>JAMLFY010000010.1:34001074-34029074 GCA_030441495.1 Dalbergia oliveri
CCGAGCTTCAGTTTCTCTCTCGAGCTCCTCCTCTAGCTCTATTTCCTCTCAACGAGCTTCACTTTCTCCCGAGATCATTTTCCGTAAACAGGCAGTTGGCTCTGTTGTTTTCATTTAGATGAGGGGATAAATGTCAGATAAATAAATAGAGGGGTGTAATATTTCAGGAAATTTCAGGAGATAAGTGTAATTTATCCTAGAATTATCCATAGGCCAAATAGAGAAATGGTGAAGCAAGTTTTCTTAACTGTTTGCTTGTCATTTTATATTCGAAGTCGAAAGAGGAAAGGAAAATCGAAATTCATAACTCTCTCTCTCTCTGTCTCTCTCTCTGCATGAGTTGTCTCGTGGGAATCCTGCAGGCACTGCTGAATCTCTTTTTTAGATTGTAGGCAGTAGGCTTTGGACTTGTCTAGGTGTTTGGATTCACGACTAACATATAATTTCTAGCATGTTATCTGAAAATTCCCTTAACATGTCGAGCTATTTCAAAGTAAAATAAAAGTATTTGTTTGTTTTTTTTCAATTTTCACACTAAAATAAAATCTTAACTAAAATTTGTCTTAGCATGTTAATTAGAAGCTACTACAAGGTAAAATAAATTAATTTAAACATACACTAATATATTAGCTTCTATTAATTAAGTGCATGAAGGACTTCCAAAGCCTTTTGAAAGAGAAATGATTAACATGATATGTATAGACACAATATGAATTATAGTATATCTATGTGTGTGAGTAAGTACCAAAATATGCATATATCAAGATAAGATACTGTACCATATAATTATATGAGAAGCTGTTGTATGTTGGTGTCTACATGTGATGCTTAAATAATGGAACTCTTAGTAAGATGTACATTTTAAGCCAAAGTAGGTCACCTTTAATAACTTAATTATGTAGAAGTAAAACTGCAACACATGTTAGTTTGTTCATGGAGAATTTAGAATGTAATTTTTTATTGAACAATCCTAGTTGTACAAAAATCATAAAAATAAAAAGCCATACTTATGCATACTTTTTGTGTGCACAAATATTGGAAGCAACTAAAATGTGCAGGGTCACGGCTTATTCCCAGCACAACCAATAGGTACTATTTATTGCATCATCAACAAAGGGACAAAGTTTCTGCTGCAAAAGTAAACAGTATGAACCGTGAGCCAATGTTGTCAATCCAATAGTAGGAACATACAACTACAACCTTCTTTTTTTTAATATTCTAGGAGTAGTGTTTAAAGAGCAAGGAGAGAGGGACCATTTTGCATATATAGGCTTCACTTGAAAGGAGCTAGCATATATATGAAGAACCGGATGTGAATGTGAGTGGGGGGGGGGTGAAGTGCAAGTATTGTATATATGGTTGCATAGGACTGATTAAGAAGCAAAGGGGGAGCTCCTTTCAATCCAATACGAGGGGCTGAGGAGAGGCAAGAGCTGTCATCTCATGCATTCGGCTACCCTTAATGTTTTTGTGATCTTGCAGCCCCAGAATACATTCATATTCCCTTTGAAAATGTTAAGTTTGGCCAGGTGCATGGTGTGAGAGCAACTCCATCCGCCTGCTTAGCCCGCCCATTGGATTGAAGGGAGCTCCAGTTTCCACCTTTTTAAACAGATTTCTTTGCAGTTTGCCTGCAGATCATGTTTTCTGACTGTACTGCAGTTACAGCCTCTTCTTTCTACTGTTTCAAGCTCTTTTTATAACAGGTTTGTCCTCTCTTTTTGTGATCAGCTAAGTCCTCTAATTACTTTCTTCATGGTCATGTATATTTTCAGGTTTTCAAGCTCTGTATGATAGACCAACAAGTGCAAACACAACATCATGTTTTTGCTTTTTCCAAGAGATCTGTCTTTCAGCAAGAGACAGGATATTTCAGCTCATGCACTAGCAGTGTAGCCCCAATACAGGCAGAGGGGGTAGAGAAGTTTTGATTGTTAACTTTGGCTTATCCTATATCAAAGACAACACACTTAGTGATCCTATTTTATTATATCAAACAGAAAAAAGAATTTATTCTGGTGCTATATGAATGACAAATTATGAGTAGTTTTAAAAGAGGTGGCTTCTCAAGCACCATGAGTGACGTTATGTGAATGTATTTGGATGTCAATGTCAATTTTGATTAGAAGACGGAGAAGAGAACCAGGAAAGGGGATACACGATTTCTACCCCAATATTGTTGCATTTCAGTGTACACCAATGTTATTGTCAAGCTTCTCTCTGTTTCCATTGTATCATAAGGGAAAAATAACTAATATGTTATTGTCTATTAAGCCCTTAGCCACATGGATGGGCAAGTCCACGTGATCATAGATAAGTAAATCTACAATTGTAAAAAAGCCACGGGATCCAAAGCTTACATGGGCCAAATGAGTCAGTGTCATTTCATGAGCCACGTACAAGCTAGCCTTGATCCAATTAAGTGGGTGAAGTCTTGCCTATACAAGGGTCAAGGTTAGGGCTAGCCCATTGAAAAATTTACAAAATATAAATTTTGTTAATGGGAGCTGACCCATGAGCTAACTCTAGCCCGCTAGATTCATGTGAGCTTTCGGTCTTGTAGGTCTTTTACAAGTGTGGGCCTTTTGCCCTAACCCATGTGAGCCAAGGCTTAATGTAGGTGGGACTAGCCCATGAGTTGCTCACTCATGTTGGCCTAATTACACCTCTTCACTAAAGTCTATTTGAATAGGATAACTTATGACTTTTTTTTAACTTTCTAAAGTCAAAAGTCATATTTTTACTTTTTATCATATTTGGTAAACAACTTATCATTTCTCTAAAAGTTATTCTTAGGACTTTTAAAGTTAAATATCTAACTTCTTAAGAAGCACTTTCTAAAATACTGAAAATAAGTACTTTTACTATAATATATTTAAATATAAAATATCTTATTCACAAGTTACTTTTCAAATATTACTTTTCTATAAGCACTTAAATAAGTTGTTTATCCAAACAAGACCTAAATGATTGAAGTGAGGATAAGTTCTTATCATGTATAATTTAATAAGTATTATTTCAGCTATTTAAATTCTTCTGGTCTTTTAGTTTGTTGATGTTTTAAATGATATAGATTGTTATGATAAAATGATAAATGTTAAATGATCGCATACATCTTCCTTTTGAAGTATCAATTTCTCACGTGCCATTTCCTTTTCGTTGGCGTATACATCATCAACATATCATGCCTTAAACAGTCATTGTCAATATAACAATTTACTCCTGACCTAGTGAAGCATGTCTTCTGCAGTTTGATTCCACAATTAAGGCACCACCTAGCCTTAAACAGTCATTGTCAATTCCACAATTTACTCCTAGTCGATTATATAACGCTTAGAATAGCTCTCATAACATGCTTCCCGGCAGTATCCTCTACATCAGCATCGTTGCTGCAAATGCATTTGACATTCTCTCGAAAGAGTGTAATCCGGTCTAACAATGAAATTTCATAATTAACAAAGTGGGCATGGCATTGAAATTTCAGAGTCTTTTTTTGTTGAATGTTAGCAATGGACCAAAGAACACAGAATCTCATATTATTAGAGAAGCACACATGCCAACAACAAACGAGAGAAACTTATTTTCCTAATCTGATGTACTCCTGCTCATAACCTGTCCATACATGTTTACATTTGAATACCAATTAGCAGCAAAAGCCTAATAAAGCCAAGGAAAAGTAGCCAAGGCCAGGCCAAAACAGAGTTGTAGTTCACAGGATGTGAGTAAGGAAAACCAAAAACACAAGAACTGCAACATAGGCACTTCTCCACCTAGTGTTTGATTTCAGCAATATGATCAAGTTTTGTAAGCAATCATCCCTGCAATAGAACCAAAAAATTATTCTCAGTTCACAGACATGAAATCATAGTAACAATAAAAGAATCTTTTGAAATAGAGAATATTTGGGTACTATGGCAGTGTTAAAGTTTGAATTTATAACTTCATGCAAACTTAGTGTCTTCGATTCCGAAAATGAATCATGTTTAATATTCTGATTCAATCAAAGATGAAAGATCTGAAAGATGTATCCATATAGACAAGTTTGTAGTTTCTAGCCATCTGCGTCACTGTTCTCCATTAAAGGCTAATACTGCAGATTTAGATCAAATCATAACCCTCATGAAAGTTGCTATTTTACATCTTTATATCGTTGTGCAGCTCAAATGGTTAGTACTGCAGATTTACTTCCTCCACTAAAGTTTGGGATGTTCAATCACAAGTTGTTATCAAGTGTCCCAAACTTTAAACAAGAAAGTCAAATTCTTGAGAAGTTGGAAACATGAAAAGTCAGTAGACTCAGTACTAAACATGAAGGGATTTCTAGTCAGCATAGGCATTTTAATTTGTTAGCCCAAGTGCCCAACATTTTGTTTTTCTGTAGAATCTATTTAAGCATTATATTTATGTATTAAAAAAAAGATAAAAAAGAATAGAAATGAAGTTGGACATTACCTTTTATTTATCCACAAGACAGTCAAGTCATTCGGACTCAGCAGCCTCTGGCTTTGGACCTGGTTTAGAAAATTAAACAAGGCATAAGGAATTATCACACAAGCACCAAAGGGCAAAGAAAAAGACAATTACTCATCATTGAGAAGATTATTAACAAAAGCATTGAACTGATTCCAGATCTTTAATGCTTCAAAAGTAAGGTCCCATAGAAACATTTTTACGGTGAGAGCTTATTTTGCTTCCATTACATGTTGGAAGTTCAAAATAACAAACAGAAAAATATATGTTCAATTTCTTTTTCTTTCCCAAATTTATTTCAACAGATAATACCAAATGAACCATCCAACAAACAGAGCGTAATAAAAAGATTCCATTCACTTATTATTTCATCTTCTAATGCAATCAGAATAAAACCTTTACAAACAGCATATGAAAATGATTGAATTTAAAATTGTGATGAACATGGAAAATGAAATACTTGTAAGATACCCTTTCACAAGTGAGCAACAAAATATCACACCTCAGGACAAATTACACACACCGCACTTGATAATTCTCAACCCTTGTGCATTGAACATGAAACATAAAAAATGAGTGTAAATAAATGCCTTTTCTTTTATAACTTTATTTCAGCAGATAATATTATATGAATCATCCATCAACCAGAGTTTATTGGAATCACTCAGTCACTTACTATCTCATCCTCCAGTGCAATTCAAATAAGACCTTTACAAACAGCAATACCAAGATGATCAAATATTAAAAATCTACCAAGCATGAGAAATGGATGCCCAAAGACACCATGATCATAGAGCAACAAATAAACACAACTAGGCGCAAATTACGCACAATTTGCTTGATATTTGGCAAAATCCTTGACTATTAAACATGAGAAATGCGAAAAGCCTGCTCCTCAGTGTAGTTTATGACCCGTGAATTTCAGCCCCCAAAGACACCTTTTGATCAATAGGCAACAAAAAATCTAAACTCGACAGAAATCCCACACACCCCACTACATTACTGGCAAAACCCTACTGCATTGAACATGAAAACAAATGCATACAACATGAACAACAACTAAAGCCTTGTCCCTCTAAAATGCATATAATACCACCAAAAAAAAAACAAAACCTTGCTCCTCAAAGCAATTTCTGTAGCACCAATGTCAACAACCCAGTCCCCAAATACACCCTCTCATCAACGAGCAACACGAAACTTAAAAAAAAGGCAGAAATTGCGCACATCCCACATGATAATTCGCAAAACCCTCGTGTACTGAACATGAGAAATGCTAAAAGCCTGCTCATTAAACTAATTTTCCTCCCATGAATTCCAACACCCAAAACACACCCTCTAAAAAAATCACAACTTGACAGAAACCACACACACCCCACTCGAAAAAAGACACACTTAAGAACCCAATCGCACCGAACGCAGAAAAAAAAAAAAAAGGGAAAACGGACCATGGAGGGAAGGGTGGCGGCCGTCCTTGCCCCAACCGATGCCGCGGGTGGAGTCGAGGTACTGGTTGACGAGGTGGCGGCACTTCTGGCGGTGGTTGACGCCTTCGATGCGGTAGCACCAGCGGAGCTTGTCCCTGATGATCTTGGCCTTCTCGATCTGGATCCACTTCTCCCTCACTATGTGCTCCCTCATCTCAAGAAACGCCACCGGGTCCTTGTATGGATTTGCCGGATCGAAGTCGTCCGGCGGCGACTCATCGAACTCCACGTACCCCTTCTTCCTCCCCATTCTTCTCTCTCTCTCTCCTTCTTCTTCTTCTTCTTCTTTCACTCTCTTCTCAGCTTCTCAGTCATATGGGTGATTATTGGTTTTGTTTGTGGCGTGTGGGGTTTCGCTCCAGCTTTGTTGGGTTGGGCCAAGGTTCTTTCTTAACTGGCCTTTTGTGGTTTAGGCCCATTTTCCTGCCCTGCTTTGAAATTTTGAGTGAGAGAAAAATGGTTTAGGCCCACCTTTTTTTAATTGATTGAAAAGGTATGAGAAAATATATTGGAAAAAAAGGTGATAAAGTGTTCAGTTAGAGGATATGAATGAGGTAAAAAATTTTAGAGTTTCATTTCTGCACTGATATTTTAAAAGTGTAAAACTTTTTATACTGTTATCAATCAAATCATCCTATTTGTATGACTTTGAAAATAATGAGTGTAAGACATAACTACTTTTTAATTGACAATACATGATTATATAACTATATAAAAAAGTTTTACATTGTTAATTAGTGCAAAACAGAGAAATTAAACTCAAATTTTTATTTCCCAATCATTTCGTTGGAAAGTTAAAATAGGAAAAAAGATTTTCAATGATGAATTATATGTATAAATTACACATAGAGTTTCATGTATGAAAAATTTTCTCTCATTTTTACTCTTCAAATCAAAAGTACCATAAGAAAAAAAAAAGTATAATTTCTTGTTAGTCGATCGGCAGATAAACCAAGAGAGCAAGGTCATGTTTTATTTTATACACACCGTGTTTCGTAGTTGTTGTAGAAAAGAAATAGGTCTTCACCAAAAAAATGAATAAATACGTCATTTTCTTTAGTAAAGTCTTTCCCTTGCTTTGAGGAAATAAGTACCTTCACATTAACTAATTGTTGGGTTAAAATCTTCTCTTCCACCACAGTTATATATCGTCCCATCCTTTACCACCATCTTATGATATTATTTTAGTTCGTTTCAACATTGGAACATGGTAGTGTCATGATTCCATTCTTAACCTTGTTTTTGTTTTGGTCTGACATTCTCAACCTTGCTTGACATCATCTAAATATCACGATAGGAATGATGATTGCGTTTTTGTTTGGCACACAAAGGTTCTGGGAGAAAATAAGGCGATTCCCGTTGCAATAACGACTCCATTTGATTCCATTTTGTTTATTAAATCAACTCTCAGAGTGAGTCTGGTGCAAGTAAAATGAATGAGTGACTTTTGCATGTTAAATTTATGGATGAATCCCAGGATGCATTGTTGCCTGCTGGGTGCATTCGTTTTTGTTACATATATGTGGTTGAATTTGAAGACTTTTTGTGGTTTGGATTTGGGAAAAGGAAAGGAAGAGGATTTGTGGTATAAAATTATATTACAAGTCTCTTCACTGTTCAAACAGTGTAAACATTCTAAATTCTCATTAGTTCATGCTCTCACAGTTACTGCACAACATTCCATAGTGCCATCAAATAGCCATTTCCCTTGTTAACAACCAAAACACTTGCCATGAAATATGAGCTAATTTGTATTATGAAAAAAACTTATATAAACTCTCTTCACAATGTACACATAAAAACCCCATAAGTTGCAAGCAAAAGGGGTGAAGCAAAAAAACATATTTCACCACCTTCCTAGGCTCATACAATTAAATATTACTAACTAGCAACCGCGGCCACTACCAGCCGCCAGTCTTGTACATGCAACTTGGCATGGAAACTTTCCATAGAGATCAGCCCCAACACGTGTCACGAATTGGAGCCATTGATTTTCCCACTAGTCTTCATTGGACCCCACCCCAACCCCAAAGTCAACTCAAGCTCAAGTTGCCCATCATCGGCTCGAGCCGGCTCCACACTCCCAACCGAGCCGCCGCTATCGGCTTCGCCGCCACCACCAACAACAACACTCGTGTGCTCACTCACCCCAGACCCCGAGTCAGGACTCACCGAGTTATCCAACTCGTTCTCGCTCCGACCCGCCACCAACTCAGCAACGCCAAGCTCCACCGCACTAGGCTTCGGCTTGTTAGCGCGCCGCTTGAACCGGCTACCCCGCGACTTGAGGACTTCATCAGAGCCGCACGATTTCCCACTCTTTGCCACGTGGCGAATATCTGACGGGTAGAGCTGCGTGCCAGCACTGTCAAAAGCGACGCGTTGAATCGGCGCGCCGCGAAGAACAGCTTCAACGGCGGCTTGGCACAAGTGCCAGCTCCCCGTCGAGAGCAACCCGGTCGAACCGGAAACCGGGTTCACGAACCGACCACAAGCTTCGTAGAGTAAAGATTTAAAAATAGCTGGAAAAAAAAAAAACATAAGAAGAATGTTAGGACAAAAAATTCTATAATTTTGAGGAAAATACTGCAAAACCAGAAATATTGTCAAAATTTTGTACCCAAATAATGTGTCAATAATTAGATGAATAAATGAGTGATTTTGTGTTATTTTATTCAACAACTACTATAATTCATATAGAAGATTTTGTGAATATATATTTTTTAACGTGTTACACTCTGACATTTATTGCATTTAAAATATACCTATTTTCTCGGGAAACAAACAGAAAGGGTTTTTACCTGGGCGGAGTTGGGGTTCGCCGGCGGTGAGGAGGTTGAGGAGGCCGGCACGGCCGTAGAACTTGGCGAGGAAGAGGGTGGCGTTGGCCTGGGATTGGGGGATTTGATCCAGTGGAGGCACTGTCGGATGGGGCAGTCTGCGGTGCAACCTTTGCGGAGGACACGACATCCGTTACAGCTCAGTCGCATGGTTGTGTTTTTGGTTATGACTGTGTTGTGTTGTGTTTGGGAAGCGAGAAAACTGAAGGAAATTGAAGGAATCTGAGGGTGTTTTTATAGTGATAGAGGGGGGAATGGACGTGGGCTTGGAATAGTGAAAATGGGAAGGAGGGGCGCACTTGGTTTTTGGTTGCTTCAATTGCTTCCAACAAAATGGCAGTTTTTCAGACGTGTATGGTTTTGTTTTTGTGTAGGCGTGTCCTTGCTCCTTTTTTTTTTATACTACTTTTCTTATAAAATATCTATTAAATTTAAATATATATATATATATATATATTAAAAATAATAATAAATAATAGAATATTTTTATATAAAATAATAATATATGAACTAATATATTTTAATAATTATTGATTATGAAATATATCAAATGATTGAAAGTAAAATATTATACCAAAAATTATTAATTACTCAAAGATATTATAAAAAAAACTATTTTATATAATTTTATAAAAAAATATTAAAAATTAAAAATATAATTTTTTAAAAAAATATTAAAAATTATCACAAAATTTAGGAAATAAAAAATAAGGATTTAAAATTATTTTTTGAAATCAAACTTACCCTTAATTTTTTTCTTTGGTTACGGGTATCACCAGCAATTACGTGACTAGTTCTTTCGTGAATTTTCCTAAGATTACAAATTAAATTAGTATGCCATATTTTTTCTGTTCTATATTAATAGTCGTTCTAAAAATTATATAATTTTGATATATTAAAAAATTAATATATCTTATTACAATTTATAACAAGAAACATTAATTTTTCCATGCATTAAAATTATACCATTTTTTAAAATGACTATTAATATGGAATAGATAAAATAGATAATTTTTTTTACATCATCGCATTAATAGTATGTTTAGTTTGCCTTTTAGTTTGTGCTTTGAAATTCTCGAATCAATATCAGAGACAATATTTTGCTCTAAATTAATACTTAAATAATAAATTAAGCTGATAGATGAGTGCTACACTGGTTGATTCTACACAAGTTCAAATCCTGAGCAATACACTTGTTAGAGAGAGAGAGAGTAACCTTAAATCCTCTATTTTATCTCTGGAATTGTGATTAATGCCTCCTATAATTTTGTTGAATCAAAAAGAGGCTTTTAAGAAAGCTAAACACCGTAAATTTTGGGTCGTGGGCGTGTGTGCTGCGTCGTGTTTGATTGTTGGAGGGACCCACGTAGTTGTAACTGGACTTGAGGATGGAATGATTGTGATGAGATGAGATGAGATGAAGAGAAGTTTGTTCCTAGTTCCCCGGTTTCGTGGGAGTTCCGTACGGTGGTTTTGGTGAGGACTGTGGGCGCCCTTGGTGCTTTGCAGCCAGTGGTTTTGGAATCTGGGCCATTTCTGGTCCCCATCCCTTATCCCATCCACTATAAAAGGACCCCAGCAGATGTTGACCAGAGAGAGAGAGAGACCTCAACAGATTTTTTTTTTTTTCTTTCATGGGAACTTCAGAAACTTTAAATATAAACATGGTGGAAAAAAACAAAAAGAGTTCAATAATCTGCGTATACATAAAAAAAACAGTTATCAAACATAATCCCATTTATAATATAATAATATAGATTATAATAGTAATTTATTATTTAAAAAAATTATAAATTACAATATGTGATTAAATGATAGTATAAAATTCTTTTATAATAATAGTATATCGAATTAATCTCAAATAGTTTTATACTATTATTGAATAAAAAAAAATCTCATATTTGGCTGTTACATGAATTTAATTTAAAGAATAATGCGATAATTTCCTTATTTTATATTGAATATGTAAAATTGTTTTACTAAGTGTATGAAAATTATTCTCCAATATTATTAGGATTTAATTTTGACTCTTATACTTACTATTTAATGGGTCATATAAATAAAATAATTTGATTAAGCATCAATGAAAAAAAAAGTGTGTTGTGAATATATAAAAAATAAACCTATATTATTATGCATGGAATATGTTGGTCATTGTGTTGCCAGCTTAAAGGAAAATGAGATCTCATGACAAGTCATATTTAGGTAGAACATGTTACAGTAAACTTCTCAAATCAATCCATTTAGATTGGGTTAGTGGCAAGCAATTTAAGAAATATGCATCAGATGATAAATTTACATTTTATTGTCTTTAAAATTATAATGTTGAAAAAAAATACTATTCTTTTAAAATTAAATAGGTCTAACTTAACCTAAAAAATAGTTTAAAAGGTGAGGGTATCCAAGACTTATAAAAGTTATCAATATTATTTTTAGATGGATGTGATATTTTAATGCACCCATTGCGTTCAGAACTGGACATGAAATGTGACTGATTAGATACATGAGTGGTGGGGGTAGGGTGGCCCAATAACAAACATATATTTAGAACTAGACGTGAAATTTGACTGATTAGACACATGAGTAGTGGGGCACGGTGGCCTAATAACAAACATATGATAAGCTTTAATATCATTTTAGAATTAAATGAATCTAACTCAGCCTGAAAACTAGATCAAATGATGAAGGTTGTCTAAGTCTTATAAAAGCTACATAGCCATCATCTCTAGACCAATGTGAGACTTAAATATGCTCAAATCCTTTAATAAAGGATGAACAATATGTTGATTGAGAATATACCATTGGCATCACACAAGTTTGCACCAATTCATCAAGAAGTATTATACATAAAGGATTCATCCAAAATAAAAAGTAGGATACCAATATTTTATCGAAGAAAATGTTTGTTGGTAATATATTCCTCCTGTTTAAAAATTTGCCAAACTGCTATTTGATAAAATTTAAAAAAAGTATTAACTGCTTTTTTAACTTCTAATTCTACTGTTATCTCTCATTTTTTTCAACTAGACCTAATTGTGTTTATAATTTGGCAAAAAAATATTTTATTCCAAACAGTTTATATTTTCTAGTTTTACTGTCATCTAATAATTCTTAGTTTTGTCTTAAAAAACCTTAAACTATACAAAAAGAAATGGCGTCGGAAATATATGAAACGAATTTTCATAAATGAGATAATAATTATATGATTTTTTTTAACTAGTTCCCTAAAAATACTAGTTAGAGAATCAAAAGTAATAATTGTTTCTTATTCAAAAGTGAGTATTTTACATTTTTAAGATATTAGGTGCATTACCAAATTAAAAAGATTTGTCACTTTTAATTTTTTAAGAGCATTGCTCAGAAAAACTCTAATTCTATTCGTTAAATGTTTGTTGTGGTATATTATATGCAACGGATTTTGCTTAAAGTATTTCTGTTTTTTTCTTTTGGAATTATTGTGTATTCATATATATAGTTAGTTAAATTCCTTAAATATTTAATCAGGATCCAATTCTTAGCTGGTGTATATGGAAAGAGGTTTTTTATAAAAGATATACCTCTTACCACAACTCCTATCTCAAAAAGATTACCACTACTGGATATAGTATGAACCCTATGCAGACCAAAAAATTAAAAATAAATTAGGTGCCCCATGCTTTCGTACAAAATGTATGCTTGGAGACTGGATCTGTGATTGCTATTTGCTTATTCGGAATGCCCCCACCTTTTCCTTCCTCTGTTTTTCCGTGTCTACCTTCCCAACTTTCTGTTCACACACATGTTCATCTGTATCTAAACTTCTTAAATTTTCATTTATCATTTATCATTTATCATTAGGTATCAATGTAAAAAAAAAAAAGGTGTGTTGTGAATGTATAAAAAATAAACCTATATTATTATACATGGAATATGTTGGTCATTGTGTTACCAGCTTAAAGGAAAATAAGATCTCATGACAAGTCATATTTAGGTAGAACATGTTACAGTAAACTTCTCAAATCAATCCATTTAGATTGGGTTAGTGGCAAGCGATTCAAGAAATATACATCAGATGATAAATTTACATTTTATTGTCTTTAAAATTCTAATGTTGAAAAAAAAATACTATTCCCTTAAAATTAAGTAGGTCTAACTTAATCTAAAAGATAGTTTAAAGGGTGAGGGCTATCCAAGACTTATAAAAGTTATCAATATTATTTTTAGACGGATGTAATGTTTTAATACACCCCATTACGTTTAGGACTGTAAATGTGACTAATTAGACACATGAGTGGTGGGGTAGTGACCCAATAACAAACATATGATAAACTTTAATATCATTTTAGAATTGAATGAATCTAACTCAACAAAACTAGCTCAAAGGATGAAGGTTGTCCAAGGCTTATAAAAGCTATATAGCCATCATCTCTAGACCAATGTGAGACTTAAATATGCTCAAATCCTTTAATAAAGGTTGAACAATATGTTGATTGAGAATATACCATTGGCATCACACAAGTTTGCACCAATTCATCAAGAAGTATTATACATAAAGTAGTCATCCAAAATAAAAGTAGGATACCAATATTTTATCGAAGAAAATGTTTGTTGGTATATATTCCTCCTGTTTAAAAATTTGCCAAACTGCAATTTGATTAAATTAAAAAAAAAGAGTATTAACTGCTTTTTTTAACTTCTAATTCTACTGTTATCTCTCATTTTTTTCAACTAGACCTAATTGTGTTTATAATTTGGCAAAAAAATATTTTATTCCAAACAGTTTATATTTTCTAGTTTTACTGTCATCTAATAATTCTTAGTTTTGTCTTAAAAAACCTTGAACTATAAAAAAAAAAAAGAAATGGCGTCGGAAATATATGAAACGAATTTTCATAAATGAGATAATAATTATATGATTTTTTTTACTAGTTCCCTAAAAATACTAGTTAGAGAATCAAAAGTAATAATTGTTTCTTATTCAAAGGTGAGTATTTTACATTTTTAAGATATTAGGTGCACTACCAAATTAAAAAGATTTGTCACTTTTAATTTTTTGAGAGCATTGCGTAGAAAAACTCTAATTCTATTCGTTAAATGTTTGTTGTTGGTATATTATATGCAACGGATTTTGCATAAATTATTTCTGTTTTTTCTTTTGGAATTATTGTTCATTCATATATATATAGTTAGTTGAATTTCTTAAATATTTAATTAGAAGTTTAATTCTTGACAGGTGTGTATGGAGAGGTTTTATGTTAAAGATTTATTCCTTATTAGAACTCCTATGGATTAACCACTGTTATTGACAGTGAATAATCTGGACAATAAAAAAAATTATGGAAACCTACCAAAAAATTAAAAATAAATTAGGTGCCCCATGCTTTCGTACAAAATGTATGCTTGGAGACTGGATTTGTGATTGCTATTTGCTTATTCGGAATGCCCCCACCTTTTCCTTCCTCTGTTTTTCCGTGTCTACCTTCCCAACTTTCTGTTCACACACATGTTCATCTGTATCTAAACTCTTAAATTTTCATTTATCATTTGTCCTCCTTACATCATATTTCATTTTCTAAAGCATAAATTAGTAACTGCCCATGATTTTTTTTTGTCTTTATTCCCAATTTCTAAAGGTGTGGCTTTTGTTTTGACTGACAAGTGGTTGTTTTGTTTTCTGTGGTTTTCATTACATATTTGAATTATGTACACTGCTTAAATATGATGTATAAGTAATTGAAAAAAAAAATGTCATGCGATAAAGTTAGTTCTATACTATAAGAATTTAATTTTATATATAGTTATTGCAAACATATTTTATTCTGATATTCAATCATGTATGTCACTTCAATAAAAGTGTTTGACTCAACCATCCATTTAAAAGTCTTATAAATAGAAGTTTGTAATTAGATAATAGTGTAAACTTCTTCTAGATAGAGAATACATTAATCAATAATATAAAATATTGATTGTTATTGTAACATTAATGTTGATCTGTATTGACAACAAGAAATAGAAGATACAATTTACGGTTGCATGATTTTTTTCCTCCATCTAGCCCCTTGGATGAAAGTATACATGGAAGAGTTTGTCTTGGAGGATATTAAAGCAATGTCTTACGGTTTGATTAGAGATGCAATTGGCTCTGTGTATAATTTGGTTGGCGCTTTGCCTCATTTCATGAAGAGTTAGAAGGATGTCTTTTTTCTTCTGAACCAAGATCTTATAGAGTGTATTTCGATAGTAGCCAGTCTTTGAGTTACTGAGCTCGTAAACTTGTGAGGAAGTATGAGCAAAACTGAGATGGGGAGCTACCTACTGTGTGTTCCAGATTAGAGAACAGGTGCTACATGAACAAGATCAACAAGAGGATGATTAAAGCCTTTTTTCCCGTTATGAGACTGAATTGGGAAGCCGAACCAGGGGACTGGGTTCCTCTCCTAATAGTGGTTCCTCTCAGTTTTTTCTTTGGTTTTTCAGAGTGGAGTGTGAATCTGGATCATCCTGACATGTTTGTGTGGTTTTCAAGTCATGAGTACTGGTTTTATACAAGATGAGACCCGAAAATGGTGGAACTCCCTTGGTTTTTCATCAAGAACCTTGAATAAGGGAGTGCAGAGTGGGCTCTTGAGCTCTTGCTATGGATGTCTTCTTTAGGTCTCAAACATTCCAAAAATCCTCTCCATTTCCAAATATTTTGTCTCTTTTTTCATATGGCAAAAATATGTTCTACTTTACGCACTGGTTATTGGCACTTTTGGGTTGCCTCGTGGATAAAGGGTTTTATCATTATTTATGTAACATAAAGTGACACTAACTTTAATTATGGGGAATGGGCTCCTACGGGCTAATTGCATGAGCTTGCTTGTCAGCACTCCGGACAAAAATCAAATGTCACAACCCGATTTGAGACGTGACTGATTTGAGAATTTCATCCTCACACAAGTTTTATGGATGACATGTCTTTCTAAATGCATATTTTATTGTCATTTCATACTTAAAACATGATTTTTTTTTCTTTAAATTAATATCAGTTTATATTTAAACCATGCCTTTCAAATTCATAAAACTGAAACCTTTAACATATATAGCTCTAAAAGCATCTCAATCGAATATACTAATCATGAAAACATAAACTGTTTCGTCACATGATCTTAGACATAATTTGAAAATATATTTAACACTTGAAAACTTAATCATAAAGTTTATGTCTAATTCTTTACATAAATCCTTAATCATAATCTACATCTCATATTCATGCTTAAATCCTCAAACTCAAATCTCAAATTTTTATAACTGAATTTCTAAATCATATCTCAATAAATTTACTAATTTCCATAAACTTGATAACTTGAAATTATAATAACATATATACTCAAAAAGCTATATTATACTCTATTTAACATTTTCCAAAATATATCAACTAATACTCTAAAAACATAATAGGAAATTCTAAGTTTAACAAACTTGGTAATATCTTAAATCCATAAAAGCGTAATTGTCAGCTTTTGATAAACTTGATAAAACACATATTTTCCAAAATCGTTTGCTGAGCATATATAACACTTTCATGACATACATTCCTCCAAATTATGGTCCCACGTTTTCTAAATCACATTTTTTTTATATGGAGTCAACATCATAATATTTGTTAACTTGACAAAAGTTGCAAAATCATATTATATACATATTTTCATCCCTAGTCTCATATTTAGAAATCATAATGCATAACATACTTATAATGACAAGAAAATAAGGTCATGAGTTTAACGCATTTACCGTTTGAGGTAGGAGTGTGTGGGCACCACCAACTTGATCTTGAGAACTTGGAATGACACCAACAACTCATAGAGCAACATAGACCCATGATCAATCTCTATTAATCTCTAGACAACTCTAGGAGTGTGATACCCAGGTATACGTGGCAGTGGATAAGTTT
This sequence comes from Dalbergia oliveri, assembly GCA_030441495.1. NCBI lineage: Eukaryota > Viridiplantae > Streptophyta > Magnoliopsida > Fabales > Fabaceae > Dalbergia > Dalbergia oliveri. Next base: position 34,017,784 of record JAMLFY010000010.1, read on the forward strand.
CGGTCCAGGTCCCTGGACCCCTGTGGGAACCAAGATACAAGAATGACCCTTGAACATGCAATTTTGGTGTCACGTGCGCGGTCAGGACGTTGGCGTCATATAATCATCCTGGTGTTTTGGTCTCTGAGACCGCCATAGTGGTCATAAGTGCACGGCAGGGAGCGGCCATATGGTAGAGCGCGTGGTCAAGGTGATGCCTGACCAGCCGACTATAGCGGTCATAAGTGCATAGGACGGGGTGCGGCGCGGCCTCACCGTAGGAGCGGTCATAAGTGTTCGGAGGAGCGGGCGAGAAGACCGCTTCGGTCTCAGTGAGGAACGGTCCAACACCGCCGTTTCATTCTTGGCCCTTAAAATCCCAATTGGGCTCCCTCCCCATTTCGGAAGCGGAAACGCGACCTGAACCCTTCCCTCCTTTTCTTTTCTTCTTCTTCAATCTTGTGCTAATCTAGCTTCCCAAATTCTCAAGATATGTTTATGTTGATAGATTTTGGTCTCTTTTCTTCCATTCCTTCATAATCTTGAGTTGGGACTTGTTATTTCTCTTGTTATTGTCAAGTGGGAGTGCTCCCCAATGTTGTTAGGATTATATTAGAGTTATCTAGAGAGTATTAGAATTTAATCTAGAGTTATGGTTGCTCTATGGCAGTTGTTGGTGTCATTCCAGTTCTCCACGTCAAGCTAGTGGTGCCCACATACTCTCGCTTCAAACGGTAAGTGGGTTTGATCCTATAGCTTTAGTTTTATCATTATAAATATGTTTCTTGCATGATGATTGATGAATATAAGATTTGAGATAAGGAAAAGTATAGAAAATGATTTTTTTTTCATGATTTTGTTAAGCTAGAAAAATTATGTTTTACGATAATAGCATGAAAGAATGAATTTTACAAAATCATGGGACCATGATTGCTATGTTGTGTGTTATGGAAAATGTTTTACATGTTTTGAAAAGGAATGTATTTAGAAAATATATATTGTAGCAACTTTGCTATTGTATCAATTATGATTTAGATTACAAACCATGTATTAGAATATCAGTTGAGATATATTGAAAAATATTTAGTTGATAAATGTTGAAGAAAGTATGATTTGTTTTATGAAGAAAAATGTTATTATAGTTTTTTTAAGTTTTTCATGATTTAGAACCCTAGTGTTTAAACTAGGAGTTTAGATTTATTAAGTATATGAAATGTTATGTTAGCTTAATATTTGAATTCAAAACTTCAGTTTTAAGGTACCAAGAGGTATGGAATTTAGGACGATTCATAGCAGTTTTAGATACATATTCTGTGGGTTTGAAATTAGAATGCTTATATGGGTGATCCCTTGGCATGATTTTCACAGCCAGTTATGCTAAAGTCAAATTGTTAGAATTGTTTGAATCCAGAACTTAGAGTACTAATAATTTAGGGGCTCTGCTTTAGGGAGAGAGTACCCATTTTTCAGCTATAGTTTTCTTTTTGTTAAACTAGTTTAGACGTAGAGAACAGGAACAGTCAGTTAACCTTTTGAGATCATTAACCTTGATACCAAGTTGTCCTTCAAAGGACAATATCGCCCTCAAGGTACAGAAATGGAACCTGTTAGGTACCCTCAACTTGTCCAATAGAGACTTCAGGACTTTACAGCTTTAGTTATTATATATGTATTTATTCATCTCAGCAAATACTATTTCCTAGGCTCTACTGCACCTTAGTTAAATGATTTTATGTTTCATCATGAGTTTATAAATGCTTGTTTATGAAACAATAGAATGAAAAGTGTTTTCTTAGCTAGCTATGTATGTAAATATCAAATGATTTATGTTGTTACATGTATATTGCATTATATATATATATTCCTTGGTTGTCTCATGTGAGTGATGGGTGAGAGCTCACTCACTAGTCCATTGACTTACCCCTCTCCCTTCCTCTCATAGTTAGGGTCAAGTTGTTGGTCGCGATCGGGAGTTGCAGTTTCCTCTGGTAAGTCTTACTTTGGAGTAAGGCTTAGTTTAGAGTCTTGTTAGAGTATAATGCTCAGGAGATGTGCAAGTAGGATCCAAACCATGCATTATTTTCAAATTATGTATTTAGTTTCAATATTTGAATAATCATGTATATGTTTTCAGTTTACAAGTACGAATTGAAATTGTAGAGTTTGACTAAAGTTACGTATAAGCTAGAGATGATATTTTGGTTCAGTTCATAAGTTAAATTGATTTTTAGAGTATGGTTAATATGTTTCAGAGCTTTGAATATCAGGTTTTAAATAAAGGTTTAGAGAAAGATTATGTTTTCAGAATAAAAAGTATATTATTTTATGCATATAGAGAGACTCAAAGGTACGAGGCTTACGTGAGGAGATTCCTCACGTGCCGTCACGCTCCCTGTCGAGTCATGACAAGGATAATTCTATGAACATTATGGGCACCCTCCACTAAACAATAACTAAGAGTATAAACAACCCATACCCAAGAACATGGAAGGAATAAGAGAAAGATGACATGAACCAACATAAACCCCGCATCTTTGAGCTTGGGGAGGAAGATTGATGTTGAATTGAGAGTAAAGGGAGGAAATGGTGTTTTGGGGGTAAGGTTTTGGTGAAATGGGAAAGAAATCCGAGTTTCGGTATTTATAGGGTGAAGGTCACTTAAACAAAACTACGTCATTTCACTATTTATACATCGAGAGCACCACTATAACGATCAAGGTGCCATTAGCACCCCTCCATGGAAACACATGATAGCTATAACGGTTGGCAAAGTTCCAAAAAACTTTGCCAACCCACCCTTTGATGTATCGCGATGTTAGCAACACCAATTTTGCACTCTTGGTCTTTCATGCTTCTAGGGTCTTTCCAACGACAAGAGTAGGTCCTAGAGACCGTAAGGCCATATTGGGTTTGTCTAGAAACACATGTTCCTAAGGTATTACACGAAACTAAAGGCTTTAAGCCATAATGGGGGATTTTGCCTAATATGGGATTCTTCTAAGATCATGGGTTATGGGTAAGATGCCATTGTCAAAAAAGGAGAAAGGCTTTCCTATTGATCCTTAAGCATGAAAGATTTTTATCCTCTGGGTAGTGTGGCACTCTAAAGCTTGTCATGCCACATCATTTGGTAGTTTCACATGGTCCTTAAATAAAGTTTCTTAAGACTTTAGACTAGTATGATGTCATCCTTTCACTCTCTTAGAGTCCACCTAATCCCCTTTTCCTCAATAATATATTGTTTTTAATGAATCCTTAATCACTTATTAATACGTGATTAATATTTTGGTTATGAACACTTGCATAGCTAAGTTGATGTAGTTAGGCTAAGAGACATCGATGTCAAAGAAAGTGATTATGAGAATTTTGGGTGTGCTTTGCAACTTGTTAACAACTTCTAATTATTACAGGCCATCAAGCTTTTAGTATCATTAATGATGCCAGGGATCTATTTGGTACGTAACTTGGTCATGGTTCGGGATTGAAAGCATGTTTGGGGAAACTATAAGATTATACTCATTTTCAATAATAACTTATTTGTATAATCATTTTTCATATAATCACTTATTTGAGAATCAATTTATTTTGGGTGCTTTGCTGAAAAATGGTTTTATGTTAACCTTGTTGTTTGAATTGCTAAAAAATATTTGTTTTTCAATGTTAAATGCTAAAAGAAAATTTTTTTTTTTAGAAAAAATAATGCTTAAATTTTTGCTTGAAGTGTTTTCCCCAAAAACATTTTTTTTACTAAAATAACAACATAAATTTTGTAGTTAAGCTACCCAAACACAATTATTTTTTTTCTCAAACAGCTTTTCTTGAAAGAAAAAAGGGTTGTTTTCCTTAGTTCCCAAACCTGCTCTGAGATTAATGCATAATCACATGGGGATGGTAGCCATGTGGCTATTGCTATGGCGAGGGAATCTCAACAGATTAAATGAACATTGGATCCGAGGTTGAATGATTGAATTGTACGTTTCCTGAGCAGTTAATAAAAATTCTCAGTTGATCATGCTCTTCAGTTATAGTGTGGTCCAAGCTATTTGTACTTAAAACTCTATGTGGAAGATTATACTTATCTCTTACACCTAAAACTAATATGTGGAAATTCAGATTCTTTTGCTTTAATATCCTATGAAGAAGAACACCTGAAGAATGAGGATAGAAATTATTTTTGGCCAATTGAGAAGTTGGTATTTTAAGAAGAATTTGAAACTTGAGGCGATTAATTTAACTATTTATTTGAAATTAATTTGATATAAAATTAAAAAAATTTATATTGTTATCTAATCTCATCTTATTATATGCTAGATGTTAATGTAGTAAATGCTAAAACTAAATACTTTCTTTTTTCACTAATATGAGAATATATAATTGAATATATTATCCATGTAAAATAATTTTATATTGATAGTATATCATGATTAAGTTATATATAAATTAGGATAAATTACACTAATCTTGTATGAAGTTAGGTAATATTACACATTTCCCCCTCAATTTTTCATACCCACATTGATGTACCCATAAGCATACTCAATGTTATGTTTTATAAGGATGTTTAGTGTCATATTTTATAAAATATAAGGGTATTAACCATAATATCACTTAAATCTCAGAGAGGGTAATGTTTATTTTTACAAATTGTAGGGATTGTGTGTGATATTGATTAATGTCACAAGTGAGTATAATTTATCTTTCAAATCATCATTTAAGCAGTGAATCATAAATAATGGTGGGCTTGTGATTCTTCATGGATGTCCAAGTCCAATCTAGGATTCTTTGGGCCATAGTGGGAGGCTTGGGCTTGGCTTTGGAAAGACTAAGGTAGTTTTTGGTTTTTGTTCCCATGATAGAAATACAAAGAAATTGAACACAAATCTATTTGATGATAAAGATAGAAAAATTTCTATTCGAGGATACAAAATACAAAAAATGTATGTATCTCCAAAATATGGGAATAATTGAAATAGAATATAAAGACAGAAATTTAATATTTTCCTATGTATCCTCACAATCATGGGTGGTGTTGTGATGGTCCAATGGTTGTCTAGCGTGGTTTAACGAGGTATATGATGTCTTTTATTATATATTTATTGTTTTATTTTATGTTTTTAATAAAATACAAAGATAATTATCATTTCTTATACTCTATAATTAAATATGATACAGAGATAATAATTTTTATATCCCTAACTCTAATATCTTTTTGTCCTTGTCTCCACTATCTTTGGCAGAAACCAAACAGCTAGCTTAGGTTGTGAGGTTCATGACCACATATGACACAGCGTGGCTCTCGGGTCTTTGACATGTGGCCAGCACCCACTAAACCAAACCTTTTTTTGGCGGGGGTGCATGCATTCATTGATTCATTCATTCACTCATTGATGCTCAAGCTCTTCCGTTAAAACGACTGTGACGCTGAGATTGTTGCTCTCCCTATTTTCTCGGAACCCCCTTTCAATCTCTCTCACGCATCCCAACCCAAGAAAATAAAAATGAAAAACACTCACCAAATCATTACATAACTTTTTACCAAAAAAATCTGATACGTACGTAGAAGAAAAATCCAATGCATGTTTTTATCTGAGTTTACTCAATTCTCCCCACAACAAGAACCTTTGATTCAACTTTGATTTCTCACTCTATATATCCTCAAGGTTGGATTCTTTGGTTTTGTTACTTTTCAATATTCACATTATCCATGTTGCTATTTTGACAATTTCTCTACATTCTTTAAGTCACAAGGAGCTTCATCAAATTCGGCATGTTGGTTTGGATTTTTTTTATATATGTTGGTTTGAATTTTATGCTTTGAATATATATATATATATAAAAATTTCAGCTAAATTTTCCTGCCGTTGTGTTTGCACTACGATGATGAAACATGGCATATAAAGCTGCTTTGTTTAACTTCAAGCTATTATGCATGATTTATTACTATTATTATTATTTATTTCCAATTTTTCTTCTTTATAATACTTTTTGTGTTGGCGAAAGTGAACGGATTTTGTTAATGAATGGAAATGGTCCAATTGGAAGCATAGGAGGTTTATGGGTGGTGGTGTCTGTACTGCATTGTATGGTGTACTAATTTATAGTGTAATTTTAGAGTGTCAATGCAATAATCTTAACTTTAGGTTTTGTTGGGGTTGATTGGATATAGATTTCAGCTTTCAAGAGTTTTCTATGAGGCATATCTCCACGGACATCTGAAGTTGTGTGCACCTCAAGTGATGAATCCCCAGTCTGATAACTGCTCTACAGAACCCAGAGATATGGGCCACTCAAGTGCCAATTTCAATGGAATTAATTTTGGTGAGGCTGAAGGTATAGGGAAGATAACAACTTCATAGCAATTATATTAATATGTGCCCTTTGATAATGAAGGAAAAACCAATATTAAGTCTTAACTATTGTCATATTACAATTATTGATGTGTTGAGCTTCTTTTTTGAATGAATTTCAGCCAAGCATCGAATGCTTTTGGTTCAGTGGTTAACTAGTCTTCTTCCACCGTTGAACTTACCAATAAATATCACGGATGATGAGTTAAGAGCATGCTTGATCAATGGGGTCGTCTTATGCCAGATACTGAACAAGCTAAGACCTGGTTCAGTAAAAGTGGTAATGCTCATTCACCTTGCTATTGCTTCAGCTTAGAAATTGGAAACTTGGTTCTTTGATGTGTTGACTCAGTATGGATTCTCTTCTTGTAGGTTAGTGATTTTGATAACTCTCTGCCATCGCACTCAGAAAATGTTAAAAGTTTTTTGTCAGCCTTGGATGGGTTGGGAGTGCCCAAGTTTGAAATATCAGACCTAGAGAAGGTATAAGAGCTTTTTGTCATGGATTTGAATACTTTTTTCTACATGTAGTTTGAAAAGAAATTTACTCTGGAGGCAGTTGCATAACTATAATCACTAATCTGGCATATCATCAGTGGCTTTAATGTCTATTTCCTGCTCATAATTTTAGAGCAACCGCGACACAACTAGAAAAAAAAAATCAGAACTTTTGACAAGAAAACAAGGTCGGTTATTACATAGAATAAAATAGTATGACTCACTTTCCTATCCAACGGTCAACAAGTATGACACATCATTCTTTCAAACAAATTCTAACAAAATTTTTGACTCTTAACATTTTTCATAATTTTATGTATGACATTGATTTTGTTCATCTATTAGCTTCTTATGTGCTTGGTTCATGCTTCTTAGTGGCTTATGAGTGTACCACTTTCGCTCTTAATGTGTAGGGCCATATGAAGTCTGTTGTGGATTGCCTTTTAACACTTAGAGCAAAAAGTTTACAGAATGCTTGGGGAGATAATATTTCTACTTCCAAAGTAGCCAGATCTATTGGGAATTCACCTTCCAGTGTCTATTATTCTTCATCTCATGGGGGAGACCAGAGGAAGGTTCCATCCGAGTCAAAATTTCAAAGTGTTTTGCGTAGCCATGTTATGGCTGGTATGGTGAACTTTGGTTTCCTACTCAGCCTCTACATTCTGTGTGTGTGTGTGTGTGTTGATGCATATGGAGACAATGAGATTTGCATGAACATGCAATTTCCTAAACATGACATGGTTTTATTTATAAGAAAATGTATTGACATCCTCGTCTGCATATATTCCCCTAGTAAAGGAGTATGTCAAGAGCTTTACAAGGCAGAGGAAATTAGAAGAGAAAAGCTGCGCATGTTATGAGCCTGAAAACACAATTCGGGGTAAAACAATAAGAGATAATTTACAAGCACTCAATGAGGTTCTATCTGTCCAAACTAGGATCATTGATATGTGACTCAAAGTTGTTATGCTTTTGTGTAAAGAAAACTATGGTGTTGCAAACTTCCATTATGTTTGTATGGTATACACATCACAATATGCTTTAATAAGCCAAGCTTTCAGTCTGATTTGTACTGTCTTCTTGAAATAAACTCATCTTTAAAGTTTTACACAAATATGAACAAGAAAAATGTAGGAAAAAATGGACAACAAAAAAGAAATAGAAGGTGAAGCATTGTCTGTTAAGGACATGTATACCGCTGAAACTGAAATGCGTTATGCATCTCATGACTCATATGTTGTGATTCACAAGACCAATTAAATGGTGTTTCTGTTTTCTATCTTGTGCAGAGCCATCAGCTGCATTACTACACCATGTAGGTCACAAGTTTCATGAGGTGTTTCAAATGAAACATGGAAGCTATGCAGATCTTCCTGCTGCGAAAATCTCAGAACTGATGAAATCAACCAATTTAGATGTAAAATCTCAATAATCTTTTCATCACCTCTGTCTCCACATATTTTTTATATGCATTTTTCCTGATCGATGCGTCACTGATTTGTTTCAGCATTTGCTGTTGCAGAATGCTCCCACTCAGTCGCTTTTGAGTGTTGTGAATTCTATTCTGGAAGAAAGTGTTGAAAGAAGAAATGGCGAAATACCCCATGTATGTCATATCCTTGAAGGCTTTGATGTGACATTTGTACATAAATGCAATCATGATTATAAAAGCTCATGTATAGTGTGTTCATATTAGCTTATTTTAAGTTCAAAACAACTTATAATCAAAAAGCTTCCTGGGACAGCTTACAAAAAGCGATTATTTGTCTGCAAGAAGTGATTTCCAAGCATGTTGTAAATCCATGCAAGGCAAATGTCTTGCATAAACACATGTAACACATAGGCTTTGAAGTGTCTTCTCTGACAATATCTTTGCATGGCAGCGCGTGGCTTGCTTGTTGAGAAAAGTTGTCCAGGAGATTGAGCGGCGTATATCAACCCAATCAGACCATTTAAGAACTGTAAGCCAATTACATTGTTTTCAGAAGCCATAGTTTGGTTTTCTCAGTTGGTTTCCTAATATCATGTTCTTATCCTCCGCCTCCCAGCAAAACAATCTTTTTAAGGCTCGTGAAGAAAAATATCAGTCAAGAATTAGAGTACTTGAGGCTCTAGCATCTGGAACAAAAGAAGAGAGTGAGGTATTAAGAATTGTTCTAGCTAGTCATCATATTAGAATAAGTTGATCTATTTTAAATTCCCAGGAACTTTGCATATTGGTACAACATTTTCTGTTTATGATAGGAACTTTTTGTAACAGGTTGTGGTTACAAGCCCAACTCGGCAGTTAAAGGTAGTGTTTTCTTACTTTGCATATAACATAACAATGCACTTTTAGAGATAGATAAGACATCATTTCTTTTCGGTTGCTGAATACAAATTGTTGTAATTAAATTATTTTCATTTGTTTTATAGTGTGAACCCTTTGGCCCCTCAATTCAGACTGAGGAGAGTAAAATGGAAGAAAATAAGGAAGATGACTCAATGAAGATTGAGAAGGCTAAAGAGGAGGAGAAGAGGGTAGACAACCAAGATGTTATTAGGTTGATGAAAGAGCTGGAAAATAAAAACATGGAAATTTCAATATTGAAGCAAGAACTTGAAACAATGAAGAAAACATATGAAGTGCAACGCTCACAGTTGGAAGCCGAAGCTAGTGGTGCAAAAGGAGAATTGAAACAGAAGTCACAGGAATATGAGCATCAGTTGGACAGATTAAGGAATAAGGTTAAAGAGAGTGAGGCTTCTTCTGAGTCAAAATATCGAAAGTGGAACATGAAAGTGAACCAAATGCAGAAAGCTATGAATTTTCAGTTTAGCTCCATACAGGTAAACATATGTAAGTGTTGATGTCAAGCTTATTGCTATGATGTCAAATATTAAAATTTTGTACTGAATTTGCAAACATCCAGCAACTGAAATTGTCTTGGGAATCCATTAAGCAAGGCATTATGAATGAGCAAATGGTTTATGCAGAGGAATTTAATCGATTAGGTAAACCTTTTAGAGTCCCCTTCCTTTTTTATATGGGATAAGCTCTGAATCTGATCATTTTATTGTAACTTGTGCAGGTGTAAGTCTTAAATCACTAGTACATGCTGCTGAAAATTATCAGGCAGTTCTTGCAGAAAATCGAAAATTGTTCAATGAACTTCAAGAATTAAAAGGTGACATTATCAATGTTTCTCTAATAGGAAATCAGTGTAGGTGCATTGTGAATTCACACAAAACTTTTCTCTGACACAGGGAATATTAGAGTATATTGTCGTATTAGACCATTTCTCCCAGGACAAAAGGAAAAACAGTCTATCGTGGAACACATTGGTGAAACCGATTTGGTTGTGGCAAATCCCTCAAAACAAGGGAAAGAAGCCCTTAGAACATTTAAGTTCAACAAGGTCTTTGGTCCAGCTTCAACTCAAGGTTCATTTCTATATTTCTATACTCACCATGCTCATTAGGCTATGAATGAATGAGCATGTTGCATCATAATAATGTCTATGTATGCAAACTCCATAATGCTGCACTCATTGTTGCTACAAATGATGCAGCTGAGGTATACTCCGACGTCCAAGGATTTATACGATCAGTACTTGATGGGTATAATGTATGCATATTTGCTTATGGCCAGACTGGTTCAGGAAGACTTACACAATGGTATAAACCTCTATACATATTGCCTTTTATCTCATGCTAGCTAAAGGAATTCCTCATTCTACAAGGTGCCATTTTTTATTTTTGCTCAGAGTGGCCCAAATGGCGCAACAGCAGAGAGTGTTGGTGTTAACTACCGAGCACTGAATGACCTTTTCAGCATATCCACAACCAGACAAAGCTCCATCGCCTATGAAATTGGGGTTCAAATAATTGAAATATATAATGAACAAGTGCGAGATTTGTTGTCAGTTGAAGCTTCTCCGAAAAAATATCCTTTTTTTTCAATAGCTATATTCATTCTTTGCATAGACTTCCTTCTTTAGTTGCTTCTTCCTTTTGAAAATTTTTACTTCAAGTATGTTAGGCAAAAAGCACGAATATTTCAAAAGAACCGATGTGTCCAGTATATATAATACCTATCCTATCGTGTTGGATACTTTACAAATACTTAGACACTCCTAATTATTAAGTTTTTGATCTATGGTTTCCTTGATTTGCACACACTTGGGATATTGTCTCACTTCCAACCAAATGGTTTAGCAGTACCTGATGCTAGCATGCACCCTGTCAGATCAACTTCAGATGTCATGAAGCTAATGGACATTGGGCTGAAAAATAGAGCCAAGGGTGCAACTGCAATGAATGAAAGAAGTAGCCGTTCTCACAGGTTTGCCTTTTTTATTTTCCCGCTTTCCTAGACGTTTTAACATTGAAAGCTTTATAGTAAGTATGCTGAAGTTTAATAAACTTTGTGGACAGTGTGGTCTCAATTCATGTTCGTGGGGTGGACAAGAAGTCTGGTTCAAC
>JAMLFY010000010.1:34029574-34048574 GCA_030441495.1 Dalbergia oliveri
TTTGGTCCTACCAGGCATGCCAAAAATATTTTGTGGTAAAATTTGTTTGGCTAAGTTAAATGAGTCACCTAAGCCAAGAAGCAAATCTACCTTTGATCCCAAGGATATAGGCAATTTCACCAAGGAGGAACCTGCCCTTGGTTATAAGTTCTCAAATACTAAAGATAATAAGCTTTGGACTCAGGATTGAAAATGGAAATGTAATTAACTATTGATGATAGAAGGTACAATATCAACAACAATATTGAAGGACATGGAAACAAGAATTACAAAGTTGTCAACCTACATTACCATACGCCTAAAGAGTAAGAAAAAGAAAGTCTAAAACAAAAATAATAAACGTTGTGTTTGTATGATCTTCTATCCTCTTCCATTTTCTTTCCCCTTTTATATCAATTCTAGAATGACTCATGACTCCCAATAACCGTTTGGAGCATGTATAGTTACCATGGCTGCATCCAACTCTCATAGGAAATAACCATTCCCGCTTCACAACTTCTCACAGCTAGTGTAATCGTTCCCGCTTACATTTAAATCCATAGCAAGTTAATGAATAGGACGTGCCCTACTTTGACAACCATCCTCTAATCTTTACCATGGCTCACCCACATTATGAGGCCTTTTCATCGTGGCAACCATTACCGTATAACTTCTATGAAACTTGGAGCCTAATATCATAACATTACACATAGGCCCAATCAAGCCCAAGCCCATATATTCGGCTCACTTTTATTCTAGTGGTAACAATGATATATATATATATGATCTTACTTGTTCATGGTTTGTGATGTTGTGTTTTATGTACGCCTATGTCTTGCCTGATCTTCTTCCTTGTTATGTTAGAGACGAGATATAGTCAAGGATGTATGCGTGGCTCATATTTTGATTTAAGCTCAAAAAAAAAAAATTTACCTGTATTTTTACTAAAGTATTTTTTTAAGACCATTGAAGTAAGAACTGGAACAAAAGAGTAATAACTAATAATTAACTAGAATGCGTCCTGGCGTATTAGGTTAAATATTAAGGTGTTACAGCCTCATTTTTCTCTTGAAAAATCTAGAGACAACACTGAACACAAAACAGAGAGAAGAATTGTGAAATTCTTAGTAGGGATCCCCAAAAGGCATAATAAAATCCATGTCATCGTCATCGTCCCAACCACTTCTGATTATTAAGAAAAATGTGATTACGTAATAGGGGCATTTATGCCACTTATCTTACTTCCAAACCTTAGCTTTTTGCATGAGTTTTATTGTGTTATTAATGTAATTAATTAGGATTTTGATTTATTCCTCATTTGATTTTAATAGAATTATTGGTTTTTGCATTAATTTTGAAATAATTTGTAATTACACCATGTCGTTTAACTTGTCTATTTGGGTATGGTTTTGTACATAGAAGTTTTGGATCAAGGGCAAAATGTAAGAATTGAAGAAGCTTGGAGCAAAAGGAATAAAAGCCGTAGAAGCTCACATTTGGGTAGCCTCTAGCGCTCATTTAGCTACAAGCTAAGAGACTTACATTAATTTTTAGGCCTTACCGTTCTGTGAGGGCTGCAGCGGTCATTTAGCATTCCAGCGCTCATGCAATAGCGAACTGATAGCTCATTAATCCGTTTTTGGGCTCACTTTGGCCTATTTTTAGAGAGTATATTTAAGCAATTGTTATTGACTTTTATCTAAGTTTTTGACTCACTTTTACATAGCCACTTTTAGTTGTAACATCCTACTATTTAATCCAACACGCCTAGGACGTATTAAGATTAATTATTAGTTATTATTTCCTTTTAAACTCGTTTGTAAAATTACTTAGTGGAAAATACAATTAAATTTTTTTTTGAAATACGTAAAACAAAATGCGAGCCGTCGTGTACTATCATGAGCGAAATGTGAAGCAATGATAAAGAAATTTTAAGGCACCTATTATGGTTGCATACTTGGCCTAATTGGTTTCTACATGTGTTTAATTTTGATGATTTAATTGAGTTTTTCATAATTGGGCTTCATTGGATTTAATTGTCAAAACTTGGTTAATCTCGGATTTTACACTCACTATGACCTTTCCATGTTGCACAGATCATTTTGGGCTCTATAGACATTGGATTTCTGTGCTTTTGGTGTCTTCTGAAAGCTAAGACCGAGATCTACAATTTTGGGTTTCACAAGCTTCATCAAATTCGGCCCGATTCATGGTCTAATTGGGCTGCAAAGTTACGGAGCTCGTGCTGACGCGGGTCCAAGACCTTTCCTCACATAATTGGGCATATCTCACTCATTTCTGGTCCAAATGAGTCATATAATATGTCTATGGAAAGCTTAAGAAGGATTACTCATATATCAGATTTCGAAAATCTGGAATTATTTGATAGATAACATCTGGATAAGATGTAATCCAGGGACACTTTTGATTGGAAGGAAATCCTTCTTTTTAGATTTTTCAAGCTTTATCTTATCTTTTCATTTTCTATTTAAGCCTTTGTTCATTCAAAGAACACACATCAGAATCTCTCATCTCTCTCTACTTGTCTTCTTATTTTTCATTTGTATCTAAGGTGTTCATACAGAAAGCTTTCAATGGAGATATCCATGGAAGGCTAAACTCTTTCAATCTTGGACATCATAGATAATTGGTTTGAATTCAAGTTTTGTTTTGTAATTTTCCATTTTCGTATGTATGCTTTCCTTTCTCAACTTCAATTTCAAATATGAATTCAGTTATTGAACATGATTATGTTTGAATTATATCTGATTAGATATAGGACCGAATTCGTTGTTGAAATCAAGTAAGGCTGAGTAACTGATTAGTTATCCAGGTTAATCCAAACTGCATGTAATTCAACATTTATTTAAAATTACGATTGTGATTTGAAGGTTGTTGAATGATAACTATATGATCATATAGTAAATTTGGGTTACAGAAGTAATTGGACTTTTAAACATGATGAATTCTGCCAATAATCGTGATGTCTGGGATTTATTCTTTGATCAATAGCATTTCATTCTTTTCTGCATTTTTACATTCTAAAATCACAAACCCCCCCCACTTTGTTGTATTTAGCAATTTCAGTTTATAACATAACCTGTGTGTCCTAAGGAAGAATGACCTGAGTTACCTTATACTACAAATAAGGGGCTTAGACTATTTTGATAGTAGACGGAAGAAGCTATCAAAATTTGCGCCGTTGCCGAGATTACACATATTATGTTATCTCATCTTGTTATATAAGTATCTGTTGAATAATCTCTTCTTTTGTCACTAATAGTGGTTTTGCAGGTGCTATTTCTTTTTTTACTGAAAAATAGGTAATTTTTGACTTTCTTATATTACCCTGAAAAAATTCATAAAAATCAAAAAAAAAAATATTGACACAAGGCATTCAGAGTGATTGCCTTGGTATGCTTATTTTTCCCAAATTCCTTCGTTTAGGCCATTTTTTATTTTTTTTACTATTTTCACTATTTTTAAAAATGGAAAAATTGGTGAGCTTACTTCCCTAGCATTTTAGAGTAATTCTGGTGTTATTTATTTTTTTTTTTAAATAGCTAATACGATTTTTAAATTTTATTTTATTTTGCAGGATATAGGCTATTTTGAGTTGTGTGCCTAAATTCTATCTATGCTGTTGTGTGCATGACAAGGTCTCATCCTGGTGAATTATATGCACATGATCCTAAATAGATAGAACTTTTCATAGATTGAATAGAGTAAATAGGAATTTAGCTTTTCATAATACTACAACAGGTAATCAAAGTGTTGATTTAACTGATAGTGCATTGATTGTGCATCTGAAACTAGTATTGATAACATGGCTAATCAGGATAACAGAACTTTGAAAGAATTAGCTGCACCTAATGTTGCATATCAACCTTTGTGTATTCAATATCCTAAGTTAGAGGTGCCATTTGAGCTTAAGTCTGGTCTAATTCATTTACTGCCCAAGTTTCATGGTCTTGCAGGAGAAGATCCTAATAAGCATCTTAAGGAGTTTCATGTTGTGTGCTCAACTATGCGACCTCAAGGAGTGCCCGAAGAGCATATCAAGTTGAAAGCATTTCCTTTCTCTCTAGATGCTGAAGCAAAGGATTGGTTGTATTACCTTCATCCAGGTTTCTATTACTGCATGATGAAAGATTATTCTTGAGAAGTTTTTTATTGATCAGAACAGCATCCATTAGAAAAGATATTTGTGGAATAAGGAGGCTTTCCTGGACATTATATGAGTACTGGGAGAGATTCAAAAAGTTATGTGCAACATGTCCTCACCACCAGATTAGTGACCAGCTTCTCATCCAATATTTCTATGAAGGACTCATTCAAAATGATAGAAATATGATTGATGAGCAAGTGGTGGAGCATTGATGGACAAGACACCTGAGAAGCCAGAACTCTAATTGCTAACATGGCAGCCAACTCAAGCAATTTGGCTCGAGATCTTTTGCACCAGTTAAGGGAGTGAATGAGGTGACTTGACTGCGAGAATCAGAGGCTGGAAAATAAATCACTGAGCTTACTTCTCTTGTTAGACAGTGCTGTTGGAGAGGACCAGCAAATCAGGGAATCAAATTCCCCCACTTTAGATCACTGCAGCCAAATTTTGATAGCTCTGTCGCGTCTGCTATCAAAATAGTCTAAGCCCCCTTATTTGTAGTATAAGGTAACTCAGGTCATTCTTCCTTAGGACACACAGGTTATGTTATTAAACTGAAATTGCTAAATACAACAAAGTGGGGGTGTTTTAGAGTTAGGAATTTATCTTTCTAAGTCTTTATAAAATAAAATAAAAATTTATTTTGGCTTTGTGCTCAAGTTTTCATGACATGATATGGATGGATTCTTGGCATTTTTAGTGAGCATTGATGATAAATTGATGGACCATTTGTGTAAAATTTATTTTGGCTTTGTGCTCAAGTTTTCATGACATGATATGGATGGATTCTTGGCATTTTTAGTGAGCATTGATGATAAATTGATGGACCATTTGTGTTAGATTTATCCCTTGAGAGTCTTTGAGCCTTCAACATATGAATGACTATTTTTCCTTGCTAGTGTGTTTTCACTCATGTTTGCTGGTTACTCTAGAACTTGACTTGACTCTTGTTGAAGCTTTTGATTCACATGCATGTAATGAGATGATTTAGGCCATTTTTGTTTTTGTGCTACTTGCCAAATTAGCCTACCTTGCACTGATTCTATTGTTTACCTATTTGAACCTAGTTTAAACTATCCTTTGTTTTATAACTCATTGCAAGCTTATGAAGAGAAAAACAATGATTCACCCTAACCTTAGGGAGTAAAAGAGCTTTGGAATGAGTTCTTAAATAAGTGTAAAGGTGTATCTTTTATTTCAAAATATATATATATATATATATATATATATATATATAATGAAAAAAAAATAAAAAAAAAAGAAAAAAAAATTGTTGAAAAAAAAAATTGTTGTGTTTATTTGTAAATACTATAGATGTGCATGTTGGTGAGTTTGAAAAAGAAAAAAAATTGGTTGATGAGAGGCAAAATGGAGTTCATTGGTGTTGCATTGTAAAGATAACTTTGCATGTTTATGTGGAGTCATTCTTCATTGCTCTTTTAGTCTCTTAGGTTGATAGCTAGTATCCTTTCTTATATCCTCCCATACCTTAACCCCAACCTGAAAAGTCCTTTTGATCTTTATGTGCATGTGTTTCAAATGTTGATGTTAGAGGTTTGTCAAGCTTATGGTAGTGTTAACATTCATGATGTGTTATGAGGGTAAATACAAGCCTAAACAATTAAGAGTTTTCTTAGTGAGATTCTATTACTCTTGGTTCATCTTTTGATTGGATTTGTCTTCTTGTTCATTGGAGATGTTAAGAAAATATTCATATGTGTTCTGAATTCTTGTGCATAAAGTGTTTGTTCCTTGTTCCCAATCATACATTTTGAGGTCCCTAGGATTCAACTTATGGATTTTGCCCAGGAGTGCAAAAGACTAAGTGTGGGAATTTGATAAAGAAATTTTAAGGCACCTATTATGGTTGCATACTTGGCCTAATTGGTTTCTACATGTGTTTAATTTTGATGATTTAATTGAGTTTTTCATAATTGGGCTTCATTGGATTTAATTGTCAAAACTTGGTTAATCTTGGATTTTACACTCACTATGACCTTTCCATGTTGCACAGATCATTTTGGGCTCTAAAGACATTGGATTTTTGTGCTTTTGGTGTCTTGGAAAGCTAAGACCGAGATCTACAATTTTGGGTTTCACAAGCTTCATCAAATTCATCCCGATTCATGGTCTAATTGGGCTACAAAGTTGCGGAGCTCGTGCTGACGCGGGTCCAAGACCTTTCCTCACATAATTGGGCATATCTCACTCATTTCTGGTCCAAATGAGTCATATAATATGTCTATGGAAAGCTTATCCAGAGAGGATTATCTTATCCAGATCAGATTTCAAAAATCTGGAATTATTTTGATAGATAACATCTAGATAAGATGTAATCCGAGGGGATACTTTTGATTGGAAGGAAATCCTTCTTTTTAGATTTTTCAAGCTTTATCTTATCTTTTCATTTTCTATTTAAGCCTAAGTTGTTCATTCAAAGAACACACATCAGAATCTCTCATCTCTCTCTACTTGTCTTCTTATTTTTCATTTGTATCTAAGGTATTCATACAGAAAGCTTTCAATGGAGATATCCATGGAAGGCTAAACTCTTTTCAATCTTGGACATCATAGATAATTGGTTTGAATTAGAAGTTTTTGTTTTGTAATTTTCCATTTTCGTATGTATGCTTTCCTTTCTCAACTTCAATTTCAAATATGAATTCAGTTATTGAACATGATTATGTTTGAATTATATGATTAATATAGGACAAAATTTGTTGAAATCAAGTAAGGCTAAAACTGATTAGTTATCCAGGTTAATCCAACTGCATGTAATTCAACATTCATTTAAAATTACGATTGTGATTTGAAGGTTGTTGAATGATAACTATATGATCATATAGTAAATTTGGGTTAACAGTAGCATCCGGATTTGGACTCTTTTAAACCATGATGAATTCTGCCAATAATCGTGATGTCTGGGATTGATTCTTTGATCAATAGCATTTCATTCCCGTTTCTGTCATTTTTACATTCTAAAATCACAAACCCCCCCCACTTTGTTGTATTTAGCAATTTCAGTTTGATAACATAACCTGTGTGTCCTAAGGAAGAATGACCTGAGTTACCTTATACTACAAATAAGGGGCTCAACTATTTGATGGCAAGACGCAGAGCTATCAAGCAGCAAAGGACTAAAACATACAATTAAAAGCAACCAAGAACACATCCATCCATAAAAGCAAATATCATAGTATTAGATATCATAGTTGAACATATGTTCCTGAATACAGACTGAAATAAAGACTAAATAAAGTCATACCCATAAAAAGTAAGAGCTTGCAATACATAGAACAAGAAAATACATAAACAAAAAGTAAACATAAACAACAAGTACAAGGAAGCACCAAAAGATCAAACCCTAGCTATAGCTACCCTTCTCTCGAAACCTATAGGTGACGCTGATCTTCATCCTGGAAGGCACGTAACCAATGAACTAAGCGAGCTCCTCGGGTGCGTGCATGCAGAAAGGGGGACGGATGTGACCTCCTCGATGTGGGCGCATTTCTGGGCGTCGAGCTAGCCTCCGCTGCGTCACCGTGTCCTAACCTCTCCCGATGTCCATGGGGACTAGGGGAGATCCCTCCAATAGATGTGGGTGGGGAGTCCTCCACTGGGGTCGGTCTCAGAATGCCTCAAGCGAGGAACACACTCGGGGTAGTCCGCACCGCCAAAGCCGAAGGGCGGGCACGACAAGTCTCTCGTCGTGGGGTCTAGTCCTCTTGAAAATTGAGGTTGTCGCCATACAATGAGGTAGGAATGAAACGGAAGCTGGTAGCTGGATGCGTGAACGGGCGTCCCATGTGTGCAAAAATACCAGCACATCGACCCTCGAAATGATACGACTGATGCTCGGGTCAAAGTGCACCTCCCAGATCGCGTGTCAATGAAGACCACGAACGACGCCATCGAGATCTAAAGACGTAACAAGAAGAGAAAAAGAGGGGGTAAGAATCTTACTAAAGAATCTTAGTAGGGAATCCTCTTATCCTAATGTCATCGTTTACGTCCCTAGGAACCTTAGGTTTATTATGAAAAGATTTAACATGCAAAGGTCTATTATGAGATTTTATAAAAGTAATTATCCAAGGTCCGCGTCTTTTATGATGAATCTTAATGCATGTATGCAAGCATAGTGAAACATGAATACATGGCAATACTTTATGCAACAAACCAATAAAACATGTCGTCAGTAATTTATCATCAAATAAGTGGCATATAGTTTCTCATGAACAGCCTTTCTCTTTCTCAAACTTGTGACATAAAGGTATCAAACCCGATATCGCCACCCTAAAAACTAGGCTATGAGCTCATACCTCAACTAGTCATCAGGAGTTCTTACTTATCCTCTTGATAAGCATAACATAATTACAATAATAATAATCCAGACTCCAGAGTACGGGTAGGGGGCTAAGGATCACCCATCATGGGACTTTCTCCTTGTACGTCCAAATTTTTTGTTTAAGTGCAAATGACCAAAATGCCCCTAAGGTCATTTTTACCCAATTCAAGGATAGCTAACAGGCACTCCTCAAATGGGTCAACTCAATGTTTGAAGGGGATTATATCTGTTATGTTTGATATCCGAGGTGAAAATCTAGTTTTCTTAAACTTTCGGCTCAAAATGACCAAAATACCCTTGTGTTCTACATGGGTAAAGGTGTCGTTTGATCCAGAAACTTCCAGAAAGTTTGGAATGGTGTTTTTGAGTGGGTTTTGATGTTTAGTCAGCCAGAGGTCCCGGTAGTTTAGTGCAAAATTACCATTTTGCCCCTAAATAGTGTACAATGAGTCTAATGATGTAATTCAGAACCTAAGCAATATTAGGCTCTAATCGAAGATTAATTTATTTCGATAATTAATATAGAGCCAAAATAATTTATTGAGGTTAATTAGAACCTAAGATTGCTTAGTTAAACTCTAATTACATTCTTTGACTCAAGATTCCTAGTCATAGAATCTTGAATAGTGTTTTCTCTCTCCAATTCCTTAAATTAAGGAATTGTGCCATACCCTCATTTGACCAAAAGAATAATTTTAAATTGTTAATCTATCAAGATCACTCCCCTAATCAAGTCTTGACAACCTTAATAAGCCATTACCTCATCTAAACACTTTCTTACAAACTCCTAATCAAAACCTTAATCAAAGAAATACCTAAACACATCACTAAATCACAATTACATGAAAAATTCTCTTTCCCCCATGGGCTGTAAATTGGCCAAATTCTCACCCCAAGAAATTTATCACATGTTGATTTTATTTCACTCCAAAGACCATACCTTAAGCCATACCTTGACCATACGTAGTCATGCCTTCAACCATGCCTTTGAATGACAAGCTTTTGAAGATATTTTCTCTTCCTCCTTAGCCTTGAAACCGTCAGCCACTCCCCTTGTGCAGCCTCCATGTTGCAAAATTTCTATAAATACCAAGCCTTGAAGAACTTTGTTACACTTTAGATCATTTGCTAAGTTTAGTTGTCTTGCCTTTTCTTTCATTTTCTCTCAAAGTTCTCTTCATCTTGCTCTTCTTCTTCCTCCCTCAAAGAAACCTTTCCACCACCATAAACCACCACAAACCATAAACCACCACTCCCTCACCTCAAACCACCTCTCAAACACTTAACCTTTCCATTCCCAAGCTTGCTTACTCAAGGAAAAATTATCTTCCTTGAGCTTTCTCTTTGGCCGAACACATATCTACATTCAAGAGAAGATTTTTGTCTTCTCATTTCTTTGAAGACTCAAGCTTTCCTTCATTTCTTTCAAGACTTCCTTAGGTAGGGGTTTGTCTTCAAAGTTTTACTTGTTTTCTTTGAGAAAGTTCTAGTTTTCTCTTGGTTCAAAACTCTTTTTCTCTTTTTTTCATTTTCGGCCATGAGGCCTTTTCATGAGAAAACTTTAGCTTGATGATGAGGTTTCAAGATAATGGTCTTGTGATGCCATGTGAGAAACCTCTAAAGCTTGTAAAACTTGGTCATGGACCATATATGCTCTTGGTTTTTTTCTTTTTCTTTGCTTAAAGCTTCGGTTTTCTTTTCCTTTCCCTTGAGTGATTTTGGTTTCCTTTTCCTTTATTTGAACAAAGTTTGTTAAAAATGTCAAGTGTAATGCCTCGATCTTTTGTAATGAGTACAAATGATCGAAATGCCCCTAAGGTCATTTTTACCCAGAATTTAAGGGCAGTTACCCGGTCCTCGAATGGGTCAACTCAATGTTTGAAGGGGATTGAATCTGTTACATTTGATATCCAAGGTGAAAATCTCGTTTTCTAAACTTTCGGCTCAAAATGACCAAAATACCCTGTTGTGTTCTACATGGGTAGAAGGTGCCGTTTGAGCCAAAATTTTCCAAGAAGTTTGGAATGATGTTTATGAGTGATATTTGGTGTTTAGTCGAGCTCAGTTGGTCCGGGCAGTTTTAGTGCAAAATTACCATTTTGCCCTAGAACGTATCCAGTGAGCCTAATAATGCAATTAAGCAAACCTAAGCAATATTAGGCTCTAATCGAAGATTAATTTATTTTGATAATTAATCTAGAGTCAAAATAATTTATTAAGGTTAATTAGTGCCTAAGATTGCTTAGTTAAACTCTAATTGCATTCTTTAATTCAAGATTCCTAGTCATGGAATCTTGAATAGTGTTTTCTTTTCCAATTCCTTAAATTAAGGAATTGTGCCATACCTCATTTGACTAAGAAAATGAATTTAATTTGTTAATCTAGTATGACCACTCCCTAATCAAGTCTTGAACAACCTTAATTACCCAATTACCTCACCTAAACACTTTCTTACAACTCCTAACCAAAACCTTAATCAAAGAAACA
Organism: Dalbergia oliveri; assembly: GCA_030441495.1. NCBI lineage: Eukaryota > Viridiplantae > Streptophyta > Magnoliopsida > Fabales > Fabaceae > Dalbergia > Dalbergia oliveri. The sequence continues at coordinate 34,040,554 of JAMLFY010000010.1, forward strand.
CCTAAACGCATCATTAAAACACAATTACATGAGCAAATTAATTCCCCTTTTGCTGCCCAATCTGGCTGAATACATGGCCTAGGAGAAGTGCCACATGTTGTTTGATTTCTCACTCAAAGAGCCATGCCTTAGGCCATACCTTGCCCATGCTTTCAACCATGCTTGCCATGCCTAAGCCCATACCCATGTAAAGAGATATTTTCCTCTCTTTTCTTCCTCCTTGGCCGTTGGCCACTTCCCTTTGTGCAGCCTCCATGTTGCCAAAATTCTATAAATACCAAGCTTGGAAGAACTTGGTTACACTTTAGAAGCTTTGCCAAGTTTAGTTGTCTTGCTTTTTCTTGCATTTTTTCTCTAAGTTCTCTTCATCTTGCCCATCTTCTTCTTCCTCTCAAAGAACCATTCCACCACCACAAACCATAAGCCACCACTCCCTCACCTTAAACTATCTCCCAAACACTTAAACTTTCCATTCCCAAGCTTAGAAACTCAAGGAAAAATCATCTTCCCTGAGCATCCTCCTTGGCTGAATCCATCATCACATCCAAGAGGAGATTTTGTCTTCTCAACTCTTCAAGAACTCAAGCTTTCTTTCATTTCCTCAAAGACTTCCTTAGATAGGGGTTTTGTTTTAAAGTTTTTCTTGTTTTCTTCAAGAAAAGTTCTAGTTTTCTCTTGGTTCAAACTCTTTTCCTTTTCTCTTTTTCATTTCGGCCATGAGGCCATTTTATGAGAAGAACTTGGGCTTGATGATGAGGTTTCAAGATAAAGACTTGTTGATGTCTTGTGAGAAATCTCTAAAGCTTGAAACAACTTGGTCTTGGACCATACATGCTTGTGTTTTGCATTCTTTTTCTTGCTCATAATTTCAGATTTCCTTTCTTATCTCCCTTAAAAGTTTCTTCCTTTTCCCTTTGTCCTTGAAAGATTTCGGTTTCCTTTCCTTTTATTTGAACAAAGTTTGTAAAAAATGTCAAGTAGATCACAAAAGTTTTGTTAAGAAAATTAATCCTATGTTTTCAAAGAGCTCTAAGCTTACCCTTGCCAACCTTAAAGTTGGTCGGCCGTTCTAAGAGTTTCACTCTAGATTGAAGCCCATGAGCAATAAAATGAAGAATATGACTTAGTTCCTATGTGTTTTGTTTAGACAAAGTAATGAGCTTTGTGTCTATTTTCTTGAGCTTGATGATGAAGTTCAAGCCAAAGGCTTCTTTGAAGTCTAGATGCTAAGAACTCTAAAGCTCACTTTATGTTGTTAAGATGCATGTTAGGTTAAGGTTAAAATGTTCCTTTAAAGTCTTGCAAGAGCTCTAGTCAAGATAAAATGAGTTGCACACATGTTTAAGTTTGTGTCTTGCATAGCATGTTTATTTTGATGTCATCACTAAACTCTCAAGAATAATTAAATGAACTTGCATTGTCATGTTTAAATTTCAAGCTTGCATTTCATGTTTACATTTCAAGCCATCACTTAATCTTTAAAGATAATAATGAGGTTGTATCTCATATTTATTTTATGCTCTTACTTTATTTTCTAATGAAGAGTAAAATAAGTGCATAGCATGTTTAAGTTTATGCTATCACTTAAATAATCTAGAGCTCAAAGACTTGCTCAAGTATCACACATAAAGTTTTAGAAAATGGAGGTGTCTCAAGGGTGCCATTTTGGCCTTGAGATGATGATGATGGACTTTGTGTGAGTTCATCAAGACACAAGTGTCCATAGCCTATGTCTTGGAATTTTTCTAAGGCTAGGTGGTTTTAAGGAACCTTGTGAACACAGCTTAAGTTTTAAATCCTCTTGATGATTAAATTGATTTAGCTACTGACCTTACTTGAACTTCAATGATTTTAATGAGATTTATTGGTTTCTAACACTACAACATTTTTGGTCTAAGGCAACACTTTTTTAAGGCAACGTTTTTAAGCGTTGCATTTAGGGGTCTAAGGCAACGCTTTTATAGGAGTGACATTTTTGTTGGGTTAAGGCAAGGGATTCAGGCAACGCTTAAAAAGCGTTGCTTAATCAGAAAAGAAATCGCTTTTAAAGCGTTGCCATATAATCTAATAACAGGCAACGCTTATTTGAATATCCCCATCATTTTCAAAGTATTGCCTTTTAAAATGCAATTAGCAACGCTTTTGAAACATTGCCTAAAATTTTAGTGCCAAACTAAAATATTTTCCCACTAAAAATTGTCTTTGGCACGGCCATAAACTAAAGATCAATTAACTCAAAAAAAAAGTTTAAAATTCTAACATATACATGACCCAAGCCCGAAGCAAAATCCCATTTCCCCCTTATTAGTCACAAACACTCAATCCCTAGAAAACAAATCCCAAATCATCAACATAAGAAAACAAAAAGCTTGAAGCTCCATCGCGTGTGGCCCCCTTGTTCGCGACTCCAGCTTCCGCGTGTGGCCCCTAGTCGTGATTCCAGCTCCGCCTTGTGGCCCCTGTGTTTGCCGTTCCAGCTCCGCCTTGTTCGCCGCTCCCTAGTTCATGATTCCAGCTCCGCCTCGTGACCCTGTGTTCGCCGTTCAGCTCCGCCTTGTTCCTCCAGCTCGGCCGCTTGTGGCCCCCTAGTTCGTGATTCCAACTCCGCCTCATGGCCCCTGTGTTCGCCGTTCCAGCTCGCCTTGTTCGCGGCTCCAGCTCCGCCACGTGTGGCCCTCTTGTTTTTGTTCCAGCTCGCCTCGTGGCCCCTGTTTTCGCAGTTCCAACTCCCAGGCATTGGGCCCACCAAAAGCCGCCACTACGGGGATGATGATGATGAAGACAAAGGTGGTCGCAGTTCTGGCACAACGTACGGCCTTACCTCTCATTTGTTCTCTTCATCGTCTTCTCTTTGATCCTTTGGGTTGTCATTGTCAAGGTTTGAATGAATCCCATTGAACTCATTATCATTCATCGTTGAAGATTTCATTGTGCATTTTCTCGTGTTGACCAAGTCTGGTTTTATTAGTTTATTTTATTTTAATTATTTTGTGTGGGTGCCTCATACATTGCCATCAGATTCTTGAGGCTATTCAGTTCAAAGCCTTAAGTAGTCTTTTAGAGAGAAAGGGGGAAAGATGGTTCTTCTAGGAGGGTAGAATTAAAGAATTGCCCATATGCCTCTCTAACACTCTTTTGCATTTAATTTTATTTTTAATATTGTTCCTGTCTCTGTTTGTTTGCTGATGAGAGGCAATGGAGAGGAATGAATAAATGAAATCTGTTAGCTGTTTTGGTCTGGATGATGATGCAAATCATCAATTTCTGATTTTAATATTTGTGGGGCCTAAACCCTTTTTTTCTAAACTTTTATTGTTTTTTTTTCATGTTCATCTTGTGTTTTGTTTTTATTTGGATAATACATCAATACAATCATGTATGGAATTTGGTGAGTTGAACATAACAAATAACATAAAAAATGTAGGGGAAGTGCAAAACATAGTGTTCGAGAATCTGAATGTAGAATTAATTGTGCTTGGTTAGTCTGAGAGCTCAAACTTGGTCAGTTTTAGTGAATGATAAATATGTGCGACATCTGTTAAGTTTAGGAAGACTTGAAAGTAATCTTAATTTAATGCTTATATAGGTTAATTGAGGATTTGAAAAGGGTGGGGCAAATGATGAAATATTAGATATGGAATAATGTCCCTAGCCAATGCAATTTATGCCACATGCTATTGATTCTCCACCAATCTTCTCTTTTGCTCTAATTATTCATGGGCTGTGGCATTCTTGACAATTTGCATCACTTGTGCAGAAACAATAGGGAAAAAAAGCCTTATAGTTTCTGATCACTTCCTTGAATTCTTTGTTTAACACTCTTATCATAATTTTCAGTTTGAAGTTAGTGGGTTTCTTTACAATCAAAGCACTAATCATCTCCAATGTCAAGCATGTGGAGGAATGAACTCTAAGCAACAGTATGTGAAAAGAAGAAAGGCAAGAGAATAAGAATTAGAAATGGATTAGAATTAGATATCCTATTCATGTTCCTCTTTACTCGCTTTCCATTTCAATTTCTTACCTTCTATTTATCTATATCTTGGACTAGTTGTATTTTCTATATATTTGTTTTGCTTCTTTTATTTTTTTTAATATTGATCAAAATTGCATGCTAATATTGATCAACATTATAATATGGATTCAAATAATTATAAAGTTGCATTAACAACGTCCTTATTATCTTTTTTAAAGGACATTGATCTAGAACTTGTTGGAAACTTTGCGGACATTAAGTGGAGTTGCGGCTTGCAAATAGCATCATGACTACGTAAGAAATTTCTATTTTCTTCCTTTATGTGTGTTGTTATTATATGTACTATGTCAGATTGCATTTTCTCTTCATATTGGTGTTGTTTTTTATGTGAGTTTTTTGGACTCGTCTCACCAACATATATAACTTTTAAAATCCCTATCTTTTGAAACCATTATTCTACCCTCCACTCTTTCTTTTGAGGTGACATGCTACTAGAAGTTTGGAACGGACAACATTAGTTGCTTAGAACAATGTGGCTATGTGGATTAGTTATACCTCAGAGCTTCACCAAAAGAGAAAATTAGTGACACTAGTATTTTTTTTTTTTACCTTTGTAGTAGTTATTGATAGTATTTGTTTGGAGATTAGTTACAAATACTATTTAAATATGTAGTTGAGATATTAATAACATTATTTGAATAATTAGGTTTTGTCAAGATGTGTCCAAGACTTGGATGAATTTATCAAGGCATAGCAAAGAATTTATTGATGGTGTTAAGAACTTCTTGGACTTTGCTTATTCTATTGGAAATCCTCAAGGAGAGGAAATCCAATGTCCATGTGCAAAGTGTTGTAATATGTATTGGTATAGAAGAAAGAAAATTTATGATCATTTGATATGCCATGGATTTGTTGAAGGTTATACAAGGTGGGTTAACCATGGGGAAAGTGTAATAGGCATGGATGTTGATAGTGACACTGATGATGAAACTAACTTACATGATGACATTGAGGGCTTGCTAAATGATAGATTTAGAGATGTACAAGCTGAAGGAATTCGCGAAGGTTTGAATGAAGATGCAAAGAAGTTTTATAACTTGGTTGAAGAGGCCAGTAAAGAACTATATCCTGGTTGTGAAGGATTCTCTACATTATCTTTCACTACTAGGTTATACTTCTGAAATGTCTGCATGGGTGGAGCAATGCCTCCTTCACTTCCCTCTTGGAGTTATTGAAAGAGGCTATTCCTAACTTGAATATTCCTTCCTCTTTCAATAAAGCCAAGACTATGGTTAGAGACTTGGGTCTTGACTATAAAAAGATAGATGCATGTCCAAATGATTGCATGCTATATTGGAAAGAGCACAACAAGGACACATCTTGCCATGATTGTGGAGCTTCTCGTTGGATTCAACATCCTATAGTTGACAGTGATGTTGAGCCTTCCAAAAAAGCTCACAACATTCTTGCTAAAACCTTGAGACACTTTCCCTTAATTCCAAGGCTTCAGAGACTTTTCATGTGTTCAAAGACAGCTAATATCCTAAGGTGGCATGATGAAGAGCGTTCTAAAGATGGGAAGTTGAGGCATCCTGACGGCAAGTCATGGAAGGATTTTGATAACATTCATCCAGATTTTTCCGCTGACTCCGCAACTTGAGACTTGGGTTGGCAAGTGATGGATTCAATCCATTTCGAACCATGAGCATATCTCATAGCACATGGCCCGTTGTCTTGATGGCATATAATATGCCACCTTGGATGTGCATGAAACCCAAATACTTCATGCTTTCCTTGCTAATCCCTGGACCACGATCACCTGGAAATGATATTGACATTTATCTACAACCTTTGATAGAAGAGTTGAAGAAGTTATGGGAGCTTGGGGTAGAAACATATGATGCATCAAGAGATCAAACTTTTCAATTGAGCAGCCCTTCTATGGACAATTAGTGATTTTCCTGCATATGCAATGTTGTCTGGTTGGAGTACAAAAGGAAAGTTAGCTTGCCCTTGTTGTAATTATGGGACTTGTTCTACTTATCCGAAATATAGTCGAAAGATGTGTTATATGGATCATCTTTTTTTGCCTCAAAATCATCCTGGAGAGCTAATAAAAGGTCATTCAATGGGAAATCAGAACATAGGCCTCCTCCAGTTGCTAGAGGGCACTAAAGCTTTCAATGAATTAAAAAACATGGATAATGTCTTTGGAAAGAAGAAAAGAAAATTGAATGATGGTAGTGGAAGAAAAGGTCAATTGTTTTTGACTTACCTTATTGGCAACATAACACATCACGACATAACCTTGATGTCATGCACATAGAAAAGAACATAGTTGACAACATAATTGGAACTCTCTTGGACATTTTTGGCAAGACAAAAGACCATGCGAATGCTCGATATGACTTACAAGAGATGGGCATTCGAAAGAACCTTCATCTGAAAGAAACAAAGGATGGCAAGAAAGCTAAGTTAGCAAAAGCATGCTTCTCCATGACAAATGAAGAGAAATCTATTTTTTGTGGTGTCCTAAAAACAACAAAGTTACCTTGATGGTAGTGCCTCTAACCGCAGTCCTTCCCTCCTTGCCTTTAGAGAAAATGCTGACGACATTTGTCATTTGACATGTGTTTTTGTTTTGTACCATTTTTCAAGTATTATAATTATTGTAATGTAACATCATATTAACTAGAGAGTATTTACAAATTCCAATAAATAATCATCTTAGTACATATAGTAGCACTTGGATATACTACGAGAGTATTTACAAATTACAATAAATAATCATCTTAGTACATCATCATAGTCCTATGCGCCCTTTCCATTCCATTTTCTTTATTTTCCTTTGCTTCCTGTTCTTGCTACTATTGCGATTCCTGCTATGATGCCCTCATTCCCTTTTCCTTTTTCCTTTATTTTGAATACCTAGCTAGCTTCTGCTCCCTCTTTATTTCTGTGTTGTTTCCTTTGAATTCCTCTTCTTTTCTACTTTGACTTCAACTTTTCAATTGATTCTCTTCTCTCCTTTTCTTACCTTAACTTGTATCTCAATTGATTCTCCCTATCTTATTCTTTCTCAACGTTGCAAGAAAACTTTTCAATTGGTTCTTTCTTCTCCTGCACATTCAACTCTTGTTGGCTGCCTTCACAACATAGCCCTAATTGCTATGCTAACTTATTATTACGACATGGGTTTCATCCCAAATTATAACCATTTAAATTGATGGATCGCCTCCCTTCCCTCATATCACTGAAAATTAATGCAAGTTAAGGTGTTAAGTTGAATAATAGGATATGGTTCATTTGATAAATTAGGTAGGAACTCAACTCCAAATTAAACTTAATTTATTCTATTAGTACATATGGAAAATGGTTTGTCTGCTATTATAAGTTTGGTTAAATAGTAAATCAATTCATGTTTTTGTTGAATTTGTAAAAGCGGGTTATATCTTGGTTTTGGCCAGTCATAGACCTTGCTTATTGCCTTTCTCTATGTCTCTGAGTCACTTATTTTTGTCATTTCAGCTTGCTAGTTAAGGAAAATATTGGCATGGTTTTGCTCAATATGAATTTTGCTATATTTGACAAATTTGACTTGACTAACACGGTACTTGTAACTATATATATTGATTTAGACTAGAGATCTGGTGGAAGCTCAAGTGTTTCAATTCTGTCATTATCAATATTTATTTATCTTGAATCGAAATTAAACATCTGCATGTATTTTCTTATAAACATATGAATTGTAATGTTCATATGATATGGTTATTTGAGAACAGACAACTAAACTCAATTTATAAATAGAAAGTATCAAACATAGATTGACTTGTGGACAGGTCACAGACAATTCTAAACGCATGCCTTCAAATTTGTAACTTCTTTTTGGGCTCTTGTGGTACTTATTAACATGTTTAACTGTCACATTACACTTTCGTGCCAATTTCTATAATGCTGCTAATAACAAATATAAACTCTTGTTAGTGTCATAGATTTCATAATAAAAATTAATGCAAGTTATTTGTTCACAATCCAAGTGTTATAG
>JAMLFY010000010.1:34049074-34079062 GCA_030441495.1 Dalbergia oliveri
ATGAATTATAGAAATCACAAAGTACATGTTAAATAGGTAGTAAGTTTTGGTGCTGAAAGATTATCTATTTTGAAATGACATTTTTTTTCTTGTTCAGAAACCATGGCATTTTTCGGTTGACATCACCAGGTGGAATGTCTGTCATCAAACAATGCCAGCAACGTGGCTTTCATCCACATAGTCAGCCTCCAGATGGTGGTCCTATTTACAAGACTTGTACAGATGTTTACATGAACCCAGATTTAAAATTTGATGTCATTGATCTTCGGTGATAACTGATAACAGTAACACCCTTTGTCATTTGTTCATAGTACCATGCTTTTCTCCTACACATATATATAGGTTTTACCATTTAATCAGCCGTGGCCATCATAAAGCAAGTTTTGGCTGCGTTTGTAAAAGAAGAAATCTTGTCGTTGACTGTTATTGTTGGCTGTTATTTTTACTATACACTTCATTTGTGTTAAATGTCAAATTGTGTTCCACTCAGGTGGTTTGATCAATCCCTTCGACTTTTTATGCTGGCATTTACGGTTAAGATATAACTTTGATTCATTAACTGTACTTATTTAAAAAGTGATTGATAATTGTAGAGAAAGTTTAATTTTGAAAGGATGTAATTTAAATATTGGATTTAATTAGAATGTCCTAATATTATAAAATTTTTTTACACATTTATTTAATCATTTAATGAAATATAAGTAAATATGGTTACCTTTAAATTTTACTATTTAAAAAATAATACAAAAGGAGAGATTTGGTTGAATGATTGCATCAAGATTAAACTCTTAAACATTTTGAGGTTGCTATTGGATGTTATCAATTAATAATAGCCACACATATTTTTTACTTTTAAATTTTAACCATTTTTTCATCTTAATTATTAAATTTAAAATATTTATGTATGTTTTTTGAGTTTAATTTCTATGTATTGAGAGTTATTTAATAAATTATTTAATTTGTATGACTTTTGAAGTAATGAGTGTGAAACTTATCCTTTTTTACTGATGTGTCAATAGATTATTGAATTATAGTATAATATTTTTTATATTGTCAATGCATAAAAATTAAATTCACATTTTTATATATTTTATAAAACTTTTTTATGCTGTTGTGATGATAAACTAGATAATAATGTTATGAGTTCTCGACAGTCGTAGACGCATCTTAATCTATTTACTTATGCTGTGTATTAAGAATGATTATTTCTTGATGCATGTTGCAATAATTCAGTGTGGAATTTATTTATTTATTTCATGTCGTTCCCTCTTTGGGAGGTTAAACACGCTGTACACACACACACACACACAATTTTGGTCTATGATTGAGATCAATGTGCCATCTAACTTCTAACATTATTCAATTGAAACAATGAAGAAACTTAACTTAGGGAGAAGGCCAACTGATAATAATGATCAATGATACATATACGTATAATTGTCATTCTTGTAAATTTTGTACTCCAACAAACATGTTAAATTTATAAAATTTGTAAATACAAAATCATACTTTATATACCGAACTATAAAATTAGATATAATTTTTTAAAAATAAAACTAACATACTTTACATGTATGTAAATACAATATAATAACGAACATATATTTAAAAAAGTTAATCAAAGAAGAATGAATAAAATTATGGCTGTATAATTATTAATTACTGCTTGAGAATACCCTTCCCTGAGAATCCCATATAGATAGGCAATGTGTCACTCCCAATATATGCATTCCAAACAAACCCCAACTGGAATTTTTTTTTCCTTATGGTGAGGTATCATAAGCAAAGAGATTGAGACATATGCTTCACGCAATGATCGTCAATCTTTATTAGGCCACTCTCTCGTGTTCGTAGCAGAAACACAGACGAGGAGTTACTGCCTAGTAAAAGTTTGAAAATGATCACTTAACTAAATTTGGTTCAAGTGCCAACAAAAAAAATGATCACTTACATGGAAGAAGGTGAAGTTATTACTCTCAAATTAAGGATTAGCATGATGTGTTGTGCCAACTCCAATAACTTGATTAAGTAACCTATATCTCAGTTCACAATTTTGAATAGATCTTAATATAATATATATTCAAATTTTGATCGATTCAGGTACTTTCGTATTATCATTTTTTATGTAGAAATTTACATTATTCAATATTCGGTGGTAGTTATATTGGTTGCTGATGTACGTAGGATAATGAAATTATGGCCGATATAATGGAAGTGGCAGCAATGACATTGAAGAGTATAGAGCCAGTTGAGGTCATCTATCACAGTCTAATAAATCTTATTATAGTTGGGTCAATCTATTTTATGGGTATTTTTTGTTTTATTTTTTATTTTTGGTTCAAAAACATGTTTGATTAAGAATAAAAATAAGATAAAAATTCTTATTAATGAACTTCATGTCCCTTGAAGTCGATCCTTCATGTTATATGAAGCTATAATATGAATTCCATTTTAAAAAAATTATATTATTTTTACTCTTCACCCAAACATTCATGTAAGTCGATTTCATTTAGTGGGACAAAATTTAGTTGTTGATGTTGTTATTATTCATCAACCAAAAATACTCTAAGCATGTCCCAAAAAAAAAAAATCCTAAAAACGTGTTTAGTTAAAGAGTAAAATTAGGTGCAATTTTTTATGAATAAGTTTCATATATAATTTTACACATTAACTTTCTTTTATGAAAATTTTTCTCTTAATTTTACCATTCACCCATAGTCTAAGAGTAAAGATCTCCCACTATTAGGCTTTTCTAATCACAAGATTCGAATCCAAGGAGGTTGGTCTCATCAAAACTTTTGTAAGTGCATGTGTGCAAAATATTTAAAACACACGAATTTATGTCAGTGCCAACTTACAGATGATGAATGATTGTATAAAAGTATATCATCATTTAATCTTACATACATAAAGAGAATTTTCAAATGCATAACATCACTAAAAGTGATCATCAAATTGATGAAACAATCTCCTTAAAGAGTTGCTTTCACTCTATTGACAAACTATTTTCTTCACAAATAAACAAGGCAACTTAACGGGCACCACCACCTAGATAATTGAACCATTCCATGCTTGTGATCTATTTTCTGTGTTCATCACACAATATTTTCTTCTGTTTGGGTCCACTAAGGCAACCATAGCCTAGTCTCTATTATATAACGAAGATAGGTCTCATAAGCGCATGGCATTTATAGTGCTGATTATGGTTGTGGTTACATCTTTCCCTTAACTAATCGAGTGTTTCTGGTAATGCCAATTGTGGGTTGAGGGGATGCTTGGTGGGGTCCTCCAAAAAGAAAGATTCCTGTATAGGTACAAGTTTAACATTTTATGTTTATCTACACTCATAGTAAAAGTGAGTTTTATTGACTTTATTTATGATATTCTTACTTGATTATGAGACTCACTTTATTGTAAGTGCATCTAAAAATAAAGTTACATTTGTGCTCAACTATGAATTTTTTCCTCCAAAATATAGTGGGTGAGAGGGTGGGGTCCCATGCTGTGGCAAGTATTGAGCATCGAAAAATAAGGATTAAGGACTTCTTTGTCATCAAGGTTGTGGGCTTATTCATCCTTCCACGTTGGGAGATGGCTCACATGGCAAGTTGACAAAAATGGGTTATCTGTCTTGGCGAAAAGAAGAAACACTTGTTATCTGTTGGGATCCATTCCCTATGGTGACCCCCACATCCCATGCTCTATTTAGAGTTTGCCCATCAAGGCACGAATCTATAGTTACTTGGCGCTTTCAATTTGTCTGAGTATTGTAATACTGTTATTGAGAAAATATAAAGAATTTATATATTGATAATTGTGGATTTCAGTCGTGTTATTGATAACTTAATAATCATGCTGCATAGCTAGAATTTGCTAGAATAGATAAGTCAGAGTGACATGTCAAAGTTATTGGAAAACATAACCACATTCAAATATATCGAACAAAACTTACAAATTATTAGTCTCACATAAATTTTGTGTGGGATAAATTGGCCTATTCGCTAGTAAAAAAAAATAAACTAGTTCTTTAAGAATCATAAAGAGTTTAAATTGGTCCATGTATAAAGAGACTAATTTGTTCAATATTTTTAATTGGCAAAGACTATTTTGAATTTTTTTATCTTAGAAGGACCAATTTGTTCAATTTTTTTTCTAGAGAAATCAATTTGTCCAATGTAAAATTTAAGTTGGTTCTAGTTGGAAATTTTGTCAATGTATTATTTGTTACCTTACCATGTCTATCCCATTGATCATCTGATATACAAATAATCTATAAAATTGAGGTTAAGGTTACAAATATTATTTATTGATCATCTTTATCTTTATACCTAATCTTTGAACATCAGTCTCAGTTTGCCACTGCCCTACGAGGAAGGCTTTACTCTTTCCAAGTGTCACACAACAGATCAGTATCACCCTTTTAATCTTCAGGCTAAAGAATCAAGGAGTAGGTATCATCCATTTATCTGACCAAGCAAAAGCAGATAGATAACATGTTACCTAAACTTACCTTTTTAAATATTCATTAGGCTAATGCTAGTATCTCAGCGTCAAAGTAGACTTTATTGTGAAAAACATTTTTAGAATATAGGAAGATCGTGAATTAGAACCCTCCGCACCACCTACTCCTTTTTGGCAACTTGATCACCTCGAGAAATTTGCATTGACAGCATCATCAATATGTAATGGAGATTGAAGAATGGTCTAATTGTTAGTACATTTTTGCACCACTAAGGCACTAACCCTCGATGAACGTGATAGATTTGGTTGGCAAGTGGGATGTTCTTTCTCAACACTACTATTAATCCAATTCTAGAAGATCTAGTTTTCAAAGATTTGAACAAAGCGAAATTAGTTTATTCTCTCTCCCTTGGAACTCTAATTTTCCCATGTTTCAATATATCAAGCAAAATTTTCCTTGATTTCAAATATAGTGATATTATTTATGTTTTATACTGTTATTCAATTATGTATTAACATCCAACAAAAATGGTAGAGTCTCATACCCCTACTTGATTGGTTATATAAATGGAGAGATTTAATTGAATAACAGTGTTATTGTATCAAAATTAAACTTAATGTCTTAAACTAATGATGATGAGAAGTCAGTGTAAAGAACTAGTTGAGATATTTATTTACGTGCATGTAATCGATTGATGAATGACAGAAAAGCAGTATTGTTTGAGAACTATGAATAGCCCTACTGTATTCACATTTAGTATAATTCTAGCCACATGGAGATTAACCCAAAGATGATTTTGCAGTTTGATGTATCCGCATATTATTTAAATATAATCTATATTCTATTCAATATTAATTGTGTTATATGAAATGGTCAGAGCAAATGAAAACTATTATAGCCAACCCATGCTTGAACAATCATCCATAGATACAAGGAAAGAAATATGATGAAAGACTAATATAATCTAGAAATGTGTTTAGCGGTACTTTTCCATCTGCTTATTTATTTATTTTTTTGTTACATCGTAAATTATGTTGTGAAATGTGAATATTTAAATTAGAGATGAGACAATGTTCCTCTACCTAAAAATATAATATAATATTTGATGGGGAAAAGAATACAGGGCTTAATCAGTGGTTAGTATTAGAATCCCCCAAAGTCTATATCTTAAAGAACAAGTATCGCAGGCTGGCTGTTTCATAGACAAAGACCCCAAACCCAAATATAGTTCCTTGAATTCAGCAGAATCAGATTGTAGTTGCAGTCACTTTCCTCTAATCAAGCAGCACTTTTACTGACTTTGTAGTCTACACCTTTTTTAATTATTATTTCTTATTTTTCACAATTTCCAAGTTGTCACGGATAACATTTTCTCTTTTAAGTCACATTCTTTGTCTTCCTCTTTTGTTTCTACTCTCCAACAATAATGGACAAAATCTTTCTGCTTCTTTTTCAGAGAAGAACATTAAAATCTCATTCTGATCCTCCAATTTCTCACAAAATCTCCTTAGTCCTCGAAACATGAATAAATGTTGATATGGGCTCTACTTTTGTACCCCCTTCTTCCACATGTGAAAGCCCAAAACTGTGCTCTTTATGTTCCTATCTTATTATAAACTCCTGAATCAAAACCAATTCACATTTTTCAATCCAAAGAGCCATATTGCTTATTTACCTTTGAATTCTTTTCCTTGCTCTTTTTACCTTTGATTTTTTGTTCCCATTTTGGCTTCTTCTTTTTCCAAGTAATTTATCCCGTGGTTATGTGCTCAGAAACAAGTCCTCCTCGTCTCTCTTTCTCACATGATCTCTCTGAACTACAACTTCTACCTCCAAAACAAGATGTTCCTTGCAAGGACACATTGTTGATGGACTCAAATTCTGACTTTGAGTTCAGCACAAGCAGCAACACCCTTGAGTTTGAATCATCTTCTGCTGATGAGCTTTTCTCTAATGGGGTGATCCTTCCAATTCAGATACAAAAAGAGAGAACCAACAATACTAGAAAACACACTCATTGTGTTGAGCCCCTTCATACAAAGCTTCCTCCACGACCATGGTCTCTAAGTGTTGACAAAATGAAGAAAGAAACCATTAGAGAACTACTCCTAGATGTAAGTTCTGAACATGAGAAAAAGCCTCATTCCAACAAGTCTTTCTGGGGGTTCAGTAGGAGCAAGAGTCTCAATTGTGACAGGAAGAAAAGCTTGATCTGCTCCTTGCCTCTTTTGTCAAGAAGCAACTCAACAGGTTCAGTGCCAAATCCAAAGAGAATGAGCTCAAACAAGCAGCCATCAGCATCTAAGTCATCGTCGTCGTCGTCATCATCAACAACATCTCCATGTTCTACCTTAAATATGTATCCTATGCAAAAATCTACTTCAGGTAAGAGTTATGGAGGGTCTTATGGCAATGGTATTAGGATTAGTCCTGTTTTAAACGTGCCAACTCCTTTTGTTTCCAAAGGGAGTTCAAATCTATTTGGTTTGGGTTCATTTTTAAGAGTTGGAAAGGTTAAGAAGAGCAAGAAGTGAGTTATTCATATGGTATGATCATTATGTCATCAATTCATCTTGGCTTATCAGCATCATTGTTTGTTCTGATCAGACATGAAAGTGAGAAGTAATAGAGGTTAAGAGACTTATTATTTTGTACAGTATATAGACACCAAAATCGACAAGCGGTGGTCACAGTTTAAATAAGTTTGTATTTCAATTATGTATGTGTTGAAGCGTATTAACTATGAATGGATCTACAGTGTTAGTGAAAGCAGCATGCCAATTGAGATTCAATATTTACATATCTGAAATCCACACTTATTTAAACTACAATCACCACATATCGATTTCGCCGTGTGGGTGTCTAAATTCTATGTTCATATAATGCATCTATAGAGGTTAACTAGCAAGGCATGTAGCCAACAAGTTTAATTATGCTATATAAGATCATGAAAATTCAGAATGGCATGGCCATGCAGATAAAAGGGTCCAGAGGCTTGGGGGACAGAACAACGAGAATCAATCTATAATGCTTTGTCCGATCTTGGTTTATTTTGTTATTCCGCCTAAATACGGAACCTTGTGCCTTTAGGTGCTTGTTCTGATCAGCACTGATTTATTTATAAGAAATGTCCCTCCTACTTAACCAACATTTGTATCCAATTGCAAAAATTTGACAACTAAAGGTGGCAGTTTCATAGACAAACAAACAAATCATTGATGAAACTTGTGTAGATTGTATTATCCGAATTAGCTCTTCCGCTAATTAACTTATCTAATTATGGACCGTAGTTAGGTACTTTGGTTTATCTAATGGCCTATGCTATATTTTGGCTTATGATTAATGCATTTTACATAAAAACATACTGAAACCTTCTAGTTTCACGTGTTACGTTACATATATTGGACAACTGGTATTCCTGTCATAACTTCATGTTTCCATTTGGTCATGCTTAGTGATTATAACGAAACATAATTTGTCCCCAAACACATCACGGAGTTGATGCCCTAATGAAAACAAATGGAGAGGTGAACTTTGTTCACATCATTACTTCATCAGTTTTTTTTTTCTGGTAGTTATGATGATTTTGGTTTCACATGAACAATGTCAAAGCAAAATCATGCAATGATTGAGTTTCACTAGTGCCCTTTCATAATTCATGGTGGCTACCAAAAAGGCCAAAAGCTTCCATATATCTTCACACGGATTTAGAAATCATAATCCTAAGAAAATATTATTTGTACTCACAAAACATAAGATATTGTATAAATTTACATCTCACCCACCAATAAATGAGATGGACTATTCCTTGAATGAGATCGCACCCATTAATGATGAATGAGATGTAAGTTGACGCGGTGTTAGATTTATTATAATCCAAATAACATAACTCTAAATCTAAACTATTATTCTAAATAGCAAGTAAAGGAAATTTGTCCCCTTCAATTTACTTTTCTTTGCCATAATGTGCGGAGTTTGGATTCAGCTCCCTTGTAATTACTAATTGCCAACCTCATTGATCAATTTTGACTTTTTTTGTAATGAAGCTTTTAAGTCACAATGGGTTGTATCATTAGTTGTCATTGCTTAACAAAACCCTTCATCTTTTATTTAGACATAGGATCGACTGTGTAAAGATTTGTAGTAAAGAACAATGTAGACAAAATTTGGCATAAATTTGGTTTGATTAAGAGTTCAGCTAATTCCAACTATGTTAGGTCTTATGATTATTATACACAAAGTTTTATAATAAGATATTATCATGTCATTCAATTTATGTAGCAATTCCACTTTATGTTTGGTTTAGGGTTAAAATGGGATGAAAATTTTATGGATGAGCTCAATGTATCTCAACCAAACACACCATTAAGAAGTAATTGTTGTTAGGTCGCCATGATTCATAGTTTCATCAACTAACCCAAAAATCCACGTACACACAATTCCTGAATAATAAATGTACCTCTAAGCCAAAAATATGAACTCCCTGTTTAAGCTGGGAAATGCACAGCGGGGAAAATCGAGAAGAGGGTACACAATAGGGTGAATGAACAAGAAATTATTACATTGATTTCACTAAATTGGATGACAAACAACTGCCAGGACATGACCGGAAAAATAAGTGCCGTGAAAGAATGGAAATACAAACTTATTTCATTGAATAATTTTTGATTTTGTCAAATTTCAACTAAGTTCTCATGAACTAGATTAATCTCGAAATTTCATATGACAGAAAAATAAATTAGTTCTTTGTTTAACTATTTTAACTTAACGTATAATATATTTTTTAAAATAACTAAATACCAACTATTTTTTTTATTAAACTAAATACCAACTATTAGATAATATACACATGAATCTCTGATTTATCTTAAATTTAATACATGATCTTTGTAATAAATTACAAGAACAACTCAAAGTACAAGTAGATTACCTAGTTTAATACAATCAATTAATTTTTACTAATCTTCTTAAGGTGATCTGGCTTTGGCTTTCGGAACTTTACTTCTTAACTTCCTCTCCAATAATAATAAGAGTGATGTTTGATGTATAACTAAATTGTACAATAAATACACACTACATATTTTATCACTATTGAATTTAATGAGTGAGTGGGATGAGTGGGGATCACACATCACATCCAATTGTGATAAGACATGTTATGTGCATTTGTTGTATAATTTAATTATATACAAAACATTAATTCTAATAATAATAAAAATAATAAAGCCTTGCTCTATGGAAAGTAACCAATTGGAGCGCACTTGAGTTTACAATTACTCACTTGAGAAATTTACAGAAAACATGGGTACGATGGAAGAAAGAGTCCAAGTGCAAATAAAACTACCAATAAAAAAATTCCACAAAAAGTGAAGACTTTTGTTTTATGCTATTGAGCTTCTGTTTTCCCATTGTAATAATTCATGGATTCCTATTACTCAACTAGCAAAAATGTCATATTCTAGAAGCATTTAATAATTTCTCCTCAACTAAATCATGGCCCAACCACGTTCAACGTTAAGGTTCTCACCATATTATTATAGGTATGTTTGGTAGAATTATTTTTAAAATAATTAATATTAAAAGAATTTATTTATATTTGAAAAAATAAAAAAAATGTTAAAAAAATGAGTTGGAAAAATAAAAACCTAAATTTTTTGCTTTCACCGGAATCAATTTTAAGTTAAACACTTTTATCAAAAATAAAATACCAAACCAAACACTTTCAATTTCTCTGAACTTGAATTTTATCACCGCAGCAGGAAATTTGTTGCAAAACAAACAAGCAGTATATAGTTATGGTCCTTGCTAGGAGCAGTTTGGATGAAAAATGTGTTCATGGTAAGAAATTAGAACAAGTACTTTTCAAAAAGTAAAATTAAATTGGAAACCGAGCAGTCCTTCACTATAATTATTGTTAGCAGATCATCTTAGAGATCGAAGTCTCCCATAAATGGAGTGTGGCCTCTAGCAAAATTGCAATAGCAGAAAATAAGCATGTTGAACTATAATCTCATAACATGCTGCCATCATTGATGAAAATAAGAAAAATGAAGACTAGTTTTATAGGGTATTACAGTACCCTGATATTTGCACATCATTCTTGTTTATATAATTCGTACATTATTCCAATAGCTACAAAAGGATTGCTTCAATTCCAGCACATAGAACCTACATGTCCATGGGTTCTAGTCTGTATAGGAACCATTAACCAATCCCTATACAAAGAAGTATTGTGCAAAAGTTAACTCAAATATGATGTTCAAGAACCATGAATGTTCATGGAAAACACTGAACTGCGAATCCGTCTATTTCTCAACAAGCCTATTTTTGCCAAGCTCATAAATCCAATTCTTGCTGATATCTGATAGTAGAGCTACATGAGATCTCTATGAGATTAAAGAATGCTATACAAGAACTCTCATTACCATGAAGCTCTTTAATTGCTAGAAAATAAGAGTGAAAAAGGCTGAGTTTGCTGAAACCACCCAAGCTTATAATTATTCTCACATATTCATCCAAAAAGCCACACCTCTCTACTTGTTAATACAGCATAATAGTTTTGCCTGCAATGAGCAATGACATAATCCGGATAAAGTCTGCCTAGCAGGGCTGTCGAGGCTTAGAGACTTTGAAGAGGAAACTATTGATAATTTCCATAAAAACCATTTTTCCCTGGATATTACAAGCATAGATTTGCTTAGCATGTACTAGTGCCAATTTTTCCATCTTTATACCTGGTAAAAGAAATGCCATATATAACTTCCTAGTATCATATTAAAAGTTGATTAAATGAGTTCTGATCTTGGTGATCTTAGCTGGCTGAAGCAGATTCACATAATGTTTACAGAAAGAGAGAGCTCAGTATAGCTTATCAGTTATCACACATTGCTCACAATTCTGCTAAAGAGATTAAAAAAATTGTTCTGCATTGGACGAATGACAAATTGATGCCTCCAAATTTTGAGGAATACCAGAATCTTTACAACATAAGCAACTGAAAAGTTAAAATTCGACCAATTTGATGGGGAGTTGAAGATTTCTAAATAAGTGTGAAGAAAGTAATATTGTTCATCTATAGAAACTATGAGCTACTACATTCAGATAATCAACTAAAAATTTCCAAAATTTCATAATTATTGAAATCAGCTTCTGATTTACATGGATGACTTTGATTTGGTAATTACCATTATTCATGTCACAGCGTGTAAGAAGTCAGCAAGCAAAACATTTGAGACATCCAGAATTCTGTTTTGCTATCATTTCATCCCCTGCATAACCAACCATTAATCATATATTCTAGTTAGTGATCCAATTGAAATTCACAGCTGCCATATATACACACAAAGACACAGAGAGAAAACAATTACCTCATTCAGGAACATCAGATACTTTGTAAGTTTCTGCAGTAACCTCTGTCAGCCACAACCCAGGAGAAAGTGCCTGCAATACATTTTTGTTAACCAGCAAAAACAAACAATGCGAGAAGTGAACATAAGTTTTGAGACATGACCAATTGCAAAACAAATGCAAAATACCAACAGCAAGAGTTTCCAAGTTTCCAAAATCATTTGTTATGTCATTGTTCTCACAACTCACAGCACTACTCCCAAGAGCTTAAGCTCGTAGATAGAGGTAAACAAATTGTTTTATATCTAACAAGAAGCCCTCTATTCTTATCATAATAGGAGATAAGAAGGATCCAACCACTGAACACTAGGTAAAAACCCACAGAATCCGAAAAACACAAAATTTCATCTCATGTCATATCCTATCATAGTGTTATTACTCACATCCAATTGCCTCTGCACAATCCTGGGCCTCTTCTTGGGCCTTCTGGGTGGCTTTGTCCCAACCCACCCCCAGAAATCTTGTTCCACCTCTTCCTTAGACAGAGAAAGAGAAAACTTGGCTCTCTCATTCATCATCTTATTCTTATTCTCCTTCACATGCAAAGAAGAAGAAGAACCCACATAAAAAAACTTGCGCTCTTCATCATGTGGTGCTTGTGATTGTGATTGTGATGGCGCCTTGCACGCAGCTCTTCTAGTCCTCAAATTCCAAGGCCTATTAGCACCACCATTTGCACCACCACCACCACCACCTTCTTCTTCTCCTCCTCCTCCTCCTCCTCCTCCATCCTCAAAATTCGAGACTTTGAGGTTCTTACCTGCAACCCCATGAAGGTTTTGGTTCGGTTTTCGCTTGGGGACTCGAGGAGTTTCGGTTTGGTTGATGTGGGGTTTGGATTGGGGCGTGAGGATTGGCGATCGTGAGAAGAAGAAGAAGGCTGAGGAGGACAAGGGTGGTTGTTGTTGTTGTTGTTGGAGGGATCGTTGACACACCTGAGGAACCTTTGAGAACCCCATCTCAAGCAGGGCAAGGAGAAGTTGTGCAGTGGCTTTGATCTTTCAGGCACCATGGCCATCAATGATGATGATGATGATGATGACCCTTTTGTTGTTTCTGAGAGAGAGAGAGAGAGAGAGAGAGAGACTGAATTGGATTGGATGAGTTTGTGGGGTGTGAAAAAGTTTGAGTTTTGATGAGTGTATGAATGTGTATTTGAGCTTCTTCTGTGAATTCTTCCTTTGAGTTTTGGTTGTTAAGTGTAAAGCTATGGTCTTTTTGGTTTCTCTTGAGTTTTGGGGTTTGTGGAATGAATGATTGTTGATTGCGTGGGGACTTGAGGAAGAAGAAGAAGATTATGAGGATGATGAAGATGGAGAGAATGGTTGAATTTTGAAGAAGGGTGTTTTTGTGCTGTGTTGTGGAAACCAGCGGGTGGCTTATGTGTGCAACGATGTTACGATGACAGCGACAGACACACACACAAGCTGTGAGGGAAAGAGAGGTCTGGTTTGTTTAACGTTCGGCTGTATAGTTCCAAGATCTTGGCTTTTATTTATCTCTTACAAAGTTGAATTCAAATTAAATTACATTTTATTAATGTTTAGATTAGTAGATAATTGCTGTACTTTGTTATCTGTTCTAATCAATAACTACCCTGGTATTTTACATTAAAAAAAAAAGCTTCTTTTTTTTTCTTGGTTTGGGAATGGGATTACAAAATATATTTTTCTATTTTTATAACAATTATCTCAATTTATTGGTTGACATAAAAAATGAGGAAAAAAACAATTTACCCCATAAATTTTTGGTCATATGGAATTTACTAGTTTTAAAATGTGAACATTGACCTTGTACTTATAAGATGGTGAAAGGAAGTCCTTCTGTCACTCAAACGTTAAAATAGATTGTTAATGGATGTGCTTTTCACGTGTATTAACAATTGAACCAAAATACCCTTTACTCTCAACTCACTTTTCCTTTTCCTTTCCCCCAATCTCTCATGCATCCTCCCTCCTCCCTCTTGGTTCAGAAAGCCATTTCCCATAACCAAAAAAAAAAATCAAAACTAGAAAGGAAATCAAAACCAAAATCAAAACTAGGTGTCCTCCCTCTTGGTTGAAACCCTTTCCAGAACCAGAAACAAAAAATCAAAACCAATCAAACCAAAAACCAAAAACAAAATTAACTGCATTCACCAAAAGACCAAAACCTGAAATAGAAAAGAGACCAAAATACCAAACCAAATATTACCAGAAACCAGAAATCCAAAATCATCAGCATTCACCAAAATACCAAACCAAATATAAACAAAACCACCTTGCATAACAAATTTTAATTTAAAATCCAAAAACAACAGAGAAGAAAATAACTTGTGAATCAGAGGCAGAAACAAGTCCTTGGTCTTCGTTGGTCACTGCATGGGTCTTCTTCTTCCCAAGTCCTTCGCTGGACGTGGCATCGTGGTTCTTCTTCTTCCCAAGTCCTCCGATGGTCTTCGTGTAACACCACGATTTTTCCAGTGTATAAATGACCAAAATGCCCTAA
The DNA here is from genome assembly GCA_030441495.1 of Dalbergia oliveri. Classification (NCBI taxonomy): domain Eukaryota; kingdom Viridiplantae; phylum Streptophyta; class Magnoliopsida; order Fabales; family Fabaceae; genus Dalbergia; species Dalbergia oliveri. Next base: position 34,063,431 of record JAMLFY010000010.1, read on the forward strand.
GGTCATTTTACCTGGAAAATAAGTCGCGGCCATCTATCTTCAAGGGAATGTTTTGATGATAATAAAGGGATTATATGTGTTGTGTGTATTATAGAGAGGAAGAATCTCATTTTGAGTTTCGACGCGAAATTACCAAAACGCCCATGTGGCCGTTTGTCGATTTACGGTTGAGCCAGACTTCACCAAAAGGTTTTAAATGATGTTTTTAAGTGATGTTTAACAACAGGTTAAGCCCAGGTAGCCCTGGTTTTGTGAAAAATTACTATTTTACCCCTAGCTATGTGCATTTTGGGCCTAATTAGCAAAACCTAAGCAATATTAGGCTCTAATTAAAGATTAGTAAATTCTAATTACTAATCTAAAGTCGAAATAATTAATTAAGGTTAATTAGAATCTAAGATTGCTTAAAGAAACCTAAAATCCCTTTTTCTTTATTTTAGACATTATGTCATATTTTCATGAATAGTAAGATTCCAATCAATTTCCTTAAATCATGGAAGATGTCACATGATGAGATTCCTCCCTAATAAAGGTGAATTTGCATTAATTATGCAAGACCACTCTTTAATCTTGTCTTGAACCACCTTAATTACCCATTTTCTCACCTAAACACTTACTTACAACTCCTAATCCATGGCCTAACCAAATTAACTTCTAAACAAACATGTAAACCAACATTAAAATGAGATTTTCTTTTCTCTAAATGCTCCTAAACCAATCAGTCATTCCTTCCCCAAAAATATCCATCACATGTTGAAAATTTATTAAAATGTGTTTAAGAGAACATGGTTGCCCATACCCATGCCCATACTTACCTATGCTTTCCACCATACCTCACCATGTCTCCATGAAACAAATTCTCTCACCTCATGGAACATAAGGTCAAGGCCTCCCTCCATTCATGCACCCTTGATGTTGTTTCTCTATAAATATCATGCTTGGAAGAACTTGGGCACATTTTTGAGCATTTGCTAAGTATAAGTTTCAAAGAGCATTCTTAAGTTTCTCTCATTTTTGTTCTCTCAAGGCTCAAGAGTTCTTTCACTTCTTCTTCATCTTCTCAAAGAATCATCATTATCCACCATTTCCTAAACACAAACCATCATCCAAACACCACAAACCTTCCATTAAACACATAAACTTTCCATTTCCAAGCTCAAGAACTCAAAGCAAAATCTTTCTTCCTTTTCCTTTTCTCTTGGCCGAATTCCTTTGAACTTCAAGAAAGAAATTGTTCTTCTCATCTTGTTTCAAGACCAAGCTTCCATCTTTCAAAAGAAAAATATCTTTGGTAGGGGTTTATTTTTAAAGTTTTGTTTACTTTCTTTAAGAAAAGTTTTAGTTTTCTCTTGGTTTTCAAAACTCTTTCTATCATCTCTTCATTTCGACCTTAAAGCCTTGTGATGAGAAAATCTTTGGCTTGATGATGAGGTTTCAAGATAATGGTCTTGTGGATGCCATGTGAGAAACCTCTAAAGCTTAAAAACTTGGTCATGGACCATACATGATTTCGGTTTCCTTTTCTTTTCCTTACTTAAGATTTCTTCTCATTTCCTTCCTCCTCAAAGATTTCGGTTTTCATTCCTTTATTTGTACAAAGTTTGATAAAAATGTTAAGTAGCTCACTAAAAGTTTTGTTTAAGAAACTTAATCATATGTTTTCAAAGAGCTCTAAGCTTAACCTTGCCAACCTTAAAATTGGTTGGCCGTTCTAGAGTTTACTCTAGATTGAAGCTCATGAGTAATAAAATGAAGAATATGAGTAGTTCTTTTTATGTTTGTTTTGTTAAGTGTTGATGTTTATCTCTTAGTCCATTTTCTTGAGCTTGACGATGATGTTCAAACCATAAGACTTCTTTGAAGACTTGGTGTTAAGAACTCTAAAGCTCACTTTATATTGTTAGATACATGTTGGGTTAAGGCTATTGATGTTCCTCTAAAGTCTTGCTTGAGATCTAGTAAAGATAAAATAAGTTTGCATTCATGTTTAAGTTTATGCCTTGCATATCATGTTTACTTTTTGATGTCATCACTAAGCTCTCAAGAATAAATAAATGAACTTGCATTTCATGTTTGAATTTCCAAGCTTGCACTTATTGTTTATATTTCAAGTTATCACTTAACCTTTAAAGATAATAATGGGGTTGCATCTCATATTTATTTTATGCTCTCACTTTATTTTATAATGAAGAATAAAAAAAATTGCATAGCATGTTTATGTTTATGTCATCACTTAAATATTCTAGAGCTCAAAGACTTGCCCAAGTATCACAAGTAAAGTCTTAGAAAATGGAAGCATTCCATGAATGCCATTTCGGCCTTGTGATGATGATGATGGACTTAGAATGAGTTGCATCTAATCACAAGTGTCAATAGCCTATATCTTGGAATTTTTCTAAGCATAGGTAAATTTAGAGAATACTATGAACTTGATTTTATGTTTTAAATCTACCTTATGGGCAAAATGATTTAGCTACTGCCCTTACTTGTATTTACATGGTTTTAATGAGATAAATTAGTTTCTAAAAGAGTTTTGAACTCCTAAAATTATTCCAAGAGAAAACTAGCAACTTATATGTGCTTAAATCATAAATTTATGTGATTATATGTGATATACATTTCAGTTTCTGCCTTGTTCCTTTGGCCATTGTATTAATTCTGTTTTATGGAGTTAAAATGTGTAAAATTATGTTTGAGTAAAGTAAAGACCGATTTAGGGAAGTTAGGAAAGAATAAGTAACTAGAAAGGACTTAAAATGAGAATTTTAGAACACTTAGACACAAGAAATATAAATTCTGTTTCAGCATAGTTGAACTTAAAGAAAATGGTTTATAATTAGTGGATATGTGTAGGAATCCCTAATAATTGGTTTTGGAATTTAATATAGAGCCTTAGGCGAAGATAGAACTTAGAAAGGGTTAAAGACGTAGAATCTAAAACCCCGTAATTGAATTATACTATCCTGCTTAATTTATGCAATGCTGTTTGGAGGTGTTAGTAAGCATAAAAATTAGAGAGAATTACAAGTAATAATCCTTTAGGTGAATTGAAGATCTGTTATGGGTGTTAAGATAACTAGAACACGAGTTTAAGACATAAGGGTCAAAACATAAGATCCTATAAGATAGGGAAGATGATGAGAGTAAGTGACAGAGTGAACACATAGTTATGTTATATCGAGAGTATATGAAAGTATTAATGGCATGTGTATGAGAATATGTGAACTTATGACATGATTGTTATGATAATATGGTATGTTATGATTGAGATGCATGTTTGAATGCTATACGCAGAAGCAAATTTGGGAAATTCGTTCCTAGCTATAATGCTGGATTTCCGCCAAATTTGTTAACTTAGAAAAATCATGAAATGATTAATGATAAAGTTGCATACTCATGATAAGAAAGTGATGTGTTTCCTCCTCTATTACCCCATACTAAATCTAGCGGCTAGTTAGAATTGAGCTCATCCTAGATGATAGATAGGAGGAGTTTTGGTGACCATGAAAAAGCGTCGGGGAAGGTGAAGCGGGTGGCTTTTGGTGACCATGTGCAAGGGTGGAAAAGAACTTGAAAGTTCAATTATGAAAAGTAAAGAGGCATATATGTGTGTGTGTTGCATTATTATCCTATTGGTGCATTTAATCATGTGACATGTGCTATTTACATGTGTTGGTTATGCTTTTAATGTATTGTCATGCATACATGAGATATCTGTTGCACTTATATCATTAAGACCCATGCTAAAAGACACCCACTTTGGATAATAGGATTTGAGAAATTTAAAATTGAATATTATGCATGCACACCTCTTTTATAATAAAAACCGAAGTGGCTGGGACGATGACGATGACACTTGTGTTAAGGTCGGGAGCCTGAGAATCTTGAATAAAGTTTCTCACCCTTTCCTTTCTTCCGTGTCGTCTCTAGACATGAAGGATGCAGATTGTTCGTGATTTTTCTTGAGGCGCGGGCATAGGAATCACCTTAATTACCATATTAGAGGTCGCAACGAAAGCGTGAAGACTAGTCCAGTTTTGTTATGTTTAGCTTTGAGCTAGTGTATGATTGACCTTGATTGTTGTGTTTAGAATCTTAAGGTGTCCTTATGTTATTAGGACATCGCTATTATGTTAAGATTATGATATATGATTTGTGTTGTGATTATACAATGGTCTACCTATATATGCTATGATGAGGGTATATGGTTGCTATGTCTTATGTGTATTAATCGGTATCTATGATATGCGGTTCACATTTTAAGTTTTAAGTTCAAAAGAAAAATTTAGTCATATTTTCCTTACTCGTATTTTAAAAGATAAGTCAAAATCTGAAACAAAGACGTAACAATTAATAATTAACCGAAATGCGACTTGAGCGTATGAGGTTAAAAGTTAGGGTGTTACACTTCGAGTCATGGCATCGTGAGTTTTTTCTTCCCTCTTCCGGTCTTCATCAAGATCTCCTTTACAGTCTTCGCTGCTTGTATTGGGTTTAGGGATAACCAAATGGAGAAGAGAGGGGGGTTTATCTGGGAAGAAGAAGCCTGGTCTTCTCCGTGTCGTGCCTTGGTCTTCTCCATTGTGGTCGCAGCGAGGTCTTCGCGTCTCTATTCTTCGCTAGTAGCCCCGATTCTGGTTGGCATGGTCATCCTTTTCCTCTTCACATGAGTTGAGCATCGCGACCTCCTTTGGCAAGATGAAGTCGCCGCCTCCTTGTCCTCTTAGATCTGAAGAAAACAAGCAAGAAGGAGCTCAAAAAGGGAGGCGTGAGTTGAGTTGAGAGATTGGGGCAAAAGTTAGTTGAGATTGGGATTGGAAATTAGTTTTAACAAGGGGTATAATTGTCCAATTTTGTGTGCACATGAGAAGCACATGTCCCCTTAATAGTATATTTTAACATCTGTACAGAAGAGCTTCCTTGCACTATTTGGTAAGTACAGGGATTCGTGTTGCACTTTTTTAAAACTCAGGATCTAAATTACAGGACTAAAAGTTCAGGGTAAATTGCTTTTTCCCTAAAAATTATAAGGTCCATCATAGTTGGTGTCTAGCTATATTCTTTAATCATCCAAGATATGTTTGAGTTTAGATTTAAAGGGGGAGGGAAGGAAATGTTTGTAGTGTAAAGCTTTAAAATTTTATACTATAAATCCTTTCTTCTCTTCTCCTTTCCTCCAAAATTCAAGCTCACAAGCATAACCTTAGTCAGGGGTTCGATTCCTAGCAGTGTAAATGGATAGGGCCTCGTAACTAGAGAAAATTCATATATGTATCTCTATATCTCGAGGATTAATCACTAGCCTGTGCATACCTTGTTTAATTTCAACAAAAAAAGAAAAAAAGAAATTGGTTGATGTAAAATATTTCATACCAATACCTATTAAAGATGGCACAAAATCGGGTCCCACAAACACGCTCGTATAAATCTCACTTTGTTCCCATTACCAAAGTCCCTTATACATCCTCTGTCATAACATAGTCTACCACTCTCATTTGTTCTCTCGTACTACCACACAACTAGTTTATTGATCTTATTTATAACCAACAAGGATCTTATCTTCAAGACTTCTTATCTCCAATAAGTTTATTTGGTTTATTGGATTTGTACGAGCGCCTTTGTGGGACCCGATTCCATTGCGCCATCCCCAACAACTAGTATCAACGCTCATTGGAGCTCAATACAACCCAACAAATATGTTTGGTACATAATCAAATCTTGCGAGCTTGTCATGGAGGATTTGATGGGAAAGGAAGCTTTGGACATCTTGGTTTGAGGATAGGAAGTTGGAAAGGATGATGGAAGATGAGATTGTGCGACTACACATGTTCATTGGTCGATTTGGGCTAGTGTAGCTGGTAAGTGTTAAGGCTAATGGTGCTAAGATATATATCCTAAAATGTGTATAGGAATATTTAAATTACAAATATGTGAATCTTGATAGGATATAGTGAATCTTGATAGGATATGGTGAATCTAGTAGGACATGTGTGAAGTATGTTAGAATATGAGAAATTCTTTTAGATTTGCAATATTAGTTAAGATTTGATTTAAAAATTTGTTAGGATTTGAAGACAAGGAATCTTGAAGATGAGATCGTTGGACATAAATAAGAACAATGACCTAAGCATGTGGCAGTGCAAGAGAACAAGTGAGAATGGTAAACCATGATATGAGATAGGCCGTACATGGGGCTTTGGGAATGGGAACAAAGTGAGATTCTTATATTGTTTTTCTTCTCATAGTTAAAGTGTTTATCCTTTAGGTGGATGTAGTCATATGATTTGTAATGTTTTTCTTCTCATAGTAAAGTTATATTCTCTGGTGGATATAAACATGTGATTTGTCAAATCACGCTAAACTTTTGTGTCTCTACACTCATTGTATCTTGTTTATTTTTATCTTTTTGTATTTTTGTGCGTTTATTTGATTTATTGAATTCATATGAGTGAATTTGTGGGACTCAATTTTGCTACGCCATTCCCAACAATACTATATTAAAACTAATTTCTTATTTTAATTATGGTGTAAAATATACATTTTATGAATTTACTTTAGTTATAAACTCATTTAAAAATAGCTTCTGTAGATGTGAAGGGGACTCTGGCAATTGGAGTATCACACATGTATTGTTCTTATGTTATATGAATAGTAATCTACTTCATCATTTATTCCATCCACATTTTTCTTTTCCATGTACGTTTGATTTTAACGATAGAAAAATTAGAAAGAAAATTATTCATAAAAAATCTCAATTTTAAAATTTAAATTTCATAATTTTTTTTAAGTCTGAAACAAAGGTACCTTTAATCTAAGAATAATTCTTTTTGGCTTTTGGACGGAGGGTTTCGTGGAGTAACAATCATCCAAGCACTTTGCTCAGTTTGGATTGATTCACATGTTTTGTTGCACAAAGAAAGAAGCTAGTCTTACCTTAAACGCAATTATTGTTCTCATGAACGGATACACCACTTATTGACCAAAAAAAAAAAACATATACAAAACTTAAAGTTTAGGGGTGAATTATAATTATAATTAGCTCTTCTGATATTTAATGTAACTAAAAATATAATCGATATCTCTTAATTTGTCAAGCTGTTATCAAAGATCATGAGGTTTATTGAAATTCATAGTAACATCCCTAAATACACATGATCATTGTAAACATCATATTTTGTCCAATTTTTTTTATTTTTTTCATTTTTTTAAAAAAAAATATGTCCAGAAACTAGCCCATTTTAATTCCATTTTAGCCCACACTTTTGTTGATTAAATAAAATAAAAAGTCCGGTCCATTAGAACCCTTCCTCAAAAAATAATAATAATAATAATAATAAGTGTCATTACACCATCCCACTTTCTATCTCATGCCTCCACCATTCGTGAACTGAGGGATCAAAAGACAACCAACAAATCAGCAAAACCACAATAATTTAGGGACAAAAATCCCTCATTCAGGCCGCAAGTGTCTCCCATCATGTTTGAAAAATCATTGCGAGGGAAGATAATTGAATGAAAGTTGTGTATAAATGGGACAGGGGGCGAAGAAGAATCGGGAAAAGGAAAAACAGAGTGGCACCTAACTAGGCTCACCCAACACCATCGTCCCATCACAACCACCACTACAAACAGCCTACTACCTCATCAATCACCCATCACAGCCTATGTAGCCACCGTTTAAACAACCTGGAACAACAACCATCAACCACAGTAACTTAGCCACTATCATCATCCTCAAACCACCATCAACCCCTTCCCAAATCTCATCCAACACAACCAACAACCGCCCCCACCGTGAGTCATCAAACCATCACCATCACCATAACCTTACACCCACAACCATCTTCAACCCCATACCTATAACATTTAAAGAGCAGAATGAAAGATTAAAAGAACAATTCCCATGAAATCCCAGCACTTCATTCTCCTTCCACAACAATCAGACCACAGCGAAAGGACCAACAAAATAATCCTCAGAACCATATCCAAACACATCATTCCAAACCAAAAAAAAAAAAAAAATCACAACCCAAAGATCAAAGACAGATACAAAACCAAATTCAGAACCCCCATAATACACCACCACTCATAGAAATTACCCAAAACAGAAAAGGAAGCAACAGCAGAAAGGAAAACAAGCAGGGACTTCACCGCCACCATCGCCGCCTTTCCTCCATAAGCCTCGGCCGTGAAGCTCTGCCTCTGCCAGCCAACCACCACGGTGAAGCGGAGATCCAGTCGCATGAACCCAGAACCTCCGCAAGCAGAGCGCCCGCGTTGAGCCAGCCGCAGCATCGCCGCACTGGTTTTCTCTTCGCCGCCGTCGCCACATCTACCTCCAGTGCTTAAGAATCACCGCCGTGTATAGGAGCCACCACCGACTTTACCAAAATCCCCTTCTCTCGTCGTGAAACTTCACCGTGCCTCCGCTTTTGCCGTGTGAACTACGCCGCGAACAGAACCCACCAAGAAGCCCGCCAGAACCTTGCCGTGCCAACTTCCGCCTCTGCTTGCCTAGATCCGCGGTGCCTCTAGCCGCGATCCACCGCACGGAACCAGGCGCGCATCCTCCTCGGATTGACGCCACCGCTAGCTGGGACATCATCTCCGCGAGACGCGAGCTCTGCCACTACCCCTCTCTCTACTTGCCCTCATCGCCCTCTTCCTCTTTCCCTATCATTCTCTCTTTTCCCTATGTCATCTCGCAGAACCCCATGCCCTTTATTCCCCTTTCTTTGATCTTTCTCTTTTTTTTTTTTTGGAAAAAAACGGTTATGTTTTGTTTTGTTTTGTTTTTGGTTTTTTTTATTAAGGCATTTGAGCATTTTTTTCATTTATTTCTATTTTTCTTCATAAATCATTTTGGAGGGACATTGGGCTTGCTGTTTTGGTTTTTGGTCAGGTTCCTTTTTGGGAATGTTGGGCTTACTATTTTGTTTTTTGGTCAAATTATTTTGGGGTGTTGGGATAAAAAAACCTTTCTTTTTTTGTTTAGATTTTAGGACTACTTTATAAAAAGTAAAAAAAATTAATTAATTAATAAAAATAAATAAACAAATAAAATAGAATAAAAGACATTTCTTTTATCCATGCAAGTTAACCTTCATGATTGAGAGGTGGATATCTCTTCATGTACTGTTGAATTGTAAGGATTTATTAAAGTTCTAATACTAACTTTGAATAGTGGCATCCTAATTTCATTTTCAAGCAATTTGACAATCAAAATTCTTTTCACAATTAAAATCAACCAACACATCTCTCAATTTTTTTCTCCTTTTTAATTAAAATCCGTTAACACACATCATTTTCTATAAGAACGACGTTTTTTTCTCATTGTATCAGAGGATAAGTCCCGCAGCAAATCACTCAAACCAAAATTAAATTTTCTTTAAATTTTATTCTCTTTTTATTTATTTATTTTTTACTTTATTCTTTGTATAGTTATTATGATTTTTGGGAAGAATAAATATTATTAAAATTATAATTAATTTGTATAATGAGCTCTAAGGTAAGCGTATTATATGGATGTATTAGGGTGCAATGGAATTAAATTTCCACATTTTCCTAGTTTAATCCTAATTCTTAATCAAGTTCTTCAGGAAAGACTAGTTTATAAATTAAAAGATTTTTACAATTTTAGCAAAAATAAAATTGGTGGCGATTTCATTTTATTTTAGCCGGAGCAACTAATAATAGTTAAATCATTAACCTTGGTATACCAACCTTCACGAGGGGAAATTACTCTTATCAGATTAGTCACGAGGACAAGGTTCACGACACATGTTAAAATCTCAAAGAGGTGTTTTGTTACAAATGGCGAACACTGCTCAATATTGGATATTGTGTTTCTATGTTAATTCCTTAAAAATAAATATGTTTCTTTCAAATTAATGTTGTCACAGCTATTATGTATTATATATGGAAATAATTTTTTAATGCTGCATTTATTACGTACCTTTCTTCTTATCCCATATAAGGTTGTTGGTGAGGATTCACTAACTGAGTTTTAAGAGGTAAAACTCATCCCTCCTCTTATTTTCCTTTGCAAATAGTTGCTATTGATTTTCCATAGCCCCTCCTCAGAATAGCTATAGTCTCATTGATGAGCTTCATGTAATAGTGAAGTATTTTGCTTTCTGTGTAGAGTGCTTCATGTTGTGTGCGGCAAGGTCCTAACTACACATATTTTGTTTTGTTTACTATGATTCATGATGTATTCAAAGTGATATTATTTTCATGGTTCTTTTATATAAAGCAACTACTATGTTAAGATTTCAGCCAGACGTAATTCATAAAATGAATTATTTATGGTTATTATGATTTCAAAATTGCTAGTTGGTTTATGTTTAGAAATGGTTTTTTGACTTAAATTATGCATATGGTACGATCTCTCAACATAAGGCTTATATGTGGATAGGATTCTCACGTCTGTTCGTTCCAAAATTGGGTTACAACACAATCAAACTTTAGCATAATTTTTATCGTTCTCTAACTATGACTACCCTCATTGCACGCCACTAGTGGGCTGCTAGTCCTCCATGAGTGGTCGTGCCTTGCGACTGGCTTTCTACGGGCTGACCGCCTGCAAGTGGCAAGAGCTGATTGCCCTCTGACTTGCCTACCACTCACCCATGACGACTACCCACTGGTATCTCCGGTTCCTACCACCTAGTGACAAAAGATAATAAAAAATTTAAGGGGGCTGGGCGAACATAGTGTGATAGAATATCCTCCTAAGTCTATCATGACTCAATTTAGAACATGATCAGCACAGGAATCTCATCTCCAAGCCTCATAGTCATTGAGTGGTACTATATGCATAATTAAATATCATTTTCTGTGTTCCAAATAAGTATTCAACTCATAATTTGAAATCATGATCACATAGTTAACTCTCGTCTCATAAAACCGTGTGATGTTCATAATAAACACATATTGGAATAAAGTAGTTTCATAACCATAATCAAAATATATGAGTTTCTCTACAAAACCATGAATTCATATGAAATTAAATACATGTATAAATCTATAATCATGAAAACCCCAAAATATATGAATGGTCTAGGACTTACAGATAACATTAGAGCATTCTATACAAAAGTAAAAAACTCCACTGCTAAGTAAAGCTCACTGACTGAAATACTATCATCGTGAAGAGGAGACTATGGAGGATCTAAAACAATAGTTGTATCTATAAGGGGAAATGAGAGAGCGGGTGAGTTCATTTAAAACTTCATGGTAGATCCTCACCCACAACCATACATGGTACAACAAAAAGAGATTACATAATTAGTAATGCAAAACTCAAACCATCCTATCCATAAAACATAATAACAATAATAGCATTAGTTCCAAAATGAGGCATAGAAAATCATAAATATACTTCTAAGGAATTAAGAGAGAGAATAATATGTAATCATAAGGTAATGCTTAGTCCCTCGCTGAACATGAGCGCCTAACTAACATTCGCAGTTCCTTAAACCGTGTTCCAGTGAACTAATATTAAATATAGAATTGCCCTCGTGAGGCAGCTGGTATCCAAGGTTAATGAATTAATTGTCATTAACTCATAGCTTTTATTTTCTTCAATAACTCCTTATTATAAAATTATCCTATAATTTTGAAAGGGGTTATATGAATCTAGGTTCAACAATACATCACCATCGTGCATAAACATCTTTTCACATTTTCTATCAAATATCGCTAACTCTTATCATCATAGATAAAATCTAATCATGAATTAAATCATATCTAAGTAATCAAAATCTCAAGAATGGTCCCATGCATTTTGAGAAAACAATACTTTTTATGAGTAGCTTTAAAACCTATTCTATAACTCTTCCATAATACATGTAAACTTGATATCATGTCAAAACTCATGTTTTAATTTCATAATTTCTTGAAATACCAGAAACTATATAGCTAATGACCAAAATAAGATCATACAATCCAAACCCACTCACCTGGAGGGTGGAATAAAAAGTGCCAACACCTAGAGAGAGTTACGGGAACGGGGATGTCACTGACATATGCTATAACAATAACAAAACTCCTGAATAATCCGTGAAAACTCTCTAACAACTCTAATAAACTTTATGAATATTGGGGGATACTCCTAGAGAACAGAAACTAGAACATGAAATGGGGGGAGAAGATAACATAAACTATAAAAATCTCTTACCTTGAAGCTTGGAGGAGGTAGGATTTAGTGGAGTTGAGAGTGAAAGGTTGGAAGGGAGGGTGCTTGGGATGATGGGTTTTGATTATGGATGAAGAAATGCAAACGGGGAGGGTTTTTATAGGGTTGGAGGATCATTAAATGAAACTACGCATTTTGATCCTGTTTTGGCATTTGGGTACAAAATACCTATAAAGACACTGCATTATCCCTTCTAGAAAGCACATGACCACTATCGCACGACAATAACCTCAAAACTACAAAGACCATGCACTTGATCGCTACATAGCACCTAAACCTCATGGCAATGTCAACATCTCCATGCATATTTGCTGTCCTTCACATACACATTTGGGTCTTTCCTGCAAAACGGGTAGGTCTCAAATCCTAAGGCAATATTAGGCTTGTCTAGAGACACGTGATTTGAGGTACTATAAAGTCCTAACTATAAGCATAATAATCCTCTTAATTTGATATTACACTTAATTTGTAATTTACATGATATTAAATTACTATTAAATACATGGAAGAGAGATTTTGAATCAAAAGAATTTTTATGTAGGTCAATTAGAAAATTTTATCATTTTTTGACAAACATATTAACTAAATAAATTTAAAACACCAATATGCAAATAAAATATCTTGATGATAAAATAGAAAATATTTAGTGGGATTTTTTGCTTCTAACCAATTAGAAAGACAAAAAATCTTAGACATCTTATTTAATATTTTTTTCTCTCATATAGTGTACGACCCGCCTAAAGAACGTGAAGGGTACATGAGGATTTGGATCCTCACGGAAGCTCTGAGACGTGACTGAGATAGTATGCATGAATATATTCAAAATCTCTTAAGTTTTCATAAATGAAAATATTTCCAATAAGTCCTGAACATAAAGCTGCATAAAGTCCATAAACTGGGCCAAAGCCAAACATAATTAAACAAATGACTGAAATTCTAAAAATAGTGAAAATAATATAATGCATGTTCTGGATCCTGGACACATTTATGGGAGCACTACTATACGGACATAATCAACAGGAGCTCCACTCCAAGCGAAGCTCATCAAAGAAGTCTGAACACTATTGAGGAGGATTCGATGGTGCAATAGAACCCAAGAGCTCTCTATTTGGAAAGGAGAGAGAGGGTGAGTTCATCAAACTCTAAGTGCTTCACTCACAACCCACATGGGACAATAACAAAATAAATAATATATACATACAACTAATGTAAAATATTTTATATATATATATATATATACATACATATAACTGTATTGAAAACAATAACTTAACTAATTCCGTAGCAATAATTAGTAAGAAGACAGGAGAGGTTTTGTACTTAAATAATCTAAGCTAAATAGCTAAACCTTAGCCAATGGCTAAATGATGGACACCACACTGGGTTCCATCAATGGACACCACACGGGTCCTTACTGTGGTGAGATAGTCCTCAGCACCACTTGGTACCAAGGTTAACAATCAATCACTGCTCTGCCAACTCCTGATTTGTTTCTCACTATTTATTACCTAAAAACTAATAGCAATAAAATTTACTATTCCTACAATACCTGGAATTCATGAAATTTTCCTCCTGATAAGTAAAATATAATTCATACATACAACAAGTATGATTCCATGAGTTTTCTAAAATAATAATTTATCATGATAACTACAAAACAATAATTTTTTAAAATTTCTATAATCCATAAAGGCATATTTCTTGGTATAAATCATTCTAAACTTTCATAAATAATTTCTATAATATGGGAAAAATAATAATAATGATTAAAAGTATGGCTATGAGGTTAAACCCACTCAGCGATTGTAGTCAGAAATGCACTTTCACTAATAACTTGACTTGGATAAGCTGGAATGACATTAGTCACTGTCAAACAATACAATAAAAAATATAAATAATTTGACTTTATCATCCAATTGAGTTTGAAATGATAGGGAGAAAAATATTGTGTGAAAACTATGTTTGATAATACCCAAATTTATAAATTAAATAAAAGGGGAGAACTGACTAAATTCCAGTGAGAGCTCAGAAGATATTAATTGGGAGAAATTGAGAGAAACTACGTTTTCTCTCCATAAAAATTCCTTCGATGGCTGGGTTTTTAGAACAATATTTATGAGTATTATGGTGTGCCTAAAATATACTAGAAGTACTCAGCAAACTTGATGCAATATGCATCTCACCCAAATGTCTTCGATGGTTCACAGTGCATGCTTCAAGATTCACACACACACACACACACACATATATATATATATATATTATAAACTAATGGTGCCATGAGCACCTGATTCATATATAGTAATATATAATGGCACCATGAGCACCACGTTACAAACTATCTATATGTTATATATGATAATAGTAAAATAGTAGTAGTGTAATATATAATAATACTAACCCAATACATCATGCATTTTCATATGTGATATAGTATATAATAATAATACTAACATGCTACACGTTTTCTTATAATATTATTAAAGTGTTCCATGCATGCATCTGATCTATGTTAAAATGTCTACCAAATTAATAGTAATAGTACTAATAATTCTAATACTAATAAATTTTGTATTTGGGATATCACATACCATCCCTTTAAAAGAGATTTGGTCCCAAATCTAAAACAATGTACCTGAGTTGGAAAAAGGTGAGGATATTTGATTTTCATGACTTATTCAGCTTCCAAGTTGCTTCATCTTGGAATGGTTTTTCTAGATCTCTTTCACTAAAGTTACTTCTTTTTGAACAAAGCTTCTTAATCTGCCTATCCATGATAGCAATTGGTTCCTCTTCATAGGACAAACTCTCATCAACTTGGACCGTTTGTGTAGTGAGCACGTGAGACTGGTCAGGCATATATTTTCTAAGCATACTAACATGAAACATTGGGTGTATTGCTCGTAAACTGGAAGGCAGTGCCAACTTATAGGCCACTACTTTAACTCTTTCTAAGATCTCAAATGGACGAATAAACGAGTGCTTAACTTTCCTCTTACCGAACCTTACTACCCTTTCATAGGGAATACCCTTAGAAACACATGGTCCCCAACCGCAAACTCCAAGTTGACCTGGTTCTATGCATAAGACTTCTGCCTAGACTATCCTGCTGAAAGATGCTCCCTAATCAAATGAACCTTCTCTAAGGTTTCCTGAACTAGGTTTGGGCCTAGGGACTTAGCTTCCCTAAGCTGGAACCACCAAATAGGAGATTGCAACGCCTTCCATAGGGCTTCGACGGTGCATCTGGATACTTGCCTGGTAACTGTTCTTGTATGAGAACTCAATCAAAGGTAGGTGATCACACCAGCTTCCTCTGAAATCTAGCACACAACTCTGAGCATATCTTCTAAGGTTTGTATCATCCTTTCTGGACTCAGGGGTCAACCTGAGGATGGAAAGTAGTCAAATCCACACGTGTCCCAAGGGCCTC
>JAMLFY010000010.1:34079562-34352544 GCA_030441495.1 Dalbergia oliveri
ATAAATCACATATCCAAACAATAGAAATGGAATTGAATTTAGAATTCTAGTTCTGGATTCTAATTCTTTATAAAAGCTAAATATAAAATTTAAAATTCTAAACTAATTCCAATTCTATTGCAATTCAATTTCTATTTCAAGTATTTCAAACATTGTTTAATACATTTTAAATTGAAAGATTAATTTTTAAATAAATTCAAATCCTATTTTATATATTTTTTTATTTGGACTTCATATAATTATTTTAGACATAAAATTTAACTTATAAATCAAATCAAATCACCAATTCCTAATTTATCTAAAAAAAATGAAATAATCAATTCCTAATTTGAATCATTCCATACCCTACCTATACATAGGGCTTGTTTGGATTCCTTCTCAAAAAAAAAAAATCTTTTAAATGATCTATTTTAAGATGATCTTTATCGGAGTAAAAATATGTTTTACGTTTTGATATAACATACATTAATTTATATTTGGATGCAATATTAAAATATTTTTATTTATTATAAAATATCCTTTTTCAGAAGATAAAAATTATAGTTTCTAATTTTTTTTTTACTTTTTCTAATAGTTCTGCTCCAAACAAAGTAAAAAAAATCCAAAAATATCTTTTTTAATTAAAATAATGACATCCAAACAATCATATAAAACTTCATGTAAAATCAGTTGAAGAATGAGCAGCATTTTGCTTCTATGATGGCGTCTTCTCCAAATTTCGCAGCGGAGGAAGAAGCTGAAGGGTTGGCCACAACAATGCCAAACTGGTTTGAACTTCCCATAGAGGTGACCTCTAAGATACTCCACTTGCTCGGGGCGGTTAACATTCTCAGGCATGCTCAGTTTGTGTGCTCTTTGTGGTGGAACATAACCAAAGACCCTCTCATGGGGCGCACCATTGATATTTGCAGAGCTTTTACTCTTGATTACAACTTATCAAAGAACATTTTTTGTGATGCCATTGACCTTAGCTGCGGGCATTTGGAAGAAATCAATATTGAGGATCATGGCTATAAAATTGGCCCGCCGCTCAAACACATCATCGATAGGTATTTTTTTTCTTCTCTCTTCTTAGTTTCGTACTATAGTGAAAATAGGAGGAATTTTTCATAAATTAGATTTATGTGTATTTCATGGATTTAGTTGATATGTGAAATTATATATGAATTCAATGTTTCAATAATTCTCTCCTATTTTTATTCTCAAACCAAATCACCCTTAAGGCTCGTGATTTGTTAATTAGTTTTAGTGTGCGGTTTTGCTAATTGGAGGTTTGATGAATCAAATTAGTGCTCGTGGTAGAAGTTTTAAACAAACAAAGTATGTTTAAATTTTCCATTAATTGTATAAAACTGATGCATGAAAGTTTAACATCTAGATTTTCAAAGACATGTGCTTCACACAATTACCACACACACTCACTACATGCACTCTATTTGGCTTGTTTTCCTTCTTCTAAAGCGAAGACTTAACCGCTTTGCATGGCTCAATACTAACAAGAAGGGGGAGAAAGGCATTCAGTTAACATGACAACAGTGCAATGAAACTATTGCTGTTCACAATCAATGTGATGTGGTGCATTTAGAATGAAGCATGCACCATACCCATTACCAATGTCTTGTGGTAGACTTATGGTATTATTGGAGTTGATTATTTCCTCGTTGATATGTAAACTTGAAATATTTGTCTTGAGAGTTGATGCGCAGATCTTAACGGTGCATTGTGATTCCATTTCAATGGACCGGGTTCATGATAAATATTAGGGTAAATTATACTCACCTTCTTAAATTTGTGGAAATGCAACTACTCATATTCACCTTACACTTTGCTTGTCAAATTTTAAGTATTTATATTATAGTTTCATTCCTCATTCATAGAACACTTTAATAAACTTACAGAATGACATTTTTGTGATATTAACTGTTTTTAATTAATAAAATTATAAAAAATACTTGTACCTCTTATTAAGTTTAAGGGTATTTTTATAATTTTATTAATTAAAAATAGTTAATATCACAAAAATATCATTTGGTTTATTATTAAATGTATGTGAATTGAGTAAAATTATAATATAAATACTTAAAATTTGATAAGGAGAGTGTGAGTGAGGTGACAAATAGACTGTTAAGTTGCATTTCATAAACCTTAAGGGAGGAAGTGTAATTTACCTAAATATTATAGATAATCATGATCTGATTCAATATATTAACTACCTTTCTTAGAAAGCTTTCTTGCAGCCTTTAATTTATTTTGAATTAACATGCTCACTTTGTTCACATGTACGAATATTTTTGGCTAGCTTTAAGCATGCCAACTCAATATTTATTGTATTTTACACCTAAAGTGTATCCAATTGAGACACTCATTCTATAACCGTTGATGTGATGATAGCCCCAACTTTCTCCACTTATCCATCACATTCAATGGTTATGAATTAATATTCCAATTGGACACCTACTTTAGGTGTTAGGATATCATTTTTGCCAACTCAATATATTTATTTTCCATGCTTCTATTCAAATGCTGAATGCTTTTTATGTATTTAGTGAAGCAGAATTTATTTAGTACTGTCATTTTACATTTTTTTTTATTCAAGAATTTATTTTTGTCTTATTTTTCCTCTACTATACAGTGCAAGCAGTGTAAGACGTATGAGGATTAAGGGTTGCAGGACTATTCCACATGACGGATTGAGTGTGAATGAAGCTGTTGCCAATCTTCCATTGTCAGAGGAGCTTGAGATTTCACAAAGCAGAATATCTAAAGATTGTTTTGAAGTTATAGGCCAATGCTGCCCTCTTCTGAAAGTATGCTGAGATTTAACTGGACAGCCCTTTCCTGTGGCCAAAACCATGTCTTATCTATGCCATCTTGAACTTAGGAAAAATAATTTTCTTACTAATTAATGCCGGTTTTGCTTGCCATACTTGATGGATGCCCTCACCTTGAATCACTTGACTTGAAAGGTTGTAAGAAACTTAATTTAACCTTAAGACGAGCTTGGCTGATCAAAGATTTATGGGTTGAGTTGGCTAAATTTCAGGTCATATAAATTCGGGTTAGATTGACGGGCTCACGACTTGCAGGTTAATGATATAAGAGAAGAAAACAATTCCTTCATATTCTATCTTGCCATCTTTGAAGCATGAGTCATTTTTGCAGAAGTACCCAGACCGGGAACTATCAATTAGTTACCGCCGTCTTCTCTATTAGTATTCTCTTAACTGCGTTGCTGCCATTCTCTCTTCCCCTCTCACTGCGTTGCTGCCGTTCTGGTTTCCCATACAGGGCTGCCACCGTTCATGACTTATCCTGTTCAAGCATCTACTACCACCCCCTTCTTGGGCTTCCATGTTCATGCCTTCACCACTACTCACCGTCGCCGCCGCAATAGCCCAATCTACTCACCATCCTTTCTCTGTCATCACTCATCATCATCATCACAATCCCTCTCCCATCACCATTGTTGATGACAAACTGATGAAGGCTTGTATAGTAGTATAGTTGTATGGGATATGATTTTAATTAAATTATAAGGTTGCTTTAATTTTCTGTATTTTTCCTTTGAGATATTTGGAATTTATATATAAATATTTATGTTTTTTTTTTCATTTTACACTTTCTATCTTTTATATTTTTATTTGCGTTTTCATTGATTTTAAGCTTTACAGTTTTTTAATTTGTTGGTGTGTTAACACACCTCAGATTAGGATTTTTCTAGTACACTACTAAAAGTCAGCTATTATAAATTTTTTTTTTTTGAGTCGACCATAGAAGCAAATTTGTGAAACCTTTGGCTTGGATGGAATACTTTGAGACACGAGTAAAAAGACATTTTGTTCTATGAAAAAGATTTATTTTTTAACACTTTAGTCAAAGATCAATTGCATATACTTAGTCCTCAAAAAATTTGAAATTATAATATTTTGATCCTCAAAAGTTCAATACATACACTTTGATTCTCCAAAGATTTGATGATATAACATTTTAATCCAAAAAAGAATCCACCTAAAGATTTATATTATATCACTTTAGCCCATTATAATTTCAAATCTTTAGAGAAACTCAAGTGCATGCAATTGATCTATTGTGGGATCAAAGTGTTAATTTTACTTCTTAAGAGACACTCTTGGGGAATTAGGAAAATGGTTGGCCAATCCAAAAGGTGTGTTTGGAATTTGAAACTTGTCTTGTTGTGTTGATCCGAATCAACTAAAATTAGAGTTTAATAAATTTTCAAATATCGACAATTTAGAAAGAATATATATTTTCCATCATTTGAAGAAAAATAAAGTATGTATTTCTGGTATATGAGCACTATCCAACAGGCATGACTAAATAATTTCTGCAAAATTATTCAATTAAAGAATAAATTTTGATTTATTAGTAGACCAAATGTTACCGGTCTCAGCAAAATTGAATTTGTGAACTAAACGGTTTACATAAGTTTAGTACATTTTACCATAGAATGCTTTAGCAAGGATGAAAATTGCTACTCAAAAATCTTCCAATGGCAAATATGTTAATTGTTTAATTTTTTTAAACTTAAAAGTTTACGTGGAGATAAGTGTTAGTATCCCACCAAATCTAGGAAAGATTCCCAATTCAAAGATTTCCAATCTCTTCAAAGATTTCCAAAAAAGATTATATATCACTTCACCAACAAAGTCTTGACATTGATCAACAAATTTAAACCTATGCCTTTGTGGGATGAGTCAAACATTAATCAGTTGTGCTCACCGTGACTTTTAATTTTGACTTCTAGGACATGAGTTTCCGTTGTCTAAGATTTTGAGATATCAAGTTGACCTCTCCTTCGTCTCAGTATTACTATACAATTGTGCTCAATAGTCAAAATGATCTAAGTTTTATACATGAATGGAAGCTAAGCTCCTTAAAATCATTTAATTAAGGTTAGCATATTAGAGAAATTGATGCATACATTGGTATGTATCTATCATCATTATAAACTAAAAAAAGAAAAAAAAAATCTAACAGAAGCTGACGTAGTGCAGCTAGTCTCTTTTGTTCCACTATTGGTGCCAAGCAACACTAGGTGCACATGTAAATGAACTTAAACAAGAAGGGGAATAAAAATAGAAGAGGAGCTGCTAAATTATCAATTACAAAAAGAAGTTGGAAAGAAAGTTTATCTGTACATAACTATGGAAACTGATTTGGTGCTTCTATCCCGGGCTTAAGAGAAGACAACTCCTGAGAGGCCTCTAGGGAACTAAGCATTATGAATAAAATGGAACCATAACAAAGATCCTGGTTGGGGGAAAATTTGGATCGGCTATACAAGTATTTATAAACTCTGTACCTCTGTCAAAAGGAGCACACTTAAGAGCAGCTAGAATTTGCTGCCTCAGTCTTGATCACCCGGGTATTATAGGACCCACAGAATCCACATTTGTGATATAACCAGTGGAAGCGTGCAGTGCCCTTTCGATCACAATCATTGCAGAGTATGTCCTGCATGGCCATTACAAAAATGATTAACTGAAGAAAAGTGATGAGAAATCACTACTGCTAGGTATCTTTATATTTTATTTCACCTTAATTTTGTTGGAAATCTATTTGATGTGATGATAAAATCAATATTAAATTTGTAATTGTATACAAACATTGCAGCATATGATTTGCATGAGGAATTTCCGCAGGTTCATTCTATTGGCACTGGTCATGAACAGGAGAAAAAAACATGTTTCTATGCCAAGAGTTAGTGGAAAAAGAAAATTAGTGCTAACTTCGAAGTTCTTGCTGCTGTTGCAGTTCCTCTCTTTCTCAATCATGAAGTTATTTTAATTGATAAATAATTAATCAAAATAGTTAAGTATATCAAGAATAAAGAGGTGTAATTTAACAACAAGCAAGCTTTTTCTCACTAGATGAAGCCGATTACATGAACCAAACAACACTATTGCTTTTTGATAGAACCCTCAAAATTATGTCTTTTATAAAATGTCTTTAGACAAACCACTAAAATCTATCTTTTGTAACGATTCCATCTATATATATATTTTTTTTTCTTATTCTCCTTCTAAGTCTAATAAGAGCACTACTTTAACGCAGACCAAACATTCAGGAGACACAAGCAATACCTGATGACGATCCCTGTACTCTTCAGGAAGCGCCTCAGCAGCCAATAGAGCATCAAGCATACCAAAGTAAACCTGAGAAGATAGACAGACAAACAGCTTAAGTGTTAAATGCCATGCAACTTTAAGCATTTCAAGTTTCCACTTGAAAGCAACATCAGAGAAGTTCGATAGGCAGTGGCTTTTGATTTAATATTTATACCAATACCCTACCAAGAATAGAACTCAACCTCCAACAAAATGGTTGACAAAGGAACTCCCTCAACAATCACACCTTAAAGAACAATGGGAAAAGAGAATCTAAATGCAAAATTTGACTTTCTCTAGGTGTCCCCTGTAGTTAGTCATCCCCAAAATAGTTTATGGTATTGAGACTTGAGCATTCTAATTATATCACTATTCTTTCTTAAATCTTCTTCTAATGAAATGTCAACAAGAGAGCATTTACTCTTCTCTTAGTTCTCTCAAACTCCAAATAAAGTGCCAACACATGTTTAGAGATGTTAAGGATCAATAAATGCATACAATTGTATATACAACAGCAAAACATCTCTACAAATTTAGACTTGGTAGTACACATGTGAGAAGAAAATGTTCTTACCGCCATATCTCCCAATGACTTGCTGCAGATTGGACATGTGTAGTGACTACATGTGTATGCCTAACATTTCACAACAAAGTATAAGATTGAATTCAAAACTGTCCTTGAGATTACTTCATTTGAAGAAGCAGAATGAAGATAAAAGAAAAATTGTTCAAATGCAATTTTCTTGTTCTAGAGGGGCTAATCCTAAATGAGCATGACATACCTGAAAGCAAGCTGAATGCATGTAATGCCCACAAGGTAGAGCTCTGACTGTTGCACTTGATGTGAACAAGTCATCACAGCAGATTGGGCAGTTCATTTCTAGACCTTTCTCCAGGCACTTGTGAGATGCTGATTTTATCCCCAGGCAACAATTGCATTTCATACAATGAAAATAGTCAATACCAAGCCCTTGCCCAACACGGCATATATTGCAAAACGGGCAATGGTATACATTCCTGAAAAAGAATGATACTAAGTCAACAGCCAAAGGCTATAAGGAAAAATAAAATTAATAAACAAATTTCACAGATTAATCAGATCATAGAGAGCATAAGTTTCCAAGTATTCCTTGCTAAGACAATCAAATAGCATTAAACATAATTTTTTTTTTTCACTTAATATCATTTCACAAGTATAAATATGTAAATCTGTATATGTGAGCATTAAAAAATTTGAGAAAATTGAACTCCTGCTTTTCAATTCAAATACATTTGTATATCCTCCCTCACTTTGCAAAAATATGATTTAGCACCTTAAGGAGGATG
Source organism: Dalbergia oliveri (assembly GCA_030441495.1). Classification (NCBI taxonomy): domain Eukaryota; kingdom Viridiplantae; phylum Streptophyta; class Magnoliopsida; order Fabales; family Fabaceae; genus Dalbergia; species Dalbergia oliveri. The sequence continues at coordinate 34,087,017 of JAMLFY010000010.1, forward strand.
GATTCATCCTTGAACTGATTAACTTCAATTATTATTAATTTATTCAATGTCCTGTATCTTCTCTTTGAAACCTCCACAAGTTTACATTGTTTACTAAGCAACTTCTTCCACTAAAATGGCGGAGACACCACTGTAGAATGTCCATAAGTGATAAGTTGTTAATCTCAGTCCTAATGGCATATGTTGAAACTCTTGAATTCTAAAGCAAGAACCAGAAAGTACCTTTCATCGTCAAAAAATTTGCATATGCTACAATAGTGCTTTGCCATGGGAAGTCCATTACAAGAAGGAGACATGCATATAGGCCCAACTGGCTGTACATTCAGGCAGAGCATACACATCATTTCCAATGTTGCTTTTCTGAAATTATCAAACAGATAATTAGAAATGCATATAACCATAACAACAACTAAGCCTTGACCCATTAGGATTTAGGAGGAGTTGGCTATGCAAAACAGACAATGCCATAGTGTTCTATCATAAATCATGTCAACGGTCAAACCATTAAAGTAAATTAATGATTTTGGCGTCCAAAACATACACAGATAGTACTGGTTCAAAGAAAGTGTGAATTATTGCTAATGATCACTCTTGCTCTCCCCAATCTTGAATTCCTAATCTCTCCACTCATGGCTCTCACTTTACCTAATACCTATTTATAAACAAGTACTCCTTAACAGACACATGTAACTAAATAACAGCATCCTATCAAATACGACCCTCCAAAAAGATTCACCTTGTCCTCAAGGTGAGGTTATCTGCAAATGTCCCCCAACAATTTAAAGAAACATCAGCCGTGATTCCAGAGCTTGAAACTTGAACTTGATTCTCCATCCTCCAGGGCTCTTTCCTTCAGAGGATTCCCATGCCCAAGTTCTGAATGAGACCTCTCCTTTATTCCCGAATGAGGCTCAGTTTTTTCTTTTCAAAAACTTCCTTTGCACAGAAACCGAGATCATCTTGGCCCAAGAAATCTAAAAGATAATAGCTGTCATCAAAACTCAATGTCTTCTACTTTGTGATATAGGCTTGGCCCATGATGCTAGAAACTGGGCTCACTTTGGGGTCCTTCAATCTGCACCCTAAGTAAATACCGTATCCTCCACCTTTGCCTTAATTTCTACCTCTTCCACCTCCACAGTGCCACCATCAGGAGTCCCCTTTGCCTTGAAAGACAGAGCAGTACCTGGCAATTTGAGCAAAAGCAGCATCCATTGTCCTCTGTGTGACTCATCCTGGTCGCCCTTCCCACAGAAACAGCAGCTGGCAGCTGGCTGCGCTACCATGAGGTCTGATGATCAAGATCAGGCCCTACATGGATCCCAGCCACTCCTTTCTCCTCCATGGCTGCAACTCTATATCTATCGCGTGTGTTTCTTCATTTGAGACACAACCCAAGGGATGGCCATCCTTCTCAACCTCAGTCTCTTTGAGCCCCTTCTGTGGTGCATCCTTGCCCACCTTCTCCTTGTTCGTCACCAACTGCATTGGATGCTCTTCTTTCATTTCCCTTTGAAGCATCTTTTTCCCATCATGTCCTACTCGTGCTTCTTAGTTGCAAGGCCCATAGGCCCTTCTTAATCATGAACAGAGGGGTCAAGAACCGATGCTTCCTGGGATTTGACGGTAGGACAAGAACCAATTGCTACCTCCTCAGCCTCTTCTTCTGCTGAGTCTTCTTCATGATAAAACCAAAGCTTTAGTTTGAAACGTTTCAGCATTGCCTTTGCATATTCCAACCATGTAGCTTTAGTTGGAAATGTTTCAGCATTGCCTTCGCATATTCCAACCATGTTGCAACCCAGTTGTTTGCCATCCAACACTATCATCAGATGAGTTCTTGACCTCTAAGGGCAATTTCAACCTCCCACAATCTCTGCACATCAGGTGTTCTGTGCACCCAAAAAATGACCCCACACTCTACTTGGCCAGCAACCAACACTGCCTCCTTTGCATCCAAATCATCCCAAATCACACAGCCAAATACATATCTATTGTTTTCTATGCTTCTTAGATCTGTTCAAGGCCCCAGGCCCCCAGAACGAGAGCTTTAATACCAGTTATAGTACTGGTTCAAAGAAAATGTGTAGTGATTACTGATGGGGGAAAGAATATTTGAGATCCCTTGCTTTCCCTAGTCCTGAATTCCTATCTCTCCACTCAGCCCTGTCACTACTCCTAACACCTCTTTATAACCAACTAGTCTCTAGCAAATACATGTAACTAACTAACAGTGTCCTATCACATACCATGATAAAAAATTAAGAAATCCAATACAAAATTTACCTATCCATTGAGTGATCGCTCACATTATCATGGCAAAATCTGCATGTAAATAACTTGCCACAACAAGCAGCACGAAGCTTGCAATTTCTCTTATAATGCTCACAACCAAATACTTGCTTCTCTGGGTCCCGAAATGATGGTGACCGACCTTCTATTTCTTTAGATGAGTCCCCGATAAATCTTTAGGTAGCTTCTGTTGGGCAGCAATCCAGCGACTACAATATCAACAGTAGCATGAAGATGATAGGTAAAGTACTATAAAATAGACATGAAATTTATAATTTCAGAATTATATAAACAAGGGAATAATGGTCACTGGAACTAACCTTGTCATTAGATTCTGCACAAGATATGCCTTTCTCCTTGGATCAAGAGTTGAATCACGATAAACCTTCCGGATCTCTGACTCAAGTTCATTCTGATTCATCCGGAATATGTCTTTCCAACCTGGCTTGAACATCTGGTCATTCAGTTCCAAGCTTTCTTGATGGTCAGCACCTAGGACAAAACCATAACACATATACTTTTAATTATCCATGCAGAAATTTCCACCGAACATGAAAGAAACTAAAAGCATATTAGAAACCTCTTTGAGAAGTGCTATGCTCTGATGTTTCTTCCTGTGAAATAGACACTGGACTCTCTTTCAAGCATTCATTTAGCCATTCATTGAACATAGTGTTCTTAGTTGCTTGTTTCCATGTGTCCATCATTTTGTTCTGTTCATCCTCAGTAAGTGCAGAAGTTACCCAAGGTAACATTGATTGAAGAACTTCAGCACCAGTAGTTCCAATGATCCGGCCCACTATCTTGTCCTGCTCTTCAACAGTGAAATGTTTCCCAAACAACGGCCAGAGTTCAAGTTCTTCCCTGAAAATATGCTGATCCAGGGTTACTCTACAGATTTGCACATCCCTTGAAGCTTAGTTGCAAGCTCATTGTACTTTCTAATATTATCACTATCATCTGCATCAGAAGTTTCAAAATTATGTTCATTCAAATCCTCTGACATAGGGGCTGTCTGCAAGGCCTCATGAAGGGCTGAAAGCTCAGAAAGAGCACAAGAAATATCTTCAAACAATTTTTCTTCCTGCTTATGGTCCAGCATGTAAGAATGGCTCACATTGTGAAGTGTCTCTTTGGATTCCAATGCAGGAAATACTATATCATCTTCAGCATTACTATGAGCTCTATATAAACCCCACAAAAGACGAAATCTTCCACTAAACTGACGAATAGTAGCTTCATCACCTTCACTAAGCTTTCCAGATTCAACGTCTAAATACTCCAAGTCCTTGCGTATAGCTTTATGGAATTTAAATATGGTATCGATAGGTCTTTCTGTAGAGCCTGCATCACATGAGCTGCTGTCTGTTTCCCATATGAAAAGACTAGAATTAAGGGACGGGGCAGAAGATGTGAAAGACAAGGAGCGCAATGACTTGACTGTAGCAAGGGAATTCAGCCCCAAATTGTTACTGTTGACTCCTAAAGCTGGCACACAACAAGACTGAACATTACAACATTTTCTCTGGATACTACCATTTTCTGAAGTTTCAGGGACATCTCCATTCTTGTGAAACTCCAGTATGTTCCGCTTGACTGATCTTTCAGTCCCATCTGAATCAGCTAATACAGAGCAATCTCTAGCAGCTAACGCAGAAGCACAAGTACAGGAAGATTGAACCATATTTTCTTCGATATCAGCAAGTTTCTGAGCACGACAGCAACCTGATGCACTTGAAGACAAACACAGACCATAGTTCCGAGCCTTGCAAGCCCAACCACTGAAGAGTGTGACTAGAGCAGAATCTGTTGCTGGAGCTGGAACAGATTGCCAAATTGTCAGATATAGAATACTGGCAATAAATTTCCTATAAATGTAGTTTCTTTTCACAGGAAACAAATTTAAAATAGACATAGAACCTGCCAATTGCATGTTTTTCAGAAACATCTTTGCTTCATCTTCAGTTAATGATCCAACCAACCATGGCAGCACACGCTCAATCAATTTCAGAGGCATCATGCACAAGCTTTGATACAGAAGTTCACATTGCCTTTTGAAACTAAAGTGTTTTCGTGCAAGTGGAAGAACCTAAAGATGAGGGGAACCAATCACATAATTAAGAGTAGATTAAAAGATCTTGTTGCAACTTTCTTGTTGAACTCGTCATAAATGTTCAACTGTGGATTAAGAAATAAGGAACTTCCTATGTCATACTTCTCTACCCAAAAAAAGTAATTAATTAATTTTTTAACACAAGAATTGCTCAACAGTCATCAACCTTTGACAAGCTACAGTGTGACTGCTACATCAGTGATAGATCCAGAAAATTTTGACAATGGGAGGTAAAAATCATATATCAAATAATTTATTTATCTATATGTAGTTCAAAAATTTATTTATCTATATAAAATTTAATTGTGGGGGCATAGCCGGCCCCTACCAAACAACACCACCTCTCTTCCAACGTGGATCCATCCATGGCTGCATGCATGACACTCAAATCCCACCAACCAATTTATCAATCATCCTATTGAAGATTAACATTGCATATGCTAAATACATTTACATCACTTGAACAATGAAGACTCACCTGGACTTCTTCGTTTTGGAAATGATTCTGTATGGTTTCCATTATAAGATCAGCATGTGAGCACAACTTGGAATAAAATTCAGCTTCTGAATTAGATGTTGCTCCTTCACTTTGAATACTTTCAATCAAACACCGGAAGTCATTGAATTGGCTTTCTTCTTCAGCATGTTCCTGAAAGAAAGAAAGCTCTCCATCTACAGCCGGAAAAATAACCTTGTCCTCAGCAATACTGCATCAATAGAAAAATCAATTAATCCTTCCTTGTTGTAACTTTGGAGACTAAATAAAGAATGAAGTACAAAGGATAACATTTTAAACGTAGAGAACTTAAAAGTGTCATGCTTAGTTTCTGTTTTCATTTTTGGTTTTCAACTTGTTTGTTTTTTAGGATTTTATGAAGGAAATAGTGAAACGGAAAATTAAAACACAAACAAAATTTTCCTTTTTCATTTTTTAATTTCACAAAATCCTGAAAAATAAGAAATAGATTAAAAACATGAAATCAAAATAGGAAAGGAAAACATAAACCAAACAAACCCTAACTTTTTTTCCCTCTTTCAAAGTCATTTTGCCACTCTACCAAGAAACTATTACATTCACATTCCATCAAACCTTGTTTCTTAGCCATTCCTTGTCACACACTATCACACTACATAAATAATGCAACACAGAGGATAGTATTTAAGAAAGTAGCACACTTTAATCTTTTATGATAATCACTTTGTCAATCAATATACCACGGGACATTACAATAAACAAATCATGAGAAGTTTCTCTAGTAAGTAATTACGTCCACATGCAATGAAAGCCTGACAACCATAGTATTTCCCATTCACTCCTTTAGGATGGCATTGTTTTTCTTTCTTTTTCAATCAGTATTATCAATCATACAATTTGCACATTTACTATATTAGTTGAAGAAAGTGAGAAGCAACAAAAGAATTCTGTTTCATGTTTTATGTGTTAATCCTAAAATTAGCACATCTTATAAGTTGGACAAAGTAAGGTACAACAAAAGATTATTTGTTTCCAATAGATTTTTCCGCACTTGATGTTTCTTCTATGGCTGTCCGATTATTTTCCAAAATAAGTAAGCATAGGCATTGAAGATAGGGTAAAACTGACCAGATGAACAATAACAAACAATTTTGTGTGTCTGTGTGTGTGTGTTGGGGGGGGGCGAAGAAATATGTCCTGCAAGAAATCAAAACAAGGAAATTTTTATTTGAAAGCATCAGATACTTCCACATGACATGATACCTGTGAAATATGCAAACTTCAGCAATGAATTGCAACCTTTCATTAAAAGCTGAAAGATTAGTAAAATCTCCAGAGAGTTGTATCTTTCTGGTCTCTACTGCTATCTCATTTAATTCTTTCTTTATTGCATTATGCCATAGCAATATTTCATCTATAGGATGTGTTCCCATTGTATCAGAAAAATCTATGATAGATCCAGAATATTTCCTTTTCCCGGTTGCTGTGGGCTCACATGCACATTTTAGTTTCCCAATCTGATGGGTTGATGGACCAGGACTACATTGAACCTGAGAATGATCTACACAATTTTCAACTGTGTTAGCACTACTTCTCCCTTCCATCCACGCGAAAATAACCTTCAATAAGCAACAATATGATCAGATAAATTACCATGACATATCAAATGCATACAAGATGTGTGATAACCCCGAAAGTAATAGTAAAGAAAATGAACAATGCTCTAAAACAGCATTAATATTACACCTTTTGAAGAAGTTTTTCCTCTGGCACTATTTTTCTTAAGTACTTCCTCAAATCTTGAGATTCATCAGGTGATATAGATGTTGAAAGCCATGGAAGAAATTTGGCCATCATATTCACAGGAATACTGCAAAGAAATTGCCAAACTAAAGACGCTTGTTCCTCGAGAGAGAACTTCTCAATAAGCAGTGGAAAAACCTGATATCATTCGACAAACAAAACCAAACAATAAGACACAGACCAAAATCAACAGGTTTTTCCAGCCTTTTAAAATAAACAATCACCACAATGAATCCTTTTGGACATCCATTATGTAAATAAATACCTGTAATGTGCATACTCCCTTAAAGAAGACAGACTTGAACATATATGCAAGCATGTCACACAAATTACTTGTTTGAATTTTCTGGTTAGTAACCCCAGCCCCATGCACACATTTTGCTTCTCTCCTAAATGGCACTTTCATGTCATTAAACAAAATGAAATATTGATTTTTAGTCTGACCTCCGCAATATGAAAAACTACTTTTCTTACAAAATATTAGTAGGTAGTATAGTATGAAAACTAGCAGATGAACATTACAGAAGAAAAATCAATATAGTCCTGCAACTGTTAACATCAAAGACCACATCTGAGTAGTTTTATGCAAATAAAAGTTATACTATTGATTACTATTGCCGAATCACTGGATGAAGTTGACATGGCTGGGTTTAAGGATGATAGTCACTACAAGAATAATAAGCTTATCAAATAAGCAAACCACAAATTGGATGGTATACTTCAAAAAATATATAAATTTTTGAGTTAGACCACATAGAATTTAGCATGCAGCCTGCAAGAACCAAGCATTAATAGTACTTTTAGCTTTTAGGTGTTGGAAACATTAAAAAAAAAAAATTCTTTCCATGATCTCACATGCATTTATCTCATTAGAAGAGTCAAAGTGGATGGTAAAGAGGTATCAAATCAATTTATACTTGCTCCTCTTCCTTAGCCAAGTGTTGACTAACTGACGTCTGGAGAGCTCCAGTGCATGATGCTAACTCCGCGGAAACTTTCATCATTATGGATTGAAGAATTTAACAGGTCAAATAGATGATCAAAAAGATTGCTTTCACTCTTGTGTTCAAGAGAATATGTCTGTGCTACATTCTTCACACGTATATCTAAAGCTGGAAAAATCACCTACGTTTCAGAAGAAATGTCAGAATGTTTGAAATAGCAGAAAAACAGGAGTTATGAAGCCAATCCGTGAAACCTTGATACAGGAAAGTAGGAAGGATCTAAATGCTAAGCTAATAAAGCACAAAGCCACATCATAAAAAAGCAGTCGTTGGACTCTATCAAGAAATCTATAGGATATTCTATGAAGGATAAATGAATGCAAATGAAGGCCTGATGATCTAAATCAGAAATTGACAATGTTCACAGCTTTCCCAATTTATTTTAAAAAACGCACTGCAAGACTGACAGTTACAAAAACCGCCAAATTAAAATTTTTGTGTGCAGAGATAGACCAATCATTTCTGATGAACTAGAAATGGAATGAATTCATGTACCACAAGCTGTATCCTAACTAGATCAAATTACTTTTATATAAAAGCTTAATTTAGTCACGAATCAGCACACAACCAGTATAATTGTAGCTATTTACTTATTAGTGACAGACAATAAGCCCAATGTTATTTTTAAACCAGGAAAGTGGAAAGGCACAAACTAAGTTATTGCTTAAGTTTCCCACACACAATAAATAGCTCAATTGTAATTAACATTCTTCATTGGGAAATTCGAAAAAAAATCCAAAAAAAACCTTCATTTGGGAGACACACCCCGGAAAAGGAATCAATACTCATCATGCCAGGGTTTAGATATCCAATTCATCTCTAATCAAAAGTAAAAAACAATGAGAATAGCAAAAAGACTATATCCACTTGGAATAAAAAAACACCACTGTGATTAAGTTAAAACCACGCTCAAAAACTAATATTTTTTTAAAAATAATTATTTTCCACTGAAACTTCACTAACTCTTCCCCAGCACCAAATTGCTATAATTCATCAAACCAGCTCCAAATAATAATAATAATTTAAAAAAAAAACACAATTTTTCTTCTACACCATTTCTCAACACAATTCAACAAAAATAGAAACGCATACACAAAAAATAAAATAAAATAAAATAAAAATCACAAAAGTGGCACACCTCATCTTCGGCATTGGAGTGGTGCCTATACATCGATCTGATGAAACGGTACTGTTCCGATAGAGGCCGGATATCGGAGCGGTCACCGTCTCCGGTGGCGAAGGCCATGGCGGACCTGTGCAAGGCGTCGAGCTCGTTCCGAATCGCCTTGTGGAAGAACGAGAATATCAAAATTGGCGACTCCAATTGCGAGCCGTTGAAGGCGCCGCCATTGGAGGACGAAGAAGGATCCACCTTGCTCACGCGATTATTAGCCAGCACCGCCACGCCTTCTAGGCGCTGCACCCCAGTTAACGGCGTCGCCATCGCTCTTTTCCCGCCAATTTTCTCGCACTTTCTCGTAAGCTCGAATTTTCCCGGAAAATTGTATCTAATTTCCTAACTCTTTCCTTTTGGTGTGTCTGTGAGACAGTAGTGGAGAGACGCTTTTTTTTCTTTTTATTTTCTTTTTCTTTTTGCTCTGTGCGGATATTGTATTGTAAAATTTTTGTAATAATGCTATTGTCGTTGTTGTTGTTATTGTTTTCTTTTTTTTTTTGGTTGTTGAAGCTGAAGAACGGAGAGGGGTTGTTTGGTTACGGCGATAGGAGAACGTGCGAGGTGTTGTGTTGTGACTTGTTCGGGAGTGAGAAACATGATGACGTTTATTATATATGCCTGTGTCCTTGCCACGTGGATTGTAGTATTGCCACGTAGGATGATGATCATGTAACGTGCTGTTTTCTCTTAGGTCAATTTTTGAGAGGTCCTATAAGAACCTTAGGGATTTTCCGTTTATATGTATATCACATCACTTTAGTATATAAAAATGTAATGTAATAAAGGTTAAAGATGGTATCATAGCTAAAATTGCATATATTTATTTTAGGTTTCTCCTATGGTATTCATAACATGTTAGTACCTTTTTTTCTTTTAACGATTGTCATTAAATTTCTTTTGTATATTTTAATAAATTAAATTAATGAAATATATGTCATATTTTTAACTATTAATAACTAAAAAATATTGATACTTTAAATTTTATAAGGCTATTGAGAAACCCTTTTATTTAAACAGTGTATGACAAGAAGTTTTTTGCTTCACACTTAATATTCAACGAATAAAGGTTAGATCTTAGATGTTAGGGTGTCACTTGTTTTTAATAGAAGTGGTTAGTGTTTCATAAGATCCCAAATTGTAATTTGAATTCCAGTTGAAAGAGGTGTCCACATAAATCTACTTGATTTTGGTTTTTATTTTTTTATTTTATGAAAAAATAGTAACAAAAACTTTATTATTGTTATTGATTTCATTGTTTTGTTTACGAAAATCTTTAAAATAGAAACATAAAAAAAGAGCTGATACAAAACAAATCCAATATCCTACCATGTCTTGAACTAGATTTTATACATAGTGGTAAGCAAGTTAATTTCGAGTAAAAATTTAAACCAGGGCAAAAGCAAGTATTATAGAAGCCATTTGAAATACTAAATCCTGACACAGTTCATATGATAAATCGCATAATAATGTATGTAGAAATATCTGAAACAAAGTACTTAAAATTCTCTTGATGTTTTATATTTCCTTCTCATTATAATAAAGAAATCTAATTTCATTATAGGAGAAGATAATTGTATTGCTTTTTTAAGGTTATTGCCCTATCAATTATCTTTCCCCCATTTTTATTTATAAATCACCAGTTAAATGAATATTTTTATTATATTATTTAATTATATGCTATTAAATGTATAAATTTTGAAAAAAAAACTTTAAAAATCAAGACTTTTTTATTAATACGATGACACATAATTAAAAAGTTATTTTTTTGATGGGACACAATTAAATAATTTTGTAAAAAATTATACTAATTGTACATTACAATTAAATTTGTATTACATATAGTGAATACTGTGATGTAATTTTTTTATCTTTTTACTTTTGGTTGGTTTGAGAAATTCAATGTATAAGATACAATTCAGAGACAGTTACATATATTCATTAATTATATAAATTGAATGACATAAACGGCTTATACGTAGCCATTATAGACGGCATACCCCAATGTGCCCTTCAAAGACAACGGTTGAAAGTCGCACTCATCAATATATGAAAGTGACAAATTAAAATATTTTGTGCAGCAGATCAAATTAGCTAGCGCCGATAAATGATTTATACGTGAAAAGCTTTAAGATTATATTTTTCCTATTGTCGTTATTATATTATAAAAATGTGCAAATTGATACAGTAATTAAAAAAATAGATTACTTGTTGGTTAGAGAAGAAAATTATATATCATTGTTATAATATCTTCTCAAGGTGCAGAAGAGGTAAACAAAAGCAATATTCTGATGGAATATCGAAGAAAAGAAGAGGAAGATTGCCTGGCATTTGGTTAAGTGCAAACGAATAATATTGATGATAGAAATTAGACGAACAAATTGCGGGAAATATATATTTGATATCACCCTTTTTTTTTGGCACTTTCACCCAAGTTTAATTCATTATATTTTATCAATAATATAACTCACTATGTTTTAAAGTATATGTATAATGCACTCAACATTCTAGATTATCTGATCTACAATGGAACTTCTTTACACAATATAAGTTGGTGTTACGAACTGGATTCATATGGCATCATCACCATGTACCGAATAATTTTGGTTAAGTTTGTTAAAACAAAATAATTAAGTAAGAATACTAAAAATAATATTGACCATAATACGTTGGGAAAAAGTTCATGACGAAACGTAATCTTTGAATGAAGAAAGGCAGGGGAAAAAATTTAAAATTATAGACAACATTTGTTTATAGAATTATGGTTCGTCATCGTTCAAAGGTTTGAGTTTGGAATTTAATGAAAGATTAATATTGTGAAAGGAAATTAGTGATGATAACAAAATGAGAGGTTATCCAATTATCCGCGACAAGTGTTGGTGCCGTCACGGTTGAAAGCTCGAGGATGGAAGTTGGGATACAAGAAGACAAAATTGAATGAATGAAAATGGTATTACGTGTTTCCACCGATAATAACTTCAGTGACATAAACTAATACCTGTAATACTTTTCGTTTAGATTAGAAAAATACATTGGGCATGTCCTAAATTATACTGTCATTTAATTAAATCATTTTATTTATATAATTTTTAAATAGTAAATATGAGATTTAATCATTTTTATTGATATAGTAATATATAATTAGATGATAGTATATATAAAAAGTTTTACATTATCAATTCATAGAAATTAAACTCATTAAAAAATTCACAATAAATTTTAATTTAGAACCGTGTATATATATATATATATATGTTTTTATTTTCATTGAAAAGAAAAAAGTAAAATTATTAAATATTTGGAATCAATTCTGATCAGAAAAAAATTCATATTTTTATTAGAAAACTGCCACATTTTTATGTTTATTTTTTAAGATTTTATGAAATACTAAAAATAATAATTTTTATTTTCCTGATTTTTTTAATCAATATTCAAAATATTAAAAAAATGGAAAATAAGAAATGTTTTGCCAAAAACCAATCCATTTATTTGGCTTTTTAAACGGCTAGCATGCTAGTTAAAATATCTTTAAGCCTTACTTGAGTAAGGAAAAGAATAAAGGAGTCTAAAATTGAACGAAATAAAAAGATTTTTAATCGTAAAAAAGCTTTTTATTAGTTGTTGTTGTTTATTAGAAGGTTTGAAAAATCTGTTTGACTCACCTTCATGGCATACATATATAGTTTGTCCACATATTTGTTTATAGAGGTGATAAGAAAAGAAAGGAGTCATGAGCTCCTAATAACATACCCAAAAGAAATGGATGATATTCAGAATCAGAATAAGAGGAATAGAATACTGTTCTGTGCTACTCACATTTAAAGGAGGAGAGAATATATAAAACCTATTATGAATATCGTTTGTTTAACCTTTTGTGGGTGGAAATTACAATGAGTAGGGAAGTCACGGTCAAGGTGATAGTTTGAAATTGAAGGCAGGAAAAGGAAAGAAGAAGAGTTGGCACAACTGCTAGAGGGAATAGAAAGGCACAAGGGTGGCACGAGGGGAGAGTGTGGCATGGATTAGTTGGCACTTGGCAGCCCCATGCCTGTGTAAGCGTAAGCCTATCTCGGCTTATGATAGCACATTCCTCCAACGGGTTCCAAACTTCCAACCCTGCCTTCGTTCCTTTGAACCTGTTGTCATCAATCATCCACCTAACTTCCTTTTTCTTAAATTCATTTTTTCTACTATTGAGGAAAAATTCTTTGGTGTCATAAAAGTAAGTAAAATATTTGTTCTATCTTATTCATTAATTGATACGCTAATTTTATGAATTATCATTTTTTACTAATATAATAATTGATGTGTCAATTAATAAATAACAAAATAAATATTTTACCTTACTCTAGTGTGATCTAATAATTTCTCACTATTGAGATACGAAAGCTAGCTATTGTAACAATTTTTAATTGTGTTGTAAATGTAGATAACACAAGGGGCCAAGTCAATGATCTACGTAGGGCTACCAACCTACAAATCTAGTGGGGAAATATATTCAATTATGGGCTTATCCATATAGAAAGTTCATTGGACTGTAGAAAGGAAAAAAGAAAAACTATAGGAGTGTTGCAAAGTAAATGTAAAAGGAAACTCTTTTCAAAGCCATAATGAAAAGCAAACTTTGGGTTTAGCTAGAGGCCTAAAGCCTAGAAATACTACAAATGGATTTCGATTTTGGAATTTTCTTGCCACATAGGCCTTGCTTATTCTTACGAGAAGGCCTTGATTAAGCCGTTCCGCATATGCTCTCTTGGTTGCTCTTCCCAATGGTCTTGATAAAAATTATTCATTCAGAACCAAAAAAATGAAAAAAAATTATGCATATACTATTTTTTTAACTGAAAAATTATTCATATAATAATATATAATCTATTAATTGAATTTAATTTATATTGTGATTTGAAGAGTATAACTTTTTATACTTATATTATTTCTTATAAAAGGAGGGAAGTCATCACAAGATAAACTACATAAAAGTATAGTTATGAAATTACTTTTTATATATTATTATGCATATAATGATATATAATCAATTAATTGAATATAATAATTACTAGAAACATCTTATTAGGGAATTCATGGTTCAATTTTGATGGTAAAACCTAATCAATCCAAATAATAAATTTTATTTTAATCAAGTATAATTTGATTATATTCAAAGAACTAAACCAAACCATATAAATATTACTAACAAAATTTTACCATATAAACCAACATCATATATGTCTTAATGTAGAAAATAAAATATGAATTTTACATGATAAACATTATTGTTAATTGAAAAATATTAGAGTTGAATATTATTATCATAATGATGTGGCATTAGGGATGACAGTAAGCCGGGTAAAGGTGAGGAGTAGTCCCTCCATTCCTGTCCTACAATTCCAAATATTTTCTCATCCTTATCCTCATTCCCCATGGTAAGGGGGAAATTCTCCCCATTCCAATTCCCACAAATTCCAAAGAGAATTCACTATACATAAACAATATTTAAAAAGTATTATTTTAATTCTCTAATAACATTCCATTATCAAAATTTCATTTTCCTATAATTATCTATTATTTTAAAAGATCTAGACAATATTAATTACATTTTATCTTTTATACCCTCGTCAAATAGTATGTATGTGAGAGAGGGTAAATGCAGAGATTTAGTACATTATCAAAACTTCCTTAATATTCAATTATTTCCTTAATCTGTAGGTATAAGTGAAAATCGACATTTATTAGAAAATGAGTAGAGTAAAAACTTATACAAACAGTTTAGCTAGCCTTCCTTATTCTAGGCGGGATCTCCACGAGATTGGGGGCATAATTCCTTGTTCTTATCCTCCATACGCTAATCGCGGGGAGAATTTACAGAAAGTTGAGATGAATATATGTCTTTAATTTTTTTCTTTCTTAATAAAAAATAAAGTTGAGGCTATCAATAGTCTTGGGTGAAAGCATAAGGAGAACCAACTTTAGATTAAGTGACTCTAAGAAGAAACATAAATCTTACTGAACTAAACCATGTATATCATCAAGGACCTTTTATTTATCTAGTTTTAGGTACAAGCAACCATGTGATTTAACCTCACTTACGTTATCCAAAGGAAGGCCATACAACCTTTTCGCTTCACCAATCACCAACTAAAGTCTTATCAACTTGGTTAGGATTAAGATATCAGTTGCCGCAACCAAATAAAAAATGCCTTAATGTGCAAACGCAGATTTCCAATTTGGTTTTGACCAACCTTTCCAGTGAAAAAAAAGGTTAGGAGTTGAGGAAAACAACAAAAGAACATGCACAAGTGCTAAGCAGTTAACCCTGTTTGCGGCTTAGTGGGGGTCGAATCATTGTAGTTATTGACTAAATGACTTCACACAAAATAAAGAAAAGCACAACGACAAAAAAAAATAGAACTCTGTTTGTGCGTATGGTGGGAAAATGTCATTTAGTTTGTATATAAGGTGTGTGGGACACGCAACTAACTAAGTGATAAAAATTATCTGTCCCAAATCATGTAATTCTTTATCTACAAATTATTTATTGATAGTGAAAGATGATTAATATATATTTAGTAACAATTTAAAAACTTTAAAATACTTTTAAATTCGTATATTCCATGTAGTGATAAATTATTGATGAGACTGAGAAGATGATATGATTTAGACACGTGTGATTTTGGTGTCCGATGGACTCACCCCATGTCCACCTTTTATACAAATAACATAACCATGTAAAGTTGGGCTGCTAAGCAATTGTGATCCATATCTAAAAATATGCGCAGTAATGAAAATTATTGATGCAATTGAAATGAAAGGTTTTTCTGAACTCTACTTCTGGGAATTGTATTTGTCTTTGTTTTAACTTTCAACCAAGAACAGCAAATGTTGATGGTCTGATAAGTTTTCCATTTCAATTTGTCTAGGCTTTCTGAAGATAAAAAGTTGGGACCGCTTTATGAGTGCAATTAGATAGGCACCTGTGCACTCAAAGTTGCACTATATGGCCTGTCCTCAAGCAATTTACTGTAGACTCTACTAGAAAAATAGAGAATGGTAGTGCTATCTCTCCAAATATGGAGGATGAATCCATTTTACACTTAGTCCTATTTTTTGGCTAATCTTGCCAGCAAGTATAAAGATCCACCATGAACCTGTGGTTCACATATTCAACAACACCAATCACCAACTTTATAGCTTAAATTTTCCCACTATCTGCTCTGTATTGCTTACATGCAAGGCATGTATGTATTCTCCTATGGTCAAAGTCTCTTATATTTAATGCAATTGCGAATACGCTTTATTGGATTCTTGGAGATGAAAATGTTTGTCTCCTCAGTGTGCTGAGTCTGAGCAAGATAAGGTTTATGATTAATATTTTCTCATAGCATCCACCTTCCTTTTTATTGCACTTACAGTCTTATAGCTAGCCAAAAGACAGAGGAGCAGGAAATAAAGTATTAGAGAATATAACAGGAGTGAAAGTGTTAACAAAGTATTAGGCACACGGGATAATTTGATTTTTCCGGGTGATCAACAAATTAACATCATCAATCTTGACATTGCAACAAATGATGAATAATCGAACTTCATATTTTTAACCATTTGAATAATGTATGATCTTAAATAATCTTTTAGTTGGTTTTGTTGGATAAGAGCGCTATCACTAGGCAAAAAACTATAACTATTAATATTAGTCATGGTGTGGTGTAACTATTTTTATTTAAGTCCATTATCAATCGTCATGGTCCGTTTTGACTTTGACCCCATCTGGACCTTGTCAAAGCAATATACTGGCCCACAACAAACAGTTTCCATCGGTACAAAATGTTCTACCATTCTCTGATAGGAGTAGTGTTAATGTAAGGAGAATTGGGAGTTCTATCATTCTACAAGCACCACTATTTCCCTTGTCCTGCTGCTGCATTCATTAACTTTAACTGCAACATTCTCAAGTAATTCCATTAAATGGATCCGTGCTTGATATTTTACTTTAAGGCCTTAATAAGTTAAGGAATAGTTAGTTACATAATATTCTCACATTAGTGTGTATAAATAGGTAAAAAGGAAATCCTTAATGATACGGAAGGTTGTATAAATAGGTAGTTAGCCTTAATAAAACCTTTCTTTAGCTTTTTTCCCTCTTTACCTGTATAGTGACTACCCCTTATATCAGTTAAACCACACTCTTAACGCATTGCAATAAATGCCATGATTGCAGTATTAGATATAAAAACATTCATGTGCCTCATCTTAACAGCTTAAGCTTTTGGGAGAAATGGTTTCATGATATGATATCAAATCTATAACCAAGTGGTCTAGAATTCGATCTTTGTTACCCCCATTTCTAATAAAAATAATTAAATTTGCATGCAGTACAGTTCTAACAAGTTGTTAAGATGCTTCCAAGCTTCAACAATGCAACAATGCTTCCAAGTTCTTTTAATGCATTTCACCAATTACAGGTTGTTAAGATGCTTCCACGTTCCAACAATGCAATGAAGGTTTGGTTCATTCCATCTATAAGCTGTCTTGTTGCCGATGTTTCCTATGAACTAGTTAGCTAAAATTCTCATTAGTCCTACAACTTCCATACTCCATAGCCATTTTCTTTCATTGTGGGCCACTGGGCCTCTTCAGTGTCTATTTTTTATTTTTTATTTTATTAGGGTTGCAATTACAATTGACTTGCTTAGTATCTTACAACATCAGAAAATTTCTGACCTGCTTAACTTGCATGTATCAGAACAAGGACAGTGCTTAGTTACCAAAACATTTGGATATTGTTCAAATTCGTTCACATTGCTGTTTAACATGTCCTTGCTTCTAATGCTCTTCAAACCATATAGATTTTGTCCAGTTCAGTTTAAGGTCAAGTTCTCATATATTGTTTGGAAGAGCCAATGCAACCAATGCATTCGCCTAAGGATGAGATAATCTTGAATCTTATTTTTGTGTATCTATTAAAAGCATAGAAGACCACATTTCTTCTTAAATCTAAAATTAAGTGCTTCAACCTGGTAATCAGAAATCAATTTATTTTCTTTATTAGTTACAATGAGGTTAGATCCAAAATCATAAGCTCAAGGCTACCAACAGACTAAATAAAAAGGGGAATTTCTGTCATTGTCACAGCTTCCTTGGCTTTGCATATCAAGGTCCACAGTAAGCATCTCAAAGTTTTCAATGTTGCATTCATATTGTTCTGAAGATCAAGGAACCTCCTCAGAACTTGCTTTAACTGATCAATTCGATGGGTTAGTAGTATATGAAGAACAACAAGGCACCAAGCAACACGGTTTAAGTGTAAATTCTGTTCTGTCCCATTTTCAGTACAGGAAAGATGTTGTTGGTTTATGGATCCTAATATGATGACTAAACACTTTGTATGATTGTATTAATCTTAATGTGCTTTGTATAATTATTCTCTCGTGAGCTTTCTAATTGGTTTCTCAAGTGTTTCAGTTTCACTTTAAATCATTTGACACATGTTAATGGATTTAGTTTTGAAAGAACCAATACTATAGGCTGGCATTTGAACAAATTAGTGTTAGAGGCAGAAAAAGTAATAGAGTGCAGAAGAGTGCTTGCCGAAAATGGCAAACATTGAGCTTCACAATGGTTGCTTGTTGGAGTAACTAAGAGCTGTGTGCTGCCACTATCCTATCAGAAAGGTTGAAAAGCAAATGGGTCAAGATCTCTTTCCTAGTGCTCATGTATTTCCTTTCTTATTGTAATTTTGGACTGAACATCTCAAAGGACAAGAAAGTAGCAGCTGCCTCCTTCATAAATAGGGAAAGACTCCATCAGAAACCATAGGCTGCCCTTCTCCAAGCTTCCAACAGACAAGAACTCCCACCCTCCTATAAAAGTGAGCTTGGAAAACAATCAAAGAAAGAGGAAAGAACCAGAAACTGAGACATACACTTCAGCCAATATTCAAATTTGAAATTCAAGCAAAGCTATTTTCCTCTTCTCTCAAGATTGTTGTAGTTGCTAATATATTTATCTGAGAGTGTTTAGAAAGCTGTTGTATTGAGTGTTACATTTCTTTTGAGAGAAAAGCAGCAAAACTTCATATCAAACACTGTTGTTATAAGGCTTTATCTTGTGAGATATAAGCTAGTTGATTGAGCTTGAAGAGAATTGAAAATACTACTTGGGTAGAGCTTGGAAAGGCTCATTGAAAACACTACTTGGGTAGAGCTTGGAGAGGCTTGGTAAAAACACTCACTGTTGTACTAATTGTACAAATTGATAGTGGATACACTCACTTGGAGGGTGGGGATTGGATGTAGGTTCTAAGTTTGAGAAGCGAACCGGTATAAAATACTTGTGTTTATTTTCTCTACCTATTTCTCTCATCCTGCAAGTTTTGCTAATTCTGAAACTCAAGGTTTTAATCAAAAGATTCTCATAAGAATATTTATTAAAAGAACTTGTTTTGTACCTGAATCCTTTTTTTTTAAGTTTTATCTTTTATGAAATATAAGTTTCTTTAAGATCCTTGAAAGGATGTTGTACTATTTCTGAGAAAAACACCCTTTGATCTGTGCATTAAAACCAAGCAGCTACTCGACTCAAGTTCAATTCGTTACAATTTTATTTGAGAAAATCTCCTGCAATAACAGGAGACATTCTGAACGTGCTAATTTGTGTGCTAAGTGTGTAGAAATTTTTTTAAGGAGTACTTAATTCAACTCCCCTTCTTAAGTACTTTGATACCATCAGATGTTGAAAGTGATGAATGTGTCACCCTTTACTTTAGGCTTAACATTGCAGAATCCTAACTTATGATTGATTATACACCGAAATTCTTGTTTCTTACACTCTCATTTCCTTATGATGCATTCTGGAAATCTTAATTCGGATAGGAGAGTTGGGTTGCTATTCTGGAAATCAAAATTAAACTCAAAATTTGTTTCGTTTAGTAAAGATTAGCAATTCAACTGTAAACTCAAAACTCAATGTTAGAATGGACAGTTAATATAAGGATTATCAACATGTCTCTTTTGTGAAAAAGTGAAAGTACCACAAGCATACTTACTAATTAGTCCCCTAATATTTGTTGTAACTTTTCTGGGTCATTGATATGATATATACCACTTGCACTATTTTCTTACTTTCTTGTTTGTTTTTTGACCATACACATATGACAAGAAGGAAACATTTTACGGTGTAAAGTCCCTGTTGGATATTGTCTGGCCGTCCCTCTCCCCTCCAATTTTATTACATGAGGGAATTATTATTGTTGCTGAAACTTTTTTCCTTGACATTTTAGCCTTGTTTCTTGAAGCTCTTGATGAAATCTCTGGTGGATATTTGCTTTCTTAGCTATATTGTCACACTTGAATCATGATGTTGGCATTTTATTATGATTATATCTTCAAAAGTGATAAGTTTCCATAGAAGAAACAAAACTTCTACGGCTCTACTGCATGTATAATCTGCATTTATAATCTAGAAAACTCGAAAAGTTACTACTTTTGAAGGCAATTATGGTTAGATAAACATTTATTATTACTGTCCTTGTTGATGCTGAGGGTAATGTTTGGACTTTGGACAATGTGGGAATGCTTGCATTAGGTGTTTCATTTGTTATTACTCACTGTTAAAGTTGTGTGGCACTATTAATGTTGATTAGACAAGTGTCCATGTTGGCACATTTGGAACTCAGTGGCAGAAAGGATTATTGAGTTGAACCTGTTTGTGAGCTTATAATGAGGAGAGCTAGATAAGAGGCCTTGATGTTTTGAGCTTGCTATAGGAATGGGTTCACTAGCTTGGGTGATTGAGTCTGCAGTTAGAACTGGCAGTTTCATATCAAGGGAGATGCTGGTTGATTAGGATCCGATTATTAGAAGTCTTGGACAGAGAAGCATGCCCAATATGCAGTCTAAGAGATTTGTGGCAGATAAACCTCTAGGACGGTAGTGTGAGTCATCATGCATTAAAATCTGATTCAGAAGTTCATAATTAAAATAATCGGCAAGAAGATATCCATAGTGGATTGCATTGGTTTTTTTTTTTTTTTTTGTTAATAAGGTATATTATTATTATACTATTAAAATTGTTGAGGATAGTGTTTAGATTCATCTATTGTTGGCAATGCGTACTTTAGGTGCTTCTTTTGTCGTTAGTTAGTACATTATTGAAGTTGTGTTGTCTGTTGATGCTTGATTAGATCAGTTTGGATGTAGTAGTCTATGAACTTGCCTATCAAGCAGATTACAATGCGCTTTGCCGCTTCCTAACCAAGCTTATTGAGGGAACTTAATCATTTCTGTTTATATTTACTTACTATAAACGACTATAAAATAATGAAACGAGAAGTCTTGTGGATTTGAGAAATGAAAGATGATGTTATTCAGTTCTGATCACCCAACTTGCACAGCCTAATTGTTGGCTGCAAGTCATCTCGGCCTTATAAATTAGGCTTGAATGTATTCACACATAATTTTCTGCAAATTATTGTATGTTATATTTATTACACTGAACTAGTTTAGCATCATTAATCACACTCCCCACACCTTGGTTCTAATATTGAATTAAGTGTGATCTTCCATTAGGATCAGCTTCACTCATGAGTACTTAAAGCTTACTCGTTAAGGTGCCTTGATCATAAAGAAGTAAGAAACATTTCTGCCAACTTCCTTCAATCAAACCTGATTATTGTTTTGCACTTCACTTGGAATCATTCAGTTGCTAGAAGTGAAAACTGAAAAGTGTGAGAATAGAGTCAAAGATCAAGCCCTCTATGTTGAATGTGTTTTCTTTTGGTAACACACCAAATTCAAAGACATTTCATCCTTTTACCTAATTGATCATGCATCATATGACGTACAGTTTGGTGTGTTTTAGGCCTGATGTCAAAATCCATTCATTTGTACAACTTTGCCAATAACATCTTTTCTTATCTTCTGAATCTCCTCCCCATATTACTCCTTTCAAGGATGGGAATGGAACGGCAACACTCCCCATTAGTTACCAAGCTTTTAAGCTTCACTTCACAGTTAACCAATCCTCTTCATTCTTTTATATTTGTAATAGGTTTGTCAATAGGTGTCACAATCAATGTAAACTTCAAGAGCTTATCATTTGATTTACAAGGACTGTTCAGTTTATCAGTTATCACCAACAAAGCCACCAGATCCACCTCCACTATTGCGAAACTCGCTGCAATCATTACCTCCATTGCGGCCGCAGCCTGTGCCTCTACTGACTCCTAGTGAATCTGTTGAGCGGCTTTTCATGCATAGCATGGATGCCAATTAATTGTTCTGTAGAGGATTAATGGTTCCAAGGAGAGAAAATTCCCCTGGTGAGCACGTACCTAAGATAGCTTTCATGTTCTTGACAAAGGGATCCATACCCCTGGCTCCCTTGTGGGAGATGTTCTTCAAAGGGCGTGAAGGGCATTAGACCATCTATGTTCACATTCATCCTTCATACAATTGGGTAGTGGCTGGGGATTCTGTATTCCATGGAAGAATCATTCCAAGTGAGGTAGTTCCAAAGTCTTGCTTTACAAATAGAAACCAAAGCTATGATTAAACTGATTTCTCATTTAAATTTCCAACTTCAGAATTTTTCTCCTAAAGAAGCATTCATGTTTTACACTATTCTCTCATTACAGCTAGACGCAGACAGGTGGCGTTAGCAAATCCTTTCCTTGACTTCCACAATGAAAGGTTTGTGTTGAGCTGCATTCCTTTGTTCAATTTCACAACAACATACAACTACTTGCCTAGTGTCAGAGTTTCGTAGCCTCATATGCTGACCCAAGAAAAGTTGGCCGTGGCAGATACAACCCCAAAATGGCACCTAAATTATCTATTGGCATAAAGGGTCTCAATCATAGTCATTAGAACCAAACAAGAGCAAGAAAGCGTAAAAACTTTAACTAAACAAGAGCACGCACACGGTTGAACCCTCAACACAGTGCTAAGATGCACTAAAGAGAATAAATCTCTAAAATGAGTATTTTATTCCTTGAAGGTGTGTTTTGAATGCAATCCAAAGCCCCTTATTTATAACAGAGCTAGGCTCCTTACATTTGCTAAAACAAGCAATGTGAGATGAATAAGTACAAAGAAATAAATAAACAATGTGCAACTTATTTTGTCTTCTTGCAATCCACATACTTCATATAGTCTAAAGCCATACTCTTGGGTTAGATTGGACCAGATCTACATTTAAACTAGTCAAATTTGGTCAAATCTAGAGTGAACCATCGAATTGCATGCAAACCAGCCAGTGAATCCCAAGTGAATAGTCCATGTTTGATAATTCAAAAATTCCAATAGCATGTGGTTCAAACCCCTATCATATGTGCGCTCCCAACCATTGAGTCATTTGTTTGGTTGTGTTAATATGTCTCATTAACTATTTATATTATATATCCTATTACATTAAATTGTATTTTTATATATTAATTTTCTTAAATCCAGTTTAACTAGTGATCAAATGACCTCCTTACTATTGATCACTGACTAAAGTCTAATAACTATGGTCTCATTGGTTTGAGGTCAATAGAAAGCTGGCTATTGAGATTGTCTCAGACAAGAAATTCTATCCCATCTTCATTGAACATTGCAGCCCCCCATGTTATATGGATGAGCACTGTATCCCTACATTTGTGATCAAATGTTGCACAAAAGAGAACTTGAATAGGAGCATAACTTGGGTTGATTGGTCGAAGACTGGTCCACACCCTGGAAGATTTGGCAGGTCCTCAGCTGAGTTTCTGAATCAAATAAGGTTCAACAGCATTGATGGTGGCAATTCTATTTCTACTTCCATGTGCTTTCTTTTTGCCAGAATGCTGCAGATTGCACCTATGCTACGAGGCCTAAATTCTTGACATTATTGCCTTTGCAACATTATGAATTTTCATCTTGGTTTCACTGGGATCAACCGGGTAACCTAAAATTAAAAGTGAACAATTAAAGGTGGAATACCATACAACATTTCACACAAATATCATGTATAAATCTTTTTTAATTTTATTTCAAGTTTAGATCAAACTAGTCCTTAATTCGCTTTTGTTTTTTCACTCCTTTAATTAATTATTAAGTACTTGTTGTCAGACTCAAAAAGTATCAATTTAGAACGTAGATTACATGATTTTATTGTCTGACAATGAGTGCCAAAATAGATTCAATAAAGCTAGATCTACTAGTTCATGCAATGTAGTAGTACATAATATTTGCAAGGTATATAGATAAAGAACATCAAACTTTAACATGGAACACAGCCAAATATTAGAAGAAAAACCAAAAGACAAATTTTGAAAATATTCAATTGTATTTAAAATAATTATAATATTTTGTACATACTCTCCTTAAGACAAGAGTTAAATATAGTGATTTTTAGTGAAACCCTCATTCAAATATTACGATTTTGGTAATTGAAGTATGAAGAAGTAATATAGATGATATCTAAAATTTATCTGGTTTATCTTACACCCTTTAAGGTAATACTCGCACTCTATTTTTCACTCAATTTCCAAGACCATTTTGTTCTGTGTGTTGTTCAAGTTGCTTGCCTCTTAATTTGCTCTGCTTCATTGTTTCCAAATAAACGAATTACATTTATAAAGGCTTCATACAATGTGAACTAGCAAAATTTCCTTGTCATACTATGCATTAATTGCCGTGCACATCAAATTTTAACAATTTCAATTTCAAGTCTCGCTTGCGTTCTTTTTCTTCATTTACCTACCTTTGCATTCATTGTTTGTTTGTTTCTTCCTTTGTTTTATTTCTTCAGTCATGGCTGAAACCCACCGTGGTTTCACTTAAACTTTCTTTCCTTGGCTTTCTTTTTTCGAGAACAAAAAGGAAGTATACAACAAATATCTTAAACAAAATTAAACCATTTTTAACATTTCCACACCAAAATGACATATCTTTAATTTTTGTCCATTTAATGCCTATTGATGTTCCAAAAGTTTCCTTTCCAAGTCGTGAACTTTCTATTCCATTTCCAGATGAGAAATCTTATTTGTATTTAAACCTTACGGACATGATCTCGGACACTCTCATCTACCATTTGATGAGATATGAACCCCACTTATTTTGGATTTGACATCTCATCCAAAGATAGATAATAATGTGTCGACACAATATCCCACATATAAGTCAAATAACATTACTCTTTCTAGATTTATATAAGAACTATGTAATTCTAAAGATGTCAAAACGGGTTTGGCCAGCCAAAAGTGGACAAGGTTGATTTTTTAGCCAAAAAAATTTTCAACCCACCTAATTCGCTCTCCTGGCCTAGTCTTTTTTTAAAAAAAAAATTCAAAATTTATTGGTTATTAAATACTATTATACTAATCCTTATTATCCAAATCCAAAAAACATGTAAAAAACAAAGCCCATATATTGAACTATTGAAGAAGACCATTAAACAATCCCAAAACAAAATTTAAGAAGTTGCCTCTAACAAAAAAAAGACTTGTTTTCTAAAAAAAACCATAAAAAAAGGAGAAATTGAGAAAAACAGTTACAACAATACAACTTGCTTACTGATACTTATTGGTGTTAGCGTATATTTGTTATTGAGTATTAAATAAACTTTGAAAATTGAGCATGCATTAATTAAAGGAAAAAAGTTTTAAAAAGTTTTTTTTTTGTAATTTTTTAAATTTTTGGCAATTGACTACTAACCCGCCTACCTATCCCAAAATGAACTAGGCCTGACCTGCTATCCCATTTTAAATGTAATTTTCCCTCCAGTCCATCTTATTTTGACGGCTTCCCTCTATCCATTTTTTGCGTGCTTTTGGTAGGACGGTTACCATTTTAACATTTTATGTAATTCAAATAGTGTTTTGTATACTAATTAGCACATAGATAAATTGATAGAAAACTTAGCCCTTGTTGATAAAATCACCAAATAAAATATCAAAATAGGGTATTTTTATCCCTATCCCCATTTTCACCATCCACCCTCTCCCACCGCCACTGGCATGTTCATCTCCGCACTCTATTATCAACTGTTCCAGTCTCTTCAACGTATAAATAGCTACATTAACACTAAATAACTCAATTTGAGCTAAAACATGAAACACCCCAAAAGAAGCCATCCCCACCCATAAATAACAAATTAGTTCGCAATGAACTTGAACTTCCTACATCTCTCTGTAGATCATTTTTTTTCCGATAGGTCTAAAAATAGATACTCAGCTCCCCAAAATAAGTGAGGAATATAATCTGGTAGAGGATAGCCACGAAAACATAATAGTTTCGTCAAAACAAAGTAATAACAATCAAGATTATATCTAATATGTGTAGCTATACTTGAATCTAAAAGTAGCACCAGCAACATCCAAACATCACATATCATCTCTTTTCTCGCAAATCTCCAAAGTCATCATCACAACGAAAAAATAAAAATAAAATTGTGAATTAATTGTTAAATGTAAACAAAAAAGAAAAAGTTGTAGAAACTTCTCTAACCCAGCTACGAATTCAAGTTTAAATAGCTATAATTCCGCCGTGAGAATCACTTGAAGAAATCTCATTTGTGTGAAATTGAAATAAATTTCAGGAAAAAAAAAAAAAGACACCCATAATTAATAAGTAGATTCATTTATTTTCAGATTTATCAAAGAAAACACGCTTGCTATGAATATATTTAGATTTTTGGGGTGGGCGGGGTTGGAGATGAAGCAACGGTAAGGTTCATGAATTAACTTGTTCGAAGAGTAAATTGTGAGGGACCGATTTCAAGGTTTATTCTATGTTATAAGAATTTGGGCAATTGTTAAAAATTTAAAATAGAAAATTTTACATAAAAGTTTAATTTTATATTAAGATAAAATATAAATTACACGGACAAAATTTGATTTATTTTTACATTTGATATACAAATGTCTAGTTTTATAGCACATTATTTTTCGTTAACGTGGATTGTGCAGCTGGTAAGAAATGTATCTCCCAAATACGTGAGTTTGTTTGATTTTTATTGTTGATGTGAGAATTTTATTGGTAAGCGATTTCATAAGTGTCTTGGAAATGCTTGCTGAGCTTGGGAGCTTTACCCCTGACCTTGGTAGGTTGGCATCAAAATCATCACCTGAACTTTTTATCATAAAATAATAATAATAATAACGATTTATCAAAAAGGAAAACTCCTATCTTGGAAAGATGCATTTTAATGTTTTCAAAGTGTAGAACTCATCAAAAGATTTTAAAACTTATTTTTTATAGTATTTTTAGGACACTGATTAACAAAATCCTAATAATAATAATAATAACAAAAACACATGATTTTAGTAAATTTTAAAACTATTAAATGAAGTATTGAAACTAAATGAGAAACCATTCCACTTTCCAAGTCGTCTAAAAATCTGTTTGTTTCATCACTAGAGATTTGAGAGAGATCAACGTGGGTTTGAGAGAACTAACAACGACTTTATTTCACGTAAAAGTGTATTGAAAGGTCAATTTCTTCGTTTTGCATTGCAATAAATGCAAACCAAACATGCTATAAGCCTATAACACACCTTAGAAAAGCAATCTTGAAAGAGCTTTATTATATCCTCCTAAAATATCTCCTAATTGTTAAAAAATAAAATATTAAATAATTTTGTCTTAAATATATCTTTGTTCATTAAAAATACAGTGAATTCTGGTTTTAATCTCCATAATTTTTTTATGGGTTTTAATCCAATTTTTTTTAAAAAAATTTCAGTTTTGGTCCTGATAGCTTTAGGGTTTAGTCCCTATAAATATTAAAATTATACGATCAGTTCTTACAAATAATATAAATATTATTTTATTTTTAATCCTTATAAAATATTTTAAGAATTTCTTATTCTTATAAATATTATACTTAACAACTAGGTTTAAGCAATATAATACAAACTCAATTTTTTTCTAAATAAAAAATTGGATCATTACAAAAAGAAGAAAAAACAAAACCCTAAATTTTCTATATTTATAAGGACGGAAAAAAACTTAAATCAATGTTTTTAATATTCTCAAATTATTAAGTGTATTTATAATTAAAAAATTCAATATTTTTCTTATTTATCAATTAGAATGATTATTAAGGAAAAAATCACTACCCCCGTCCCTGAATAATTGTCAAGTTTTAAATATCCATGGAATTAAAGAAATTATTGAAAGAACATCAATGTTAACAAAAGTTAATAAGAGTAATTTACTAAATTACCTTTTTCTTTTCAATATGCTAACTTTCTCTCTTATTCTCTACTAAATGAGTCAATAGTATTTAATAGGAATATTATTAAAAAGAAATAATTAATACTATTTAAATTTTTTAAATAGATAATTATTTTAAGATAATTTTTTTTTGGTTAAACTAGACAATTATTTAAAGATCGAGGAAGTATTCATTTTGAAATCAATCATTCTTTGCCAACATGGTTGACTCACTTTGTCAACCTTCAACATACACCATTTTTCATTGTAACTTGAGTTCACTTATCGGGTTATATGTGTTGCTTGGTCATCTATAAGTGCTCACTGAATCTAAAGATATGTCATGATTTTGGATTGAGTGAGTCTTCTTCTCAACCTAAATTTTACTACCAAGAAATCAATCATTCTTTAATTTCCCAAAATATGCAATTCAAGTTATACTTCATTAGTAGCCACTTCTATTTGTCTATTGTCATTCCTTATTAATTACAACCACTTTTACTTTTTCTAAAATGCCATTAAGTTTATTTTAATAATTAGTCATTCATTTATTTTTAAAATTAAATTAAGAATTATGTATTAGAATTTCAATTATTATCTCTCATTATTTATTATTTTTATTTGTGATATTTCTAAATGTTTTAACTTAAAATTTATTTTAATTTATTTCAGAAGTTGTCAAGCAAATTTTAAATTCATCTTGGTTCAAAATTTGTTCCTAATGCTACTTTTTCACTATTATTGTAGTTATGAGACAAATTTACCTTGTTCTGCCTATTCTTAACATTGATTTATTGTGAAATTTATAATGTATATAAAATGATTAAAATTCAAAATTAAGATAGAGACTTTTGAGTATCGCATAATTGAAACCACAAACGTCACATGAAGTCGGTTTCCTATCTTTATCAATTCTATTATTTGTTTTGATAATTGTTAGTAAATAGTAATGATCTTCGTTAGTTCACGTCAAAAAACAAAAAATCTTCTTCTTGTTAGCTTTGCCATCTTTTAGGGTTTATTTCATTATTCTATCTACTTTGGAAAATGTATAATGATGATCGTGCATTTATAGAAAATAATGTTGTTATCTATAAAAATTTCTCTTAAAGTACTCATTATGCATCACCTTTGTGATTTATGTGTTTTATTTATACTATAAAGTGCTACATTTTATATCTAATTAAATTTGCAAATTATTTAAATTTTATTTAACTATACTTTTGAATTCAAGCTAAATATTATATTTAAGTTAGGAATTTTTGTGTTATGCTAGAGATTTATTTATAGTTACATTTGTGTTTAATATTAACTAATATAATTATTAAATATAAATTGAAAATACCATAGTAGCAATATATTACAAAAATAATAAATTTTAAATTAATGGCATTTAAGAATATTACAAATAAAAATAATGAATAAAGAGTGATAATAGATAGTTAAAATTCTAATACACAATTTTTAATAAAATATACAAAAGACTAGTTATTAAAATAAGCTTAAGGGTATTTTAGGAAAAGTATAAATGAATGTAATTAATGAGAAGTGACAATAGGCAAATGGGAGTGATAATAGCCTCCCCCATTATTGGAGAATGTTTTATTTTTGTATTCCTACTCTTTTTTTTAAGATTGATTTATCATAAAGACCTTGCTTGCCTTCAATATTGATGCCAATTAAAATGCATAGCATGTGATTGGTTCACTAGGGAGGCGGGTTTTTCTTCTTTAAACACGCATCTTCCTGTATGTACAATGCACAACTTAAGCCAAATTGATCAATTTGTTGTTTTTTCATCACAAAAGTGTGTTTGAAATCATTTAAAAAATTAGACAATTTGTATGAACCATTTTTTTTCATAAGATTAAACAGCCATGTAGATACATGTGAATAAATTTTATATTTAACACATCTTCTCATGCGAATATCATATTTAGGTTTGAAGTTGAATAATGTAAAAGAATGAAAAATAACATAAATTAAACTCTTGGCTTTTTAGTCATATATAGATACTCTAATACTTTGCCATAAATGATCTCTTCCAAAATCTTAGACTATTTGATAGATGCATGTGAATGATATTTATATTTAATATGATAAAATATATAATTCAAATGTTAATTTTATAAATCAATATATATTTTCCAAATAATAATTGACAATTGAATTTATTTTTAGTTATAGTTCTACTTGAATGAATGATGCTACATATAGTTAGAACTATCTATCAACCTTTTGTCAAATTTTGTTAAAATTCAATAATTGTGGTTAAATTAATTAAAGTAGTAAAGATTGTTCCAAGTCAAATAATTATAACAAAAAAATTTATAATAAATTTTAGGTATTTGGTGTTTTCTTACTTGAATATAAATTTCAATTAATAATGACGAAGTCTTATTTTTTTTCTAAGAATATTTTATGCACTTTTAGCTTAACATAAGATAAAATCCTACTTAAAGTAGTGGGTCCAAGATTTTAACTCCTTTTTTTTTTTTTGAACTTATGGTATTCACCTTAGAGTAGTAACTAATTTCCTCAATTTAAAGCTCATATATGTAGGTCTTATATTTAGTTATGAGACTTTTTTATACATACCATCATGAATTGAACCCGAAACTATATGTTTAAGGAGCCCAACTACGTGCTTTAAGCTCTCACACACTCTATGGTTCTAATACACTCACACTTTTTAAAGCAAATATCTAAATTACATGTCAACACTCTAAGATAAGAATACAAACAAAAAGAAAAAGTTAGATATAAGTTTAAAGTATTTTTTGCTAGTGCAAGTTACACGGTGGAATTGGATCGTATACATAGTCTTAGTCTCTCTCTCCATTTGCAATCATATGTGATGTGGAACTTATTTCAAGGAGCTTCACGCACCCCTTATAATCTTAGGTGATATTAACGTGTTTTATTTCAATCAATATAATTATCCATTTGACTTGGTAATTTTCATGATTTACATTGGAATGACAATATAAAATTATTGTATACTACCAATACATGATTAGTCTTTGTGCATAAAAGTAGTCTCTTATGTTATGAGAATAAGTTTCATGTAATGACAATACAGGTCGTTTCAAAACAAATTAAATGAATTTATGAGATGACAATTTCTTTTATTTCTATTATATTGGATGATATTATAAAAAAATTTCATTGTCATCCAATAAAAGTTGAAAAAATTGCCAATATGATCCATATCTATATAATTAGCCATCATTTTTTTCGAGAAAGTAATGCTATACAACTAAAAGTTTTGACAGAAAATAAGATTGTAGTTTTTGGATGGAATATAGCATATATAGTAGGACTCATTTAGCCAATCAACCATCAACACATCTGTCATATTATTCTAACAAATAAATTTAAATATAAATTGTGACCACCAAGTGTTTTCCTTTTTGAAGTGTATAAATATCATTTTCTAAATAATTATTGCGTTTAACCTCTATAGTCAACATATATAGTACAAATGCTTAATTGATAAGCCAATATAAGTTGTCAAATTTTGAATATGCATCACTAGATGCATCCTGAAATGCAGTAAAATTGAGCATAATTAAATTTGAAAAACGCGTAAACATTCATTAATAAGAATATTCAAGTACAAAGCATTAAAGTAAACGCTTTATTTATGGGCTGACTTGATACGTGTTCCATAACGATTACCTTTATTCAGAAAAAGAAAAACATTATTTTTTCCCTTACAAGGTTCCATTGGTACAGCTCATAGCCAATAAACTGCAAAATAATAATACGATCCTTTGCTTTGTACCCAGCTCATGCAAAATACAGAATATAATTAAACAGATCTTTTTACATATATCATTATTACATAGTTTCTTGAACATACATAATGTGAATGAGATGAGAAATAAATAATTTAAAATTCAAAAGAGGAAAATTGTTGATTAATCTTTTTAACATATATATGCTGGTCATATGATATCCCATATTAATGTCTAACTAACTTATAAGTATTTAAAAAACATACCTCCCACACCTACAATACTTGATTAATTCAAATATAGAAAAAATTATGTACATTGTTCTGTGATCAATAGATTCATCAATATACTTGTGATTTAAAAATATATTAAAAAAATACAGAATATGGGTATGTTGTTTTCTGAGTTGTGACCAATTAAAGTATCTCTTTTGAGTCCTGAGTTAGGCTTCATGGATGCTCTCTTTTCTCTCTCTCTCACTCTATAATAATAACTCCAACACTTTCATATATAGACCACTTGCACAGACCAATCAGCCACCCTTTCTGTGTCCCAATCTCTCCCTCCTTTGGAATTCCCATTTGAGACTTCTCCTTTCTCTCTGTTGCAACATACACATTCACTTATTCATATTCCAATCTTATTCTTTGCCACATATCATAAATGAAGAAAAAGGAGCAACAACGCCCTACTGATGCAGCCTCATATGTGAAGATCTTCACTTCTCAACACCAAAAACTCTATCTTATCAACTTCTTTTCTTATGTTCTAGCCTTTGGCTTTGGTTTACTCATTGGTATTACTCTCACTTTATGCCTCAAAAATTTCTCTCTGGACTTCCAACAGTTCCTTAATGTCCCTTCCTTTGGCCTTAAACAACCTCTTCCACGTTTATCTCCTCCTCCTCCTCCTCCGCATGCTCCTCAAATCTCAACCAAAGTTTCAATACCAAACAACCCCACAAAGCAAAATTCAACCTTTTTGACATATCAGAAAAGGGTCATCATCACCAATACAACAAGAACTGGGTTGAGGGTTTCTTGAATCCACCAATGGCTATGCATGACATGAGCGAGGAAGAGTTGTTGTGGAGAGCTTCAATGGTTCCAATGATCCATAAGACACCATTCAAACAGACACCAAAGGTTGCATTCATGTTCTTGACAAAAGGGCATGTGCTATTGGCTCCTCTTTGGGAGAGGTTCTTCAAAGGCAATGAAGGTTTGTATTCAATCTATGTCCATTCACACCCTTCTTTCAATGGAACAGTTGATGAAAGCTCTGTGTTCCATGGCCGAAGAATCCCCAGCAAGGTTAGTATACATACACATGCCACTTAAATTTCTTCATCAAATGTGCGATGATTGGCATGCACTTTATTTTTTTGTGCTTACTTTTTCATTTCCTCAGCTATCCTTACTCCATTAATTAAGGTAATGAATTAATAATAATTCCAAAGTTTTCCGTCTATGATATGTTAGAGTTTTTTTTTTAAAAGAAAAAGGGAAATTAGAAAATCAGTCTCCGCAGCCTCAAATAATGGTTTATAGATCAGATTCACATTACATTATATGATGGCTTTTCGTTGTCTGCAAGTATAATTAAGCCTACCAGAATTATAAATCATTTTTACCTAAAAGCAGTATGGCATAATTGACTTTCTTTTAAGTACTATACTAATTTCCAGTCTTATTTTGTATTTACCTGTTGGGTTCCATCGGCTTTTGCGACTTTTATTTTGAGTAACTCCAATGATAGAGACAATTGGATAATTGAAAAATCAAGTAGCTGAAAATTTATTTTTTATTAATAAAATAATTAATAATAAATGTGAAATTTTTTTTACCAAATTTTACTTATAAGTGATTGAAATATTCAATTATTAATAAATAATTACTCATGATTCATCACTATATCGTAGTTTTATAAATAATGTGATATTGAAATACTTAATTATTAATACAAGATTTCCTTAAGAGTGAAAATATCATTTCCAACATTTATGCATAAATTTATGTATAAATAACATTTATCCAAATTAATCAAATTCTCTTGTCATAACTCATATAATACGTGTCACATCAGTTACTTTCCATAAGGACGAAACTACTTGTAAGTTTGAAGGACACATTAGCTCCATCAAGCAAATAAAAAAAAAATTGATAATAATCTACCATTCAAAGTTAATTTTTTTTGTAAAAAGATTACTTTTGATCCCTCATAAAATCTTTATTTTATCTCCTCAACTCTTCTTAGTCTACCAATGTTTTTAACGTTAATAGTTAGGGAAGTGTATGTGGAATCATTATTGAAGTATTAATTTGGATAAAAAGTATAATTTAAATAACTAAATGTAACCAATATTTAAATATAGTACGTTGAACTGTGTATACTAGGAATCTCCAAGACGAAACTAAAGAAATTTCAAATATTCGTCAGGTCCCAATATAGTAACCGATTTATTGATTGTAACTATAATATCAAGCACGAGGTTTCCCTTAATATACGCCTTATTTAATGGTTATTACAACGGTTTCCTAAGTGTTCATGTGTTGTTTGCTTGAAACTGTCGACATTACGTATCAGCTATCTTAGGTTCATTACTAACATATTTTCACATTTTATTTCAAGTTGTAATATCTATATAACATTTCGTGTCACATTGTTTTTTCTCTCCTTTCTACTCACGCACGTATTACTCTTGGTGATATTACTGGTACACAACTACTGGTCCATTTATTAATTTTTCTAAGAATCATGTACAAAAATAATTATTTTAGGAGTCTACGCATATTCTTCTGCCATAAAATATTTTGGTTCATAGTTCCTATATACCACAATATATACAATAATCTTTTTATTTTATTTTATTATTATTATTATTAATTTTTTAAAATAATAAACGGATGACTTGGAAAACACCTGTCTGCATGAACCTGAACCAGCCACTTTTGTTATCATGTGTATGTTTCTAGTTCTTCCAATGAGAGTTGTACACATTATCACGAATTATTTGGAACGGCCTCGTTTTGGGGTTTATTCTCATGGTCAGCTCTTGTGGATTGCTTTTCGTAATGAGGCCTTGACTATAGATCATTTATTTACAATTGGACAATTTTCGTTTCATCGGTGCAATTATTTTTAAATGAAATGGAATATTTTTCTTAATAAAATTAACAATTCCAGCTTATTATCTGTGGTTAATTGGTTATCCATTTGAGCCACGTTAAAATTAACAATTCCAGCTTATTATCTCTTGGGTCGAGCTGGTGTCGAACCCGGTGCAGTTACTATGGGAGACGTGAAAGTCTACCGCTGAAGCAACGCCTCAACTGCCTCTTCTTCCCGAAAGAAGTTTCCATTTTTGGCCCAAAGTTAATATGGTCTATGGTGACTAATATACCCTGGTGTGGAATGAGAGTGAAAAAAAAAAAATTGAAGTATTTGATCCACTGAATATACAGAATGTCCACTTTACATTTTTATATTCATTTTTGTTGCTTCCGGAATTGGGCTCTTAAAGCAAAGTGTTCCATACTTTTCTTTGATTCCACGCCTTTTGCACCTCCAGCAAAATTCTATTCTTCTTCCCCATTCCGAAGCTCACTTTTCCACACCCCCTTCCCACATCAAACTTTTCATAATTCTTTTCTTCACATACTTTGTCTATCGCATGCAAAAACGAATCTATATATATATACACACACACACGATGCATCTTTTGCTATTTTGTTTTTTGTTTGCCAGCAAACATATATTAATTTGAAAAACTTTTGTCTTTTGAGCATGCATCAAATACGTTAATTTATTATTTGAAGTGGCCCAATTGCAAAATAAGTTAAATTCGCTGCAAGTTTTTTAACAATTCAGAAGACAGTATTCATTAATGTCTAGTAAAGAACTTTTCATATGCCTTCAGCAACCAATCAAGACTCCTCTTAGGAATAATCAAATGATTCTTCATGCCATATTTATCCATACTAGCTAATGGCCCAACTTGAAAATATTTAAGTGCTTGGACTTGAACCCATACTCTCTTTATCACTTGATGGCCCATTTACTCACTTTTCATAAACTATGGTCCCAAGAATAAGATACATGGAAATTTTTAATTCCAATGTGATTTTCTATGGTAACACATGCAGGAAGTAAAATGGGGTGAGAATAGCATGATAGAAGCAGAGAGACGTCTACTAGCAAATGCACTACTTGATTTCTCCAACCAACGCTTTGTTTTGCTCTCGGAATCATGCATTCCTCTGTTCAATTTCTCAACCACATACACCTATCTAATGAACTCAACCAAGACCTTTGTGGAAGCCTACGACGAGCCAGGGGAAGTTGGGCGTGGAAGGTACAGCCCCAAAATGAGGCCACAAGTTAAGCTTTCCCAATGGAGAAAAGGCTCCCAATGGTTCCAAATCGACCGTGCCCTTGCCGTGGAAATGGTCTCCGACCGGCATTATTTCCCGGTGTTCCAAAAGTATTGCAAGCCTCAATGCTATAGTGATGAGCACTACTTGCCCACAATGGTTAGCATCAAGTTTTGGAAGAGGAACTCTAATAGAACATTAACATGGGTTGATTGGTCTAGGGGTGGACCTCATCCATCAAGTTATATTAGGCCAGATGTGACTATTGATTTTTTGGAGAAGCTAAGGTATGGAAGTACATGTGAGTACAATGGACAGATCACAAATATTTGTCATTTGTTTGCTAGAAAGTTCACCCCTCATGCTTTAGATAGACTGCTGAGGCTTGCTCCAAAGATAATGCAATTCAATTGATTTGTCTTTGCCCATATACTTTCTTTTTTGATTGATCATCTTCATTTGTGTTTTCATTTTTTTCGTTGAACAACATATTCATTTATATATAAAATAAATTTAGGGTAAATTGGCCCTTAATTTCTTTCCCTACTAATTAAAGACTTCATATAATGCTCCTTCTGATAAAAAAATTCTATTTCGTTCCTCACTGTTATGTTCATTTTTCAATTTGGTGCCTAACTTTTGCAATTCAGTTTATTGATAATTAAAACACACATTAATTTTTTTTATTTTGCATTCAAAGTTTGTCTCCAAATCCACCTAAAGAATTACAGCAGTATAGTGAATTAGTAATTCATATTTTGATAAATGAGAAATTGAATTACAAAAACCTCCGTCAAAGAACAAATTAAGAATGGACACGATATTGAGGGACATGTAGTTTCTTTATATCTCCTTTCATGTTTTCAAGGTTTTTCTATAGATGACATAATAAAACTGGCCATGTAATTTTTGAATCCTTCAAATTTTAAAAATCTTAAAAAGATGACAAGTTTTTTTTTAAAAAAATTTTTTGGTAGATAAAAAAAGAGAAAAAAAAATGACAAGTTTAAAAGTACATCATAGACGTATTATAAAATACAGAATTAAACTAACTGAACTACAAGTAAAATTTTATTCTGGTCCTTATTAAGATATATCCTTTATCAATTTCTTGAAAATAAATTTCGTCAATTTCAAATCAACCTAGATGATAGTGGAACTAGTAGGTGATCATGTAGAACTAAACAAAATGAAGTAAACGTATACAGGAGTGGCATATCAAGTGAGGAGAGCATTTTTCCATGGGATGTGAGAGAACAAATCTTTGCCACATAATTATCTTTGAGCGGTTCCATTCTTTGATGGAAAGAGCAATTTCACTAAGCCACAATGCACAATAAAAGATTTCCTGGTGCAATAAGTTCTAAATGCAGCTTAGATGCAGAAAAACTTGTAGAGATGAAGGATAGCGAGTGGAAGTCAATTCAGAGGAAAGCGACAAGTATCATTTGGTTGGCTGTAATTGATCTTGCAATCAAGTACACAATGTTAATTGAATGAGACAACACTGATAGATGTGGAAAAAATTGAAGATTTATGCGTCAAAATCATTAACGAACCATCTATGCTTGGAGATAAATTTATACACAGAGAATGGAAGAAGGAGGTA
This sequence comes from Dalbergia oliveri, assembly GCA_030441495.1. Taxonomy (NCBI): domain Eukaryota; kingdom Viridiplantae; phylum Streptophyta; class Magnoliopsida; order Fabales; family Fabaceae; genus Dalbergia; species Dalbergia oliveri. The sequence continues at coordinate 34,124,769 of JAMLFY010000010.1, forward strand.
CTCTACATGATCAGATTAATGAGTTTAATCAGCTAGTTTTTCAATTGTTTAATGTAGGAGAGAAGTTAAGTGATGAAGAGCAAGTGATTATTTTATTAGCTTCGTTACCTCAATCCTATAGATCATTGGTAAGATCCTCATTGATTAGGGAGAGTATAATCAAGCTAGATGATGTGACTACTATTCTACAAGAGGGAAAGAGCAACTCTTGGTGCACAACGAGGAAAGCCTATGAAAAGAGACTTCAGTGAGGTGACATAGCACATCCAATATCAATGTCTCTATCATGACCTAATTTAGAACGTGACGAAAGGTAGGGTTCGGAGTCCTTACGTAATCCTTCTGGTAACGTGACTTACTGAATTCATAAATCAACATGATTTCTTCTAAAATGATATAATTTCTCTCTCTAAAACATAATAATTAATTTCATAAAACTGAATTATTTTGACGTACTTAATTGTGAATTTGTCTTATTTCATGATATTAGTCAAAATCCGAAAATTTGTTTAATACTTAAGAACTGAATCATGAGTACACGTCTAACTTGTTACCGAAATTCTAATCACAATTTATGTTTCAAATCAATGCTTGAAACTGAAAACATATAAGCATATTCTCATAACTCTAAAATAAATACATAATCTAAAATTAGGATGCATGGTTTGGATCCTGCCATAACTACTAGAGCACTCTAATCTAGCATAATTCTAAACTATATCCCACTACAAAGTAAGGCTCACCATGGAACAGCTGTTCTCCTGAAACGGTGACTAAGCGAATGTTGGATCTACAACTATAAGGAGGAAGGGAGAGGGTGAGTAAATGAATTCAGTGAGTGGATTCTCATTCATCATCCACATGGGACAACCAATAGGATATACATATATAAACTATACATGCATTAAGCAAAAAATAATTTTTGTATATACATACATAGCTACATAGGCAAACACTTCTCATTCCAAGGGTTCATAGAAGAGCATTTCTAATTTCATTGTCTCACATGAATTCACTTTAAACTTGTGGTGCAGGAAATACTAGAGAAACAGTAATCTCCGATAAAGATATACATAATATAGCAATAATAATCTCTGATAATGCCCTTATATCTGTGGATACCTCATAAGGTCCCTATTGGACACCTAACTAAATTCCATTCTCTAAATACTCTGCATGCGAGGTTGTCCTCTACAGATAATTTGATATCAAGGTTAACAATCTCTCACAACCGTTAATTCACTATCTATTTCTCTATAATTACCATCTAAAACTAGTTGTACATAAATTAAATAACCCTGAAAACTCTTAAAGTTCTTAAAACCCTGAAAGCTCTTAAAACTCTAAAAGTTTTGGATTCATATAACTCTAACAATCTGACTTTAGCATAACTGTGACTATGAAATCATGCCCTAGGGATCACCAACTTGTAGAAATCAAGATTCCAAAAGCCCACAGAATATGTATCTGACAATTGCTATGAATCATACTGAATTCCAAACTTTTTAATATCATAAAAACTGAAATTCTAAAATCATATCTCGAGTTAGCATAATTTCATAAACTTGATAACTCTAATATCATATTTCCAAACAATGTGGTTCATAATCATGATGACTATGAAATCATAAAAACATATTTACTCATGAAGCTAAATCATACTCTATTCAACATTTTTTCAATATATCTTAACTGGATATTCTAAAATGGTTGAAACCCGAAGACTTGAAAACATAGTAATATCATAAACTCATAAAAATAAGTTTGACAACTTGCAAACTTGATAAAACACATATTTTTGAATAAATCTATTCTTGAGCATATATATAACACTTTCATAGCACACAACATATCAATTATGGTCCCATGATTTTCTAAAAACACATTTTCCATACTATAGTAGAAAATCATAATTTTTGCTAGCTTGACATCACTTTCAAAGTCATATCTATATCATATTTTCGTTTCTAAATTTGTGTTTAGCAACCATAATGCCACAACATAATTCTAATGATGAAAATAAGGCCATAAGTTTAAACGACCACCATCTGGGGTTCTGAGTATGTGGGTGCTACCAAATTGACCTTAAAAACTTGGAATGACACTAACAACTGCCATAGAGCAACATAGATACATGAATAAACTATAAGCTCACTAGAATAACTCTATGAATATTGGGAGAATACCTAAACTTGGCATTAATCAAGAATAACAACAGCCAAACATAAGAAAAGGAAAAAGAGGGAGGAACCCTAACATAAACCATGAACAATCCTTATCTTGAAGTTTAGAGAATGTAAGATTGAGTAGGGTTGAGAGTGGAGGGTGGAAAAGAGAGTTGGGGAGAGTAGGGTTTCCATTTTCCTTTCAAAAATGCGTGAAAGGAGGGTTTAAATAGGGGTGGGGGTTTTATTAAACAAAACTACATTATTTTGCACTATTCTACGTTAGGGGTAACGCTATAGCGGTTGGGGGTTAATCTGGGTAAGCACATGACCGCTATAGCGGTTACGGAGACCTTCCATGCCCAACTAACAGCTTGACCTCTATAGTAGTCCTCAACTGCTATAGCGGTCTTAGATATGACCTTTCTGCACTTTTCATGGTTTTGTGGTTTCAGGGCCCTCTCAGGAACACGAGCGGGTCCGAGGACTCTAAAGTCATATTAGACTTGTTTAGGGACATATGGACTTGAGGTATTATAATGTCCAATGATGAAAGAAGATTTGAAGAGTCTAAAATAGCTCAAAGGAAAAGTTTATGTAGCTAAATCCTCAAGTGATGGAGATCTCAATCATGTAGAGAGTATTAATAATGATTCTCTTGATTTAATCTTATATCTCTTATCCTTTGACTATAAATAGCCTTTTTGGTGCTACATATATTGTATTTTTAAAACTATCAATAATATTATTCTCACTTCTTCTCTTATTATTTTTCACAACAAGGTTATATGAATCTATCAATTTAATACCTACTTAAAAAAGTGAATTAATTAAGGATTAACTAACGTTTATGTATACCCATTTTATTTAGGGAAAATTACATGTAATTCTCATGAGGTTGGTAACATGTAACTCGCACTTCTATTTTCAAACTTTGCATGCTATATCCCAAGGTTTTGGAAAATCCTACATCAACTTTTCATACTAACGTTAGTCCATAAGTGACTTTAACAGTACACATGTAAACAACACATACTTTTTAATGGCATTATTGTAAATAGTAAATATTATTATAACTATTGAATGATCATATTATTCTTTTATTAAGTGATAAAAGTATACAATCTTCCCATTTACCCTTTTCCTAGCATGGGAAGATGGTGTACTTTTATCACTTGATAAAAGAATAATATAATCATTCAATAGTTATATTTTAAATATTTATAACAATATCATTAAAAATTATGTGTTGTGCATCTGTTACGTCAATGTCACTAATGAAGTAACATTAATAGAGGAGGTTAGTGTAGAATTTTTCAAAACAAACTTAGGGATTTGGTGTGCAAATTTTGAAAATAGAGGAGATGGGGGTTGTATTTCACAAACCTCACGAAATGTGAGTGTAATTTTCCCTTTTATTTATTAATTGTGCATGACAAATTATATTGGCTATTTTTTTACCTAATTAAGCCCCCTTCTTAACTCAAGGATTATATTCATGTGTAACATAAGGAGTTTTGACCACTATATAATTGGAGATATTTTTGTAGGAGCATGATCCATTTACTCCAGATTAAGTCTTATATATTTATTCCACTCAAAATGTCTTCATTGACATTGAATTTAATCAACCCAATTATTAATTTATGTTATATTATATTAATGATACAATTATGTCAAATTTCAGAAAAATTGGACAATAATAAATATGTAATTTAATAGTCAATATTTACTTATATTTTGAAAAACATATTATTTTTCAAAATAAAATAAAATGATGAGCTATCAAATCATTTTCAAATTGTATGAAAATTTATAAACTTAATCTATTATTGATAGGAACTTTAAATTCAACGATTAGATTGATGAGATTTTATATTTAAAAGAAATTATTAGATGGAGTAAATATATTAAAACATACTCATAGAGTTAATGGATAGCACTCTTTTCTGTATACATAATATATAATCACTGCTCTACTGGATTGCTAGAAACATGCAGTTTATTTGACCAAACCTGTTTGTAGCGACTTAAAATTGAAAAGGATAGTTCTATGTGTATATATAGTTGAACCTCTAAAAAGATTTATTTTGTTAATTTTACAGAAAATATATTCTCACGGATTTTAAAGACAACAAACAAATAGAGAAATGAACGCGGGATGAAAACAAAATTATGAGATGGAATTATAATAGGAAAACATTAAGTAATTTATAATTATTCTATTTGTGAGATTATGTAATAATTAAGATTATTGTTTTTGCAAGCATCTTTTAACCACAATTTCTAATCAATAAATCATCTGCTAAGTGCAAGTTTGGTTTGCTAATACTTTCTCATTACGATGGTTCAAACTTCAAAGTGGGTTGAAAAAAGCGAAGTTGTTTTCTTTGGTTTTTTACTTCTGAAAAAGAAGTGTTTTATTTTGATAAAAATTAATTAACACTAAGGGTGTGTTTGGTATGATGTATTAGGTAAAATAGTATAAGTTAATACTATAAATTATATCTTTATCCGTTGTTTGGTGCAACAACATATTATACAAGCTTATACATCACAACCTTTCTTGTACAACAAAATCTTGTATAACTTAATACTATATGGGGATGTCGTATTAGACTTAATTAATTTTTAACGTATAACACTTATTTTTAATATTTTATTAAAATAAAATACTTCTTAAAAAATAATGATAAAAAATATAATTGACAAATAATAAATAAAATAAATTAAAATATTTAATAACAAATAAAAAATTTTAAATAAATAATATATAATATATAAAAGTAAGGATTAATAATTTAAGTTTAAATAATTATGATTAAAAATACAAAATATTAAAAATATATAAAAATGTATTTTTAATTTATATAATTACTGAAATAGTAAATAGTTATAAAGTATTAAAATAAATAATAACATTTAATATACATTAAATTTTAATTAATAAATATTTGCACAAATATAATATTTGAAAATTATGTTCAAATAATTAATAAAAATTTCCAGTTTATTTTTATTTTATTTAATATTTATTTATAGTATTAGAATTATTTGTAAATAAATAATGATATTATAAAATATAAAAGATAATATCTTATACAATATTATACCAAATACTGTATAATATTAAAAGTTTATCAAATTTTATAATATTATGTTTTATTTTATCAGGCGTGTTAAACAAAACCTAAAGTTAAAAGCGATGATAGTTTATATAAAAACACGTTGTGTTTGACTCAATCAAAATACCAACTCACTAGTTGCTAATTGGGTTGGATATAATTAAATAATTAAATATATAAAAATTTATAATTTATAAAATGATCTCAAAGATGTGTCACTTGCAAGTTAATGAATATTCTATAGCATGCATGCCACTTTTATAAGAAGTCTATGTAGAAAATAATGTGCAATTTGCTTCCCACTATTTTGGTTCCACAACGGATAATAAAGAATTCAGAAGTTAAATATTTAGTTAAAAAAAGAGTAAACACCAAATTAGTTCCTGATAATTTTATTGATAAAAAAATTAGTCGCCAATAAAAAAATATTAGTATTGAAGTATTTCACAATTACAAAAATAGGACACTGTAAGTACTTGACAATTTTGTTGATCGATAAATTGATCATTGATAGTAACAAATTAGTGTTGAGATCTCTCGCAATTATAAAAATATGACATATAAGTCCTTGACTCACCTGGAAAGTGTTAAATGCATACATGAACTTTGATTATTGATCTATATAATACCAATTGTGAACACCGATTTTGTCCCATAAAATTAAAATCCAAAAATTTGCAATGAATTTCCTTTATAGTTTTTTCATTTAGTTCTTTTGAAGAAAAGTTTTGTTCAACTCATTTCCATGAAAAAATCCATATCAACCCATTTCAAATTGTCCAAAAAATAAAATAAAATGTATCCAGCCCATTCTAACTTTCAGACCACTTTAGTTAGCAGTCTAGTTTTCAACCCATGCTCTTATTAATCTGTTAACCATTGTTAGAAAATAATAATAATAATAAAAAGAACAAACAAACAAGCCGCCATTCAAGGTTTGTCATATCCCTTTGTAAAACAACAACAAAAAAAATAATAACAAAAAAACAAAAAAGAGGACAAAAGGGCTGTCACGGGTTCATTCCATGCCAAAGACCCGTGAAGCCACAGCAAAATGGTGATGATGTAGATGCCGGACACCATGATGAAGCTGATGCCCCACTCCTCGCAAGAGGATGAATCTCCTTTCTGATGAGCTGGAAGCGAAGCATTACAGCCAAACTGGATCCCAACCAGTTAACCTACAAAAGGGGAGGTTCAATGATCTTAGAAAAAGGGATATAATAAGTACATCATCAACCAGGAAAAAAGGGGGAAACAAAAATTTTCAATCAGGAAGAAATTTTCAAACAATTCAGCAAGAAATTTCCAGCACACAAAAAATTATACACGATCAGCAAGATAACAAAGATTGAGATACACAAATCCTGCAAGAACAGAGAAGGAGAAACCAGCAACAAATCCAGCAAGACAACTCAACAATAACAAAAGGAAAGAACAAGGTAAATCCAGCAACAACAAAAATATCATCATCAAATAATAAAAAAAAATGCAATGAAAAGGGAGGAGGCCACGGCGGTTCTCCACCACCGTAGCCTCACATCATCACCGTCCCTATGTCACCATCACTCTTCCCTCTCTCAGCCAAAGCCACCTCTGCCACCCCCTTTCCCTTTGCATGAGCCGGGCCAACCCTCAAGCCACCACTGACGTCCTCACCCACAACAACCCCACCACCAACGCGCCATCACCTCGCAGTCACCAACAACAACATCACCACTACCCAAGACACCCACACCACCACACTGTCACCTCGTGGCCAACCTCCACTATCACCTCCATGAAATCTTATCATCATCCTCCACAATCCTTATCAAAGTCGCAGCCTCCCCTCCAAACCAAGTATCATGGCCACAACCACCGCGCCATCACCGCACCATCACCTCACCACCACCCTCTCCACCGCATCCCAGATCCGCATCACTCCACCACCGTCCTCATCATCATCAAAGCCCACCAACACCGTCAGCCTCAGCTCCTCGATCTCCCCTGAAACCCAACCCAGGGCAAGCCACCGCTCCTTTCCACCATCGAAGCCACCATAACCACCACCGTGAGCGCCACGGCCATGTGCCGCCCTTCCACTCCCTTTTCCGTCTGTCCTACCGCCCGCGAATCCCTCCCCATCGCGCACCCTTCCCTCCGCAACCTCCTCCTTGCGGCCTTTCCGGAGCCATCCACATCGCAGCCTTCCCATGCCGCGGCCCATCAAACCTAGCCGCGCGCGGTCGCGCTCACGGCGGCCGGTTCCGTTTTCCTTAGTCCGAGTTCTCTCATCTCTTTCCTTTTCTCTATTTCTCTTTCTTGACCTCTTCTTTCTTCAAATCCGTGAGTATGTGCGTGTAACAGAGAGAGAGAGGTGTCGTGTGTGTGTGTGTGTGTGTGTGTGCGTGTGGACTGTGTGAGTGAGTTAGTTTTAGTGCGTGGGTGCGTGTGTTAATGTTAATGATAGTGAGAGTGTGTATGTGATGGGGAGTTAAATTTAGATTAAGAGTTTGTTTTTGTTTTATTATTATCATTATCATCATTATGTATATTTTTAGTTAGTATTGTTTTATTTTTGTTGGATCATATTTGGGGCTGTGTTTTATTTTTATATGCTTAAGTTTAGTCAGGTTTTCGTTCAGTACTCTTTAATGGTTGTTTGGATTTTTATTCTAGTTAATTTAAATTGGTGTTAAGTTTGATTAGAGATTTTAAGTTAAGTTTTATTTTTATTTACTTATCTTTCAGATTTTTACTTTATGATTAGAGATTTTTCAGGATCTTTCATCCTAATTAGTGTTTATATTTTCTTTTTGATAGTTTTAATGTTATTTTTAAAAATAAAATAAAATAAAATAAAAAGTTATAAATCCTTGCGTTAACCTTATTGCTCTGTTTGTTTTTTTTAAAAAAAAGCAACAAAAGTGAAGATCTGTGAAATAAGGATTTGAGTTAATTTGGGTTTTAAAAATAAATATTTTTTTTTGGGAATTTTACTTTTGATAAAAAAAATAAAAAAGATAACAATAATTAGAGTACCTTTTAAAAATAGGAATTAATTGAGCTTACGGCTTATTAATCTTATGTTTCGGAATATTTTAGTTGTGACAGCTTGATATTCTGAAATCTCTTTTAAAAAATAAAATCAACCAACACCCAAAAATATTTTTACAGAACTACGTGACTTTGAGTTCCCCATTGCAGGAGGATACGTAGGAGGGCGTTTCTACCCTGTCAAGTCAAAATTAAATTTTCGTAATTTTTGTCTTATTTGTAAATTTTTTTATGAGATATTTTATTTAATTTAAATAATCATTTCTTTAGGAAATATTTTATTTCAAATAAAAAAAGTTAATTTAGCTGGGACGACTTGTTAACTTTATTTTGGACATCTGAGTTGTGACCTTGATGTTCCAAATTTTCTTTAAAAGTATGTTCTTTTTTATATTTTATTTTACTTTCGTAAAAAATATCAAAATAAATTTCTATCTTATTTGTAAATATTTATAATTCATAAGAGATTTTCATTTTCATATATTTAGTTTAAATTTGTTACTTATTTTTGAAATATTGTATTTTGAATAAAAATGTTAATTTAACTGTGACGGTTTGTTAACACGTATTTTGAACACCTAGTTGTGACAGCTGGTGTTCCTCAATTTATTTTTTAAATCTTGTTGTAAATAAAAATATAAAAATGAATATTTTGAAAGGTTATTAATAATTTGCATAAATCAATTAAGGTAGGTTAAAGACGGGTGTATTAGGGTGCGTAGAATTAAATCCCTACCCTTTCCTATACATAACCGATTCCGAATTAAAATCTGGTTTGAAAGACCACTTTTTTAATAAAACGGGTTTTTCCATGTTTTCCCAATTTAAATAAACTTGGTGGCGACTCCAATTTTAATTAATAATTTTTTGCCGTCCCTCGCGATCCGGTTGTAACACGATTAATCCTAATCAATACTAACTAAAATATACTCTTTTATTTTTATTTTTAATTTTTTTTTTAACAAATTCCTCCCCCAAGCATTCCAATATTTCACCATATCCATTCTAAAAAAGAAACCCTTAGCCCACAATTTACCACTCTAAAAAAGGAATATGGTTTGGAATTAAATTTCTTATACTTTATCACTACTTCATTTTGAGGCATTGTGATACTAATATCATAAATTTATAATTATTTTCCCAAAAGAGCGCAGTAATTGCATATTAAAAAACATAACAATATGGTTCTACTTTTGCAATTGTGAGAGACCTCAACACTAATATTTTTTTTTTGTCATGGATCAATTTGTCCATTAAAATAAAAATGTCAAAGGCATATAGTGTCCTATTTTTACAATTATGAGGAACTTCAACACTAATATTTTTTTTAGGAACCAATTTGCCGATCAATGAAATTGTTAGGCCTATAGTGTCCTATTTTTACAATTGTGAAAGATCTCAATAATAATATTTTTTTGTTAGGGACCAATTTATCCATTAATGAAATTGTTAGGGATCAATTTAAAAATTTACTCTAAAAAAACAAAAGCTTTAAATCTGAATGTATCTCTTATTATGAGGCATGAGTGGTTAAATGATCACTTGGAAAAGTTTATCAATTATTTTTAAAAAGTTAAAATTTTATAAAATCATATACTTCTATAAAAAATTCAAATAACTTTTTGAAGGAGATTCCTTTGGCACCTATGATAGTTAATTTTAAGGGTATTAATACTTACTACTAATAAGTGATTATTATTAGCTATGAATTATAAATATATCTTTTATTTTTTAAGATTATACATGTGAATTAATTTTAGCCACAAAGGTATCAATATCCTTGAAAAGACTGAGGGTACCGGACAAGCTTTGGCTTTTAAAATATATTTGACGTATCCATCCAATTTGATTAAACTAATCTTAGCGCTTGTTTTATCATCTCGTATTAATTCTTCTAAATTAACCTTTTTAAACATTATTCTTAAACATAAATTAGTTATTTCAAAAGTAAGTTGGTTGATATAGTAGTAACGGGTTTGGATAATTTAGCATGCACAAGGGTAGGCTTTAATCCTGTCAATTTTCACATCTTAAAAAATAATTATTTGAAAAGTAAGCTAAGAAATTAAATTAAATTATAATCCATCACATTACCCCCAAAAAAATATGTAGTCCATCAAAGACATTAATGATGTGTAGGTTAAAAAAAGACATTAATAATGGAGCTATTATATATGATTTGTTCCAATATAAGATTCCTTTAAGAGAACAAATCTAGTGTTATGGGGGCACCTTTATGGGTAATATTCAGTTTAGTTCAAGTATATACCAGTCCAAACACAAAGACCAAGACATATTTTAACACGGATTTGGCAGCGTCCTGTGGACCAAACTAGACAAAAACAAGGAAAATTTTCGTAGTCCTTTTATAACGTTACCAAGAAACTGCTTGAAAGTTTCACATGCAAAGTCCCTTTATGGCTTTTACTATTTAAGCAATTAACAGCATCACGATGAGTGTCGGAAACCCTTCAACACCATGTTGCATAATCCCGCTCCTGTTTCTGCGAAATTGAATGATCTCTGATTATTTTCCAAAGGGGCGTAGTTGATGAATGACCAAGAAGTAACGAGGCCTAAAATATGACAAAAAAATTATTTGTATAGTAAGGTAAGTACAACTAACATAATAAATAACACGACGTGTTTATCACCGCGTAATTACTGTTGAGTCGCTAGCTGCGGAATTTCGAAATTGAATTAGAACTTTTTAATATTTTCCGGTCAAAATCAATGACAACTACTACTATAACTCTCTCCCTCTCCCTCTCTCTCTTCGTACATCTTTGCTTTTATTTCTTTTGGCAACATATATACACTTTAATGGCCGGCAGCGTGTCTTGTGCCATGTGGATTTGTTTTGGGGGAGTTAAAGCTCAATAGAGTGGTGAGATGGAGGGGTCAAGAGTGACCCGCACTGCCAAACATATGGAATGGAAATAGGAAGGAGCTACCAAACTTCCATTTTCCAAATTCATAATTGGACCAAACGACAATGACGAGTCTCTTTCTGCGCTTTTAGTTCTCAAACTCAATTGCAGTTTTTTTTCCCTTAATGCTAAATGAGAGATTTTTAAATCAATCACTTTAATGGTAGATGTGTTTTTTTTTTCCCTTATCTGATGGTTTAGAATTTAAGTCCTAAGTATAAAGTAATCGGTGTTGGAAGATTTTTTTTACGTTCTTAGAATAATAAAAAATCTTTCTATACATATTTAGTTCATTGTTACTATCTTAACAATTTTATTAAAAATATATTAAAAGTGAAAAACAATATTCGTATTCCAAAACGATGAATTGTCAAATTATTTATATATAATAAATACTATTTTGTGTTATCTTACTATATACCTAAGAATTTCTCTATAATGGTGCATTTTGTGTCATACATATATGACTATATATAATAGTATCAATCTTAAGGGGCCTACTGCAATAACCGAGTATGATTAAAAAAAAACAAAACATGTGCAGAACTTAGTGTTTGTGATGATGCTGATATAAGCAGCGAGTGATGATGTTCTAATCAAAGCACAGGGATATTGGTTTTAATTTCAATCACATATTTTCTTAAAATTGAATGATTGATTTTTTATTTTTAATGTTTATTAGCTGTACTTTATATATATATATATATATATATATATATATATATATATATATACTTAACCAAGTGTTGCATCGTTAAATAACCTTTTTATGAAACCCACTATTAGATTAGAATTTCATGTCATATAGATCAAGTTTATAAAATTTTAAATTAATTTAAAATCATTGGCATAGTTTTTATGTAAATCAAAATTAATATAATATATTTATTCAAAATGAACAAGAATATGACCTATATGATTACATTCTTATTGATATTCAATTTTCATAAAATTTGACACAAATAATTTTTATGATAAATAATTATAATTCAACGATTGGACCAATAAAAAAAATATCTTATAAAAAGTTATTACGAGTGCAATTTTGTTTAAAGTTATACTAGTATAATTTGATCATAACCTATATATATTAGGAACGACTTAAGTGAAATGGGTGATTTATTGTAAGAGAGAGGAAAATTTGGATTACTGGATCTTACATGAATAATCAAGATTAAAACATAAAATCACGTGATTTTTAATTGTCATTAATAATTTTTAATCATAATCATCTATATATGGTTATACGACATATATTTGTTCCTCTCGCTCATATAATAAATCACTCATCTCACTCTTATAGTAAATCTCCTCTCATATAATATAATATATATGAGTGTGTGTGTGTATATATATATATATATATATATATATATATATTCATATACGTGATTATTATTTATTAATTAACTACTTAGTTGAAATATTTGTCCAAAACTGGTAATTATATTGATTATAACTTTTGTAATAAAATCTGATGTTCTAGTGATGCATGTGCCCTGGTCCGAGTGGCTACCAAACAGTCCGTTATATCGAATTAACTGTTCAAATACTTTTCAAAGTTCAAAATAGGAATTTAAGCAATTAAAAAAAAGTTAAAATTTGTCTTTAACACTACTAAGATTGTATTTGCTGCTTCTGGTAATTACAAGTGAATTTCTTGTTTTCGTACATGACTTTCAAAAGACACGCAATCCGATCCTTCCTAGAAACATGTAAATTTGACCAAAGTGTTAATCATGCAAGCGCGATCAACCTTGTAAAAGACACACAGACAAGTAAACAAATAGTAATAGAAAAGTACTGTACCGTAATATGTAATTAACTAAAAATATGCTTGGAATTGGATTATGTTCATGAAATAAATGAAATGCTTTATTATTCCCGAGCATTGGTTTTAAGACATTCACCAGATAATTAATCTTAGATTTGAAATCAGCTTAGATATTTGATTAAATCTTCATTTTTTCCATGAACGATTTGATACGAATCTGAAAATCTGAAGGTGAATGCTTTGTTTTGTTTTTTTATTGCCATCCAGATAGGAAGAGGAGTTCCAAAATTTCTGGGTCCAACTGCGATATTAGCTGATTTAGCTCTATTTTGCCTGTCGCTTATGTCAGCTTTATTTTAGCTGGACACTATATTTAAGGAGTAATGATAGATTGGCAACAAAATACAATAATATTTCTATATTTTTTATTTATGAATGGGTGAAATTAGTGGAAACCATTATTACATCCATTGGTAACAAAATTAAAAGTATAAGAATGTTATTATATTTTGTTATCAACCTATCATTATTCATATTTAATTAATACTTGGTATGCATAATTATGTAATTTTGATTCATCCTTAGTTAAATTTTTTTATTATTAATATATTATTAAATATACTTGAATCTTATAATAATTACTTGAAAAACTATACCAACAATATATCAACATTTGAATACATATATATAAAATGGATGTGCTTTCATGTATAAGACTTGGTACATATCTAACACATTTGATAACTTTTTCATTAATTTCTTTTTTTAATAAAACCTATTATTAGATTTAAAGTTTATATGATGATAAAGATCATCCATATAAAATTTTACACTAATATGAAATTGGTTAATACATTTTTTGAATAATAAATCAACTTAATAAATACTTTCTAAATGTATATAATAAAAACTATTTGATTACAACCTTACACGTATGATTTTGCTGAAAATTTGACACAGATAGTCAATACGATACATAGTTATAATTTAATGATTGAATTGATAAAAGTTATATTTTATAAAAAGTTATTGAATATATAAGTGTGTCAGGTCTTGATGTCATTATCCTTAAAGGTCATTTGGAATTGGAATTGCAATGTAGAATTTTAGGCCAATTCTTTTAGAATTAGAATTGATTCAAAATATTAGATTTCATGTTTGGATTTACTAAAGAATTGTAACCTAATTATTAGAAATAAATGAATTTAATGAAGAGAGAGATATTTAATAAGTTTTAGAATTTACAATTTTTACGGCATGTGTTAAGTATTAAGAAGAGTTTGTTTTAGTTGTAGTTGTCTTTCAATTCCATCGAATTAGACTGTAAAATTGTTATTTCAATTCTATAAATTGCTCCAAATATAAAATTTGAAATTGAGCTCTTAAATTCCAATTCCGAACTCCTAGGACAATTTCAGAATTTAACAAAATGTTACTATTTACATATGGAATGTGACAAAGGTTGGTTGACTTTGGAAGGGTGTTGACGTCAAAGTCGTTACATCATATGATACTCATCCTAGGCGACATCGTTGTTTGGTCTCGCTATAGCTGCTTGGCTATTTCCTCCAACATACCAAGAAGCTTCGGTTTTGCTTTTTGTTTATTATATAGATTATATAGAACATCTATGCAATCCAATTCTTCGGCCTAATATAATTTTGGGTATAAAAGGCAAATCATATGTAGCCCCCTCTTCTGCACCTTGCGCTTCCATCTCACTCGGTGCAATTGCAACCTCACACCAACCCCTTTCACTCATCTTTCTCATTCTCTTCTGGTCCCAAATTCTTCATACAAAATGGCGGCTAAAAGGTTTTTGGATGATTCTGATCCAGACCAAGATAAGCCAACCGACAAGCGGATGAGAGCTACTAGACCTACTTTGGCTTCGTATGTTCTTTCTATTCTCTACCAACATCTAGCTATGGTTCATTAATTTGATGATTTGATCATTAGTTCATTACTAATAAAAATCTTTCTTCTCAAGTTTATTTGATTCATTTATAAATACCAACCATCTTATATTGTCTTCAAACTTGTCACTCTTCTCAAGTTCTAAATCCATCTATTGAATTCTTCTTGATATATAGGGTGATAGGAGAAGTTGTTATGGTGAAAAACTTGCAGACCCTTTTCTCAGCCTTGGAGCCTTTGCTTAAAAGAGTGGTAAGTCATTAAATTTCCCATGGGTCAATTAGTTACATTAACTTAATTTATATATATATATATAGTTTAATTTTTAATTTCTAATCCAAAGTTTATACAATTCTTTTTGTTAGGTGAGTGAAGAGGTTGAGCGAGTCTTGAGGCAATGTTGTCCACGCTCCTTAACAAGCTCTCCTTCTTTGAGAATCCAAGCATATGATCAACCCTCAAACTTGCAACTCACTTTCAGCAAGGGTCTCTCTCCCTATATTCACCGGAAGCAGGATCCTAGACACTGATGGGAACCCCATAAGCATAGTCCTGGTGGACAAGAGCAGCGGCCAAATGGTTCGCACATGCCTCCCTTACCCAATCAAGCTTGAGCTTGTGGTCCTTGATGGTGATTTCCCATCACTTGAAAATGAGACTTCTTGGACTTGTCACCAATTCAACAACCACATAGTGAAGGAGAGAACTGGGAAGAGGCCTTTGATTGGAGGAGAGTTGAACCTTACCATGAGGGATGGGTTTGTATCAACTGGGGACATTGAGTTCACTGATAATTCTAGCTGGATTAGGAGCAGGAAGTTCAGGGTTGCAGTGAGGGTGCTTCCCGGGAGCAATAACCATGGTGTTAACATTCGTGAAGGCATGACCGAAGCATTTGTTGTTAAGGATCACCGTGGAGAATGTGAGTTTTCTCAATTTAATCATAAAATATTTTGACTATATATTATTTGGAGAAATTCTTAGTTATTTTTAGAGTAAGAAATTTTTTATTCTGATCAATTCATTGTTTGATATATAAGTGAATGGTAATATTTTAAAAGATAATGAAAGTTCACATTTACTTATACATCAAATAATAGATAGATCATGGCAAACCTCTCTATTACTATGAATTTCTCTACTATGCCGTACCACACAACTATACTTGCATCAATTGCATGCCTTTTGCTAAGCATATGTTCTCCTATTTGAAATTTTGAGTGGTTAAAATAAATGCAACTTGTACTAAGTTACTTTGGTTTGTTGGAATCATTCATTCTTGCATTAAATGATTATATTGCATATGTCCCTATCAATATCACATTGCAGATAATATAGATATGGTGATGTTTGATAATTGCCTTGACCATTGTTTCCACTTAATTTCATTCACAGTTGGTATCAACAACTATAATTATAAATAGTTAGTATGGTGTGCAAGTATGCTGTAAGTTGTTTAATTCATATAGCTAGGTTGTTGATAACTACCGATCAGAAGTGAAAGTCTAGCTCGCAGAATAGAAAAGTACATTGAATAAAAAACGTGTTTGTGCCGAGTAGAAGAACCATTTCGGTAACAAGATTATCATAGACTTGGTCAAAAACTATAATATGGCAGAAAAGACATTGACGGATATTAGATAATCAATCAAGAATACACATTATTGTCTCCATGCCATGACATGGGAATCAAGGAAGACAGCCAGAAAGGAGAAAAGAAAAGCAAGAAGCAAATAAATAAATAAATAAAATAGTAAAACTGAAGAAATACGTATACTAGGGCAACGTGGTTTGGATGTTTTGTGGTTATATATATAAATCTTTCCGCATAAGCTGGTCTTAACTCTTAAGAACAATTTGATGTGAGATTATAAATATTTAATGAAGAAAAGAATACTCATATTGATTCAATGATGAAATATATAATTTCTTTTAAATTTTCATTAAATAGAGATAGAGATAAAAGATAAAATATTTTTTATAAATATATTGATTATTTCATTAATTAACAGGAATCACATAATTAACTCATATAAGTTATTGATTTTTTAAAACATAAAATTATGTATAGCTATAACTTTTCATTATGTGTGTATGCATGTAATATAATTTTTGTTTTTTCAAAATAAATAACTATTATTTACTATATTTTATTTAATGAGATTGGTACAATTTCTCTCATCATTATTTATTTCAATGATAACCTCTTTGTTTATTGAATTACTCCTTATACTAATTTATTTTTTAAAAGAAATTAAATACTTTAATGTTTCATTAAAATAAATGAAAAATATTATTAATTAAACCACATAAATATGTGAAAGTTTAATTATACATATTTATATGTATCATTTATAACTTTTCAAAATGTATAAATGTCTTAGTTGTTTTAAAACAAAAATCAATTTAAAATTATCTTATAGCCTAAATTGTATTACATATACTTTAATACTTATTGATCAATTCATGCACCTCAATTGTGGATAGTAGAAACCAAATTTTGGCATAGGGATGATCGATTCTTATGTAGCAGAATCCAATGGTTTGAAAGAGTACAAATTCATCATGTTGATTATGATTCCAAATTTATTACTGTCGCATGCACTTTACATATAGTGATGGAAACATGGGTACCTCCAACAAGGAAAGGTATATATCTTTTTCACCCTTTCAAGCAAGTGATAGCCATGAGCCACCATAGCTTTTAGTTCCTTTTCTTTTGTTTGGACATCTTTTATAATGCCTGCAAAGTGATCATTGGTCAAAAATCACAGCTAAGAACCTTGTCCAGCATGCAAAATAGATGCTAAGGTCCCACCAATGAAACCACCTAGTGTGAAATAAAGAAAACCCACATGATAATCCCAGATTATTGATGCCATAAACTCTGACGCGTAATAGCATTTACTTTTCTATTTTGATTGTACTTTATGCCGATATCTACTCTGTTTTTGGCAACTTGCTGATTGTGGTTCAATCTCAAGTCAATGCTTTCAAGGACACCAAGTCAAGCAAGTACCTAGTGGTAATTTTTTAATTAGTGATGATCTTTTTGTGGGGTCATTTTTTGAGTTAATGAGAATAAACTTATATATAATGTTAATTGAATTAGAAGGGTTTATGTTTAGAGTTGCATCTAAACTTTTTTTTTGGGCTAGCGAAAGGAATTTATTATTAGTAACTATATTTTATGCTAAAGATGCATACATTTTGGTATTAATTCTGTTTTTTATATATTTGAAGTGTACAAAAAACATCATCCACCCATGCTCCATGATGATGTGTGGCGCCTAGAGAAGATTGGGAAAGATGGAGCTTTTCACAAAAAATTGACCTCAGATGGGATCAAAACAGTGCAAGACTTTCTCAAATTATCAGTTATTGATCCTCATAGGCTTAGAAAGGTATCTGTCTCTACATCTCATTTTCCATGAGCCACAAACAAAAAAATCATTATTCTTATTTTGTGAAATAATAATCATATATATGGATTAAGTTAATTATTTCTTGTTGTATGGTTTTGCTACCAGATTTTAGGCATTGGGATGTCAGACAAAATGTGGGAAGTCACAATCAAGCATGCAAAGACTTGTGAGATGGGCAGCAAGCTCTACATCTACCGTGGACCCCATTTTTCTATTCTTCTGAACCCAATATGCCAATTAATTAGAGCTGATATCAATGGCCAGATAATAATTCCTACCAAAGATCTGAGCAATTTGAATAGGGTACGATTATCCAACTACTCAAGACTCACCTTTTCCCCCTGAATTTTTGGATTAGTTTCTGGTATGTGAGGCTTTGATCCTCTATTTCATCTCAACGGTTTACTTGTCTATATTTGCAGAGTTATGTAGAGAAATTGGTGAGGGAAGCATATTTGAAATGGCAAAACTTGGAGGAATATGATGGGGTTCTGAATGATAATATTGCTTTGTTAACCCAAGGTATGTTCAATTAATCAAGGTCTTTGGCTTTCAATACCATATATGCAACATTAATTATAAGTTTAATGAAAAATAATTCAATCTTAAAACATACCGAAAACTGTCTATTTTAATTTGTAATGTTTAAAAGTCATAAAAAATTTAAAATGAATAATCGTACGTGCTTATGATGATGCTTAAAAGTGCTCACCAGCACTAACTTTTCGGAAACAACTCCATTTTGTTTAATGTATTTTAAAAAATTTCACAAGTATGTGACTATTTGGACTAATCTGTGGCAACTGACATTGATGTGAACTTAATTAACAGGTGATCAATCCGTGGACCAATTTCCAAACAATCATACAGCTTCGGTTGTAACATATGATCAGAACGATTATTATGGTGGTAACAAATCTAGCACAGAAGTTGCCAGCTATGTACCAAGCAATAACAATGCACAAATGGGCTGCTACGAGTGGTCACTGAATCCGACATATACCACAACATCATTAGCGAATAGTTTTCCCTACGGATTCTCTTCAGGGTCACAATCAGACGGTGACATAACACCTACTTCAGGTTGTGTCATTGATGGGGCCTCAAGGAGGCATTAGGAGTACCAAAAGTTCTTGCACTCACATGTACAGTATGTATAGGCACACTACTTACACTTTTGTGCGAGACCCTTGTGTAATTCACGCGGAACTTGCCCATCATTCTAAGTGGGGTGCCGCTAAATACTGTGTCCAAGAAACCAAGGAGGAAAAGTAGTCAAATAGTTGACTTTCATTTTTTTTTCTTCTTTCTTTTGGGTCTTAACTCTGTTGTATATAGAGGCAAGCGCTAAAGGAGTGAAATTAGGCTTAGTATGAATGTGCTGGGCCCATTATAATAAGGGTATGTGAATATGGGCCTGGCTCTTCTTCCCCTAGGGGAAATCACTCTGCCTTTGTAGGTGTTGCTTTGTTGCAATAATGTTCAGCATTCAAGAAATAGCTTAGCATGATATGTTGTAACATAATATCCGTAATTTGATCCACTTATCTGTTTTAGTTCTCCCCACTCTTGGTTTGGTTTGATTCAGTGACAAAATCAATTGAAGATTTACCATGGAGCCAATACAAACAATAGAAATAGACATGTGAGAATAAAAGATTTAGGGATTAGTGGAAGACTTTTCTGTGAGAAAAGGTTTCAGATAGAAGGATATTTTCCAACATTCTAGCAAAGACAATCACTACAAAAAAAGAGGTAAATTACGATGATTTTTTGTGTGAAAAAAAGAAAAAGAAAAGAAAAGGAACAACATCAAAAACCAGACATCCATAATTTAACTACCTAAGACAACTCTCCTACAGGGACCAACTATGTAAAGATTTGCAACAAAACACAACAAAGTTAAAATCCAATTAAGGAAACAACAACAGTCCAATGTACTTGAGGAAAAAGTTAAAATTTGAACTTTCTAGCAATATACATAAATGAAATCAACAGATATAGGGATATGAAATTCGAAATATTTATCTTATATTATACTAGATAAGTTTATCTCATCAATAAAATAGCTTCCAAGAAGGAATGGGCATGTATAAACACATGCTCAACAAGGAATCTATTCCAAATTCATTTAACTCTACCTACTATAACCATTTCACAACTGAAAAATAAAAAATCCTATACCATTAATTCCACTAGCTTGTTGACATACCATTAACCCAACCCAATCTGAAATTATTACAACTAGTTGGACAACTTTAAGTAATTTTCATACACTACCACTTCAAGGAACAATATGCAACTTACAATCAAAGAGAGCAAATGTTTGCTTTGGAACAAATCCAAGAGCTTATCCTTAGAAAGGCTTTGAGGAGTTTCAATATAATCCTATTTTCCAAAAAATATTTAGCTCAGATCAGTACACATATCAAATGGAATAAGAATCTAATAGCCTAGGAGAGCATGAGAAGTACCAGAATTTCTTGAGCTTCATCAGAAATCTCATGTTTTCCCTTAAGTCTCCTTAGAGCTACTTGAAATTCTTTTTCACGAACCTTTGCCTTAAGAAAAATTATAATTGGTTTATTAATTTCCATTCTTATCTTAATATTGTCTTGAAAAAGAAAACAAAGTATCACTTTAGCCCTTATTAGATTCTAGCATAATGCTTACCAACCATCTGGAGACTCTTGAATGAAGCACAAACCAAACAGGCAAAGCGACAAGGCACTAACCTTTCTAATTTCCAGCAAAGCCAAATGTTAGATCATTTTTTTCTGGATAATTATTAGCTACACCTAAAGGAAAAATTCTAAACTAATGTTATTTACTTACCTGCTAGTGCTAGTCCTTTCCAATTTATGACACTTCGTATTGAATGAGGCTGATGATCCAATAACAATGAGAAGCTGCAAAACAACTAGGGTCAAGAGCCAAATTCAACTCAACCAAAGAACAAATAATCAATAATTCTTAAACATTCCCTCACTTGATTTTTTGTTGCAAGTCCTCCTCAAAAAAATTTGGGTCCTATTTCTACTACATACATTGGAACCTATTCAATTTTGCTAACTTTTGTTAGAAGAATTTTTAATACTATAGTCAATAGGCAATGTATAAATACAACCATTAAGTTAAATGTCAAGCACTTAAACTTTCTAAATAAAAGAATACACAAAAAGAAAAAGGTTTCATGGTTATGCATTAGGCCCCACATGTGAGATAATTCCAATTCCATATCCTGTGAAAAGTCTTCCCAAGTCAAGTATGAAAGAAGCCCGCAGGACATAGAATAAGTGAACCCATTTTTTCCAATCTTTGCAACACCTTTTCTTAAGATGAATTTTTGCTGTGCAGAAAATGCATACCTTAGAGAACAAGATAGCTAGCCAACCTATAATGAAATATCTTGTTGAACTCCTCATTGCTTGTTTTCATGAAAACCAAGGCTTAGTGACATGGAAATAACAAACACTGAAACATGTATAGTTCAAAATATTAGCCATTTAGATTAGATTTCAGTTCACATACTCCTTTCTGACTAGTGAAATTAGTAATCTAGCCAATGACTTAATGAATGACAATTTTCAATTCCCCATAATGACATAAAACTATTCAAATACATTGCCAAAAAAAAAGAAGTTTTACTGCTACATTTTGGCAATGCTAAGTAAGTTTCTGTTGAAATGAAGGGCAATTTAGATTCAAAAGTTTTGATATAATTCTTTAGTGTGAATCTTTGGTGACATGAAGAAAACAAAGTTGACCAGACTAAATGAGAATTTGTCACCGAATAGGAAAACAAGTCTCACCTACAAGTCTCGTGCTTTGTGTGGCTGGCCATACTACTATTCATACTCAGATATATCACGAAAATCCTACACAATCTTTCATTTAGAATTATGATATGTGCTTTTATATTCTACATGAAAAGAAATTAGAGAAGTGTGAGCGAGTGAGTTTGGCGGGGGAAAACAACTATTTATAACATACTGAAAGGTCAACTATCTTCAAGTGCTTGGGAAGGACTTTAATTATTTCTTGAAATAAAAATAATTAACAAAAACTCAAGATTGACTTTAAGCATTGAGACCATAAATACCCTTTTCTATTACATACATATTTTCTTTTGAGAAATAATATCAAGAATGAAGGGTACAAAAATCTCAGAAAGCATAAAATGATAAAAATAGACAAACCTGAGTGGTTCCATGTGGCAAACAGCAGAACACAACATCCACATCAGAAAAATCTGTATCTTGATTGCAATTATTGCCAGAGTACACAACTTAGAAACTTCATTCTTAGTCTTGAAACTCTATCACTTTTCACCACTTTTTTGCTAAGAAAATTAAGGAAACACACTAATCACATATAACAACCCAACTTACCACCACACTCGAGCTATTGCGAGTCATATAGATTTATTTTCTGCACATATAAACATTACCACAAGCTCTAACCCTTTAATATATCTCATTTATGCATTAAATCAATTAAATTAAGACAAAAACCTCAAGCACCAAATGCACCCACAAGAGCCAAAAATTTAATGCAGCAAATGGAATTGAAAACACATTTCACAGGCAACACATTCTCAATATAAAAGAGCCATAAACATTATTTCAACTCCTCTATTGCACATACTAGTTAAACAACCCAAAATTTTTTTATGTACCCATGAAAATCCGAATTTGGAAGGAGGCAGGAGATTAAAAACCCCTTCATCATTCTTGGATTTTTATTTTCCTTAAAACGAGAAGTATTCAAAACCTTATTTTAGGGCTACAAAAACAAACAAAAGGAAGGAACTTTGAAGAAAAACCCTACCTAATGTGAAGCCCTATGAAAGAAAAGCCTCTTCTAGTGGGTACAGCACGAAACTCCCCTTCCCTTTTTCCTTCAAAGCCCGCCTCACAAGCAAGAGGAGAAGGAGCTTGAGCTCTAATGGTGAGATGGATGAAGGATGGTGTGAGTTATAGCCAAAAGGTGTGGCTTTCAATTAATCAAAGAACTCAAATTGGGTGAATAGGGCAAGATAGAAATTATTTACAACAATCAAGAAGATTTTCATAGAGGTAATAGGTAAGTCAAAAAAAAAAAAGGAAGTGTTACTATACCTGGGAATCGAAGAAAGAAGGAGGGCTCTGTTGTTGTTAATGGTGATGTCGAGCTTGGGAGCTTGGGGTCGAGGGAAGGGGAAGGCTCACGAGGAGGGCGGCGACCTCCTGAGCGCGCTACTTGGTGAGCTCGATGCCAAGGCGAGGGAGCACGAAGCAGAGGCGTCGCGAGAGGAGGCGGCAACGTCACAAAGTAGGGGCAACGACATCGTGGAGTAGAGGCGGCGTCGCTGAGGTGGATGGCGGTGGTGCTCAGGCGATGATCACTAGCGGCCTTTGAGAGAAGATGAGATGAGGAAACGTGTGAAGGGAAATTGAGGCTTGAAAGTTGAAAGAGGATAGTATCAGATAACCCTAATCCTCTTTTTTTGTTTTTAATTTTTAGAAGGTTGAAATGGCAATCGTCGTAATATACCCTCCAATCGCCATTTTTTTTCCACTAAAATTGTGGAGTTAACAAAACCACCTTAATTAATCATAATTATGGTGGTTTTAAAAACCGCCCTAATTCAACCGCCATAATTTACCTGTTTTTTTGTAGTGAATGGTCTCAAATTTCATCTCAATCCATATGAAACCCTTACAGTAGTAAGGAAAATTACTCCTCTATCTCTGAGAATTACAACAGTGAAATAAAAAGAATACCTTAAGAGAATAACAATGATCCTTGTCAAAATCTTTAAGAACAAAGTAAATTTATCAATGGAATCCCTAGAGAGAGAAGAATAGAGAAGAAGAAGATAGAGAGAGAAAGTGGCTGCCAAAGGCTAAAAATAACTGAGTCAAAAGTAAGTTAAAATTCTGTATTAATCATATTTATCCTGCGCGAAAATAGGCCAAGCGGAGCCTAAAATTAGGGCCAAAATCTAACTTTCACGCATTGTCTCATGAGCACTATGGTGCTCACTAATGAGTTACTATCTTTTAGGTGCGTCTGAGCAACACGGCACTCATGCTCATCGAGCGTTGCGGTTGGGCCGAATGGACGTCTTCCTTCATTTGACCATTCTGGCCCCTTAAAACATCTGAATATGTCCTTAAAACATTTGAATAAGCTTTCCAATGCCACCAAAATCACCTTGATCGGATCTGTAGCTCTAGATATTGGCAAAATATGAACCAGAGGTCAGGTTGGACAGGATCAGAACATCAACAACATTTAATCTTGCAACTCGATTTTCACCAAGATTCTCTTAGAACTGGATTTTGAGCTGAATATGAAAGTTTTAGAAGACTTCTTGAGCTTTCCAAAACATCTTTATTTGTCTCAATTTGATCCCTGTAGAGAGATATATAGATTTTTCATTACAATACTTTCTACAATTGTGCTCAAATAAACTCAAGAACTCTTCTATTTAGCTCCCAATTTAATCGCTACTACAAGCTCATGCACATCTATGATCTTTTTACATCAACATGGGAAGTCCCTATAATAAAATTACACTCACAAAGAGGATTAAAAGTACAAGAAAATCCAAAACATTTTTATTCATCAAAATGGTGGAAATAATCGTGATTATACTCAATGATACCCAATGAGGACTAAATACAAATTAACCAAATGTCAACCAATTAAGCACATAAATGATGTAATATACAATATCGATCTATTTGAAAATTACCAAGTCACAATGTATGTGCCTCAAATCAACCTTGTATTCTTGCCTATTGGATTCTTCTTTAATGAGGAAAGACTTACTTTGCCTATCAAGGTCCATGACTGTCATATTTCTGGCCATTTGCTGGATTTATTGAAGTTGTGTTGTTATGGCTTTCGAGAATTTTAGGCTTGCATTTCTCTGTGCATATGCTTTTCGACCTTTCTGAGCAAATAATTCAGCTAATTGAAAATATGTTGCTCTGATCAATGTCGTGATTGGAAGGTGTGACCCCCTTTAACATAGAATTCATACACTCCACAAGGTTTGTGGTAATGTGCCCCCATTGATATCCATCATCAAATGCTTGAACCCACTTTTCCCATGGAATTTCGTCAATCCAATCTATATGTCGAGCTATGTCCACGCAATCATTAGTAGTGATAATTAAATTCATGCCCAGTCCTCGAATACTCTGCACAAGTAAATATGACCAATTAATTTATTTACTGTAAATAGCAATACAAGCGAATAATTTCAAAAATATAACTAAAGCAAAAAAAATTTTATCCATGGTCACAACAAGTCTGTGCATGTTGGGCGCCTTGAGTCTCCATAGGAAATTGGCAACAATGTGTCTGATGCAATACAAATGAAATGCTCTCGAGGTTCCCATTGCCTATTGCTCTGGGTTATTATTGTTTTAATTGACTCGTGACGATCAGAAATGATTCCAACCCTATCTCAAGTAACTACATATCTGCATAGATGGTCAAGGAAAAAATTTCATGCAACTGCAATCTCATTCTCTCCAATGGCACAACCAATTGGCACTATATTGATTGTCATCTTGTGCAATTGTAACAAGTAGAATCCCTTTATATTTTCCATACAAATGTGCCCTATCTATTTGGATAAGTGACTTAGTGCCTGAAAGCTTTAATGCAAGGACCAAAGCTCCAAAATATTAGGCAAAATAGCCAAAAATTGGGCATCAGATCATCACCATGATAGACCTCTATGGTATCAAATTGAATGATTGAACCTTGAACGACTTGCACACAATGCTCCTAACTAGTGTGGCAATTCTTAGTATGAGTGCTGCCAATTACCGAAAGCTTTTTCTATTTCCTTTTGCTTTGCCGCCCATGCTTTTTGGTATGTTGTCGTGTATCCATATCGAGACAAAACCTCTGAATCACCGTTTTTACTTTAAGAGATAGGTCAGACTTTACCAGGGGCTCTATAAGTTCTGCAATCATGTTTGAATCCAATTTTGAATGGCGCGGTGGAATCCTCTTTAAGCTACAAGTGTGTGGTTCGTTATCTTTCTGATTTCCCAAAATTCCTTATTCTTTCTAAACTGGCCCTAACAAGCCATCTGCAACCACTTTCATGGTATACACACTTGCAATAAAATGTCTTTGGCTTTGAATCCCACAATTCATAATCTACTCCTTTATTTATGTTGTATGCCTTAATTGCTCCTACAACAGACTCCTTATCATTGAACATCATTCCAACAAAGAACTCACCATTCACAACAGATGCACCAATGAAAAACCATGATAAATTGATAAAAATAGTAAAAAAAATGTTCAGTATTTATGCAATAGAAATTTATAACAACCAATATATGTTTCTCTAATTATCTAGTAAAAAATTGCTTAATTAGTGCTACATACCCGTGTTTGTATACTTAGAACTCAGGTGTATCCATAGTTTCCAATCTAAAGCATGCATGAAAAGTGGCTCCTCATTCAGATGATGCTGCCTAGCCATTATGTTTGATTTGCCATCCATATTCGCATCATCATCGCCACTTCCATATTCATCTTCATACTCTCCTTCATTACTTTCTTCCCATTCTGTGTTTTTTCATTTCGACCA
This sequence comes from Dalbergia oliveri, assembly GCA_030441495.1. Lineage (NCBI taxonomy): Eukaryota > Viridiplantae > Streptophyta > Magnoliopsida > Fabales > Fabaceae > Dalbergia > Dalbergia oliveri. Next base: position 34,151,752 of record JAMLFY010000010.1, read on the forward strand.
AGAGCGGCTTCTTCGAAATCAACATACAACTCAATAGCAGGAATGCATGGCTGATGCTAATAATGTATCTTGAACATTTGTTGAATGTCATCTTTGTTCCTTATTAGAGTTGCTTGGTATTATATGAAATTACCAAAAAGTGAGATAGGACACTTGTATCTAATTGTCACAACTGTTTTTGGAGTGTTACTATTTATAAAGTGACAAAATACATCTTCTAGTTATGCATATAAAAAAGTATAGGGAATATAAAAACATACTGGCTTCTCACACATAAATGTGACACTCTCACTTGTATTTGTGAACATATTACTATCAAAATAAACTATTATATTTTCAATACTATTCATTTTTCTCTCTATTTTTACACATTACTTTTTTTTTTACATACACTCCTCTAACAATACAATTACCCTATGAGCACTATCTCGTGTGAAATGAGCTGATCATAGGAGAGTTTATATAGGCAAACAAAACTATTTTTTCAATAGATCATGACTACAAATCGTTTTGTAGTGATTGAGGATATTATTTTTTTAATAAAATCATTCACTAGTGGTTTGTGTGTCTCTAAAATGCAAAAAAATAAAAATAAAATATTATTTTATCACATAAATCACTACCTACCGATTTGTGTTTGAAAAAATACCAATTTTTTAATTAACATTGCATACAAATCACTACCTAGCGATTTGTATTCAAAAAACACCGTATTGCACATAAATTTTGTAAATTCTAATATTATACTTATATTACCACCCTACACCCATATTCAAAATAATTGCCCGCCATGGGATGTCATTGTTTGTTAAAATGTTTAATAATAAAAATATTTACCATATGAATTTAGTTTTCATAGATGGTAACTCAAATTTTACACTATCAAATTAATACGATTTTTGGAAGAAAAAAAAATGATTCATGATGACTAATTATCGATCATGATAACTATTCATTATAATTTATTATTTTTCTCAAATTCTGTCAATTTAGTGCACAAAAATTAAAGGTAAATTGCATTAACCTTTCTTAAGGTTAAGCAATTTTACACACTATACTTCTCAATGATTTACTCTTGCATTGGCACTCCCTTTAGAGGTACCCAATGTCATATTTCTCTAAGTGTTCAAGGGTGCTCGATGTAACATACTCTTGCTATCCTCCACATTTTTATTTGAACGAAATGCCCAGATGTCTTACTTTTGAGTCACATTTATAATATGAATAAGTTTGTAGTTTTTATTGATCCTAATTAATTGCATAGACTAACTTTTCTTTCTCCCACATTTGCACTCTCCCACATACGCGCTCTACTATATATTTTCTACCATATATTTAGGGGTGAGAACAAGTTACCACGCCAAAATGCCAGGCCTGTAATAAGAGTATTAGGCCTGAACCTGGCCTGTACCTGTTATAGGCTTTATTTTCGGCCTGGCTGTTTGAGAGGCTTGTCCTAACCTAAAGCCTACTTATAAAGCCCGTTTTTAGAAACCTGTTGCAATTTAAAGGATAGGCCTTAGGCCTTCATGTAAGCTTAAATAGGCCTAGGCCTTTTAACACTCCTTTAAAAGGCCTAAAAAGGCCTTTGAAGCTTACCATTCAATTTCATAGAATCAAATTAAATCCAACAAAGTTCCAATTTCAAACACATCAAGATTAAACATTTAACTAAAAGTCCAAGCAAATTCAAACCATACAACTAAACCAAAGTTTGAAAAGAAAATTCAACCACAAGTGAAATAAGGTTCACCAAGTCTCAAGAACAAAGCATGAACAACTTAAATATTACATAACTAAATAAAACATAATCTTCAAATAAACCCAACAAACCAACAAAAGATCAAATTTTCAAAATGATCTCCTCCTCTTCTTCAAACTCAAGTACCTTGAAAATAGGAAATTATTTATAATTAGATTGTGCCATAAATTAACAACTACTAGAAATAACATTGTAGTATATAAAATTCATACCATTGGCTTCTTCTTCTTCTTCATAAATTAAACAAGTACGTCATTAAAAAAGAAAAATGGACTAACAAGCTAACATTTGGAAATGCAACTTCTAGATGTACAAGTAATTTAAAAGGAGTAAAGAATACAATGGCATCAAAGTATCAACTTGCAAACATGTTTATGGAATTCATAGATGCTAAATCAAAGGGTTGATAGTCGTAAAGATGATTGAAATTTAAAGCATGGTCCAACAGTCACTATTAAAAACCATGCCCACTTTAACCCAATCCTCCCTACTAAATGCCATGCTCATCTGACACAAGTGGTATATATATTTATAGAAAATTTGTATACTTAAAGCATGGTAGCTCAAAGTGACTATTTGAATTTGCTCTTTTCTAAGCTTTGTCTCCATAATAAAATTAACACATCTTGTATCAAATCAGGACTCTGGTCATGTCCACTTCATTATCTAATCCAACCTACATGATGTCGTGTAGTAGTCCACACATGATCCAATCTCTACTATTTCTTTTGTTGCTACAAATCTATCTAATATTTAAGCAGGTAGTCTATTATATAAGAGAGTTCAGAATCATAACCACAATTATGTTAACTATTGTTTGAAAAGCAAAATCTGAATTTTAATAACCCAAAATCTAAACTAACAAGCTGTAAAGGAAATCCAGTGACAAGCAAATCTGAATTAATAACCCAACACAACATACAAGCACTTAAACTAGTTTACACCTTTCAATATCTAGTATGTGAAGTTGGACGAGACGATGACGGTGGCGTTTGAGATCTGCCGAGATCTGAAGGCTGAAGGCGCGGGGTGGTTGTGGCCAGCTTGCAAGCTTGGGCTTCCATGTCATGCGAGATCGCCCTGACGCAAGCTCTGAAGACACGGTGGTGATGACGGCGGGGTGGCTGTGTCGTGCTAGATTTGCAGGCGCGGCCAGGGGTGGCTGATCTGAAGACGTGACTGCGCTAGGGTGGCTAATTTGAAGGCATGACCAGACGGGGTTGGCTATGGCTAGGGCGAACGAGGCTGTGGCTGGTTGTGGCACGGGCGGGTGTGGTGGGGTTGGGTGAGGGGCTTGACTTGAGAGTACGAGGTCATGACTGGTGAGTTGAGAAAACTCAACAAAGAGAGTTGCTTTTTAGGTTTCAAAATGAGTAAATGTGTTTTGTTGGTGGCGCTATAGGTCTTATTGCCTTAGTCTCTGATTTTAAATTTTTTTAATTAGTTTAGTTTTGAAAAGTAATGTAAATATATTACCTAGGATATATATTATCAAACAAATAAGTTGGTATAGTGGTTGATACTTTTGTAAAGTGTAGAGGACTTGGGTTAACTCTACACACCTATAATATAATTTTACATATAATATATATAAGCAGGCTGACCTTTTTAATTAAATAGTCTTTTTAAAAGGCCTGAACCTGAATAGGCCACCTACCCTGTTCTCATCTCTACTTACATTCTCTCTCCAATATCTCACACGCCTGGAAGTTTCATTTCAGTGGCTCTCTTTTTGACAACCACCAATAATCCAATTTATCTCAACTCAACAAAAGCTGAGTTTAATTGTCAAAGCCGCAACAGGAAACCATTTTGCCATGCCACCAATATACCTCCTGGAACATGTTAATTAATACCTCTACAGTTGTTCTTTTATTGATATAAACTAGCCATATGAATTTGAATTAAAAAGATTTAGGAACAGGTCGCCGGAGAAGGATGTCGGTCTTGGGCATATGGGCATATGTATGTAGAGCTGTAGCAAGAAAAGAAGCAACAACGGTAAGACTTCGTGAGTTGTCGGCAAGGGAGAAAGGTTCAAGAAGGAGGTAAAAGGGATTGTAGATTTTGTTCAGTGGCGTCAAAAAAAACACCAGGAAGGAAGAGTGTTGCTGGACGTGAAAGGATGGGAGGGTGAAAATGTGGGAGAGAGAATCCATGTTGTAAATCTCAAAACTAAGACATTAGGTCATTTTTCCTCAAATAAAAATGTGAGGAGGCTAATCTTCACATAAATGTGCAGAGAATAACAATTTTGCAATCACTTTAATTTATTTTCTCCAGTTTATAGTAAGGAATAAATTAATCTTTTGAATTTAAAAAGTTTTATCATAGTCCCTCAAATTTCAGAAATAAGAATAAGTTAGTTTTTCTGTCAAAATTGTCATCTAAGTCATTAATGGAAATATGCATTTGTCCTATTAACTTATTTACCTATACTGTTAATTTTTCCTGGTATAACTGTCTCACTCCTCTTAATGAGATCGTTAGACCTTCTTATCTTCTCTCGGATAACTCTATGTTTAGAAGAAAGATTTTAACTTTAATTTTTTTTTATTATACGGAGAACAGATGTTGTTAAATTTCTTATATTTCTTTTGCTCTCATGAGAAAGAAATCTTGAAGTTTTTATATTTTTCATTCCAAAAGACATTGATGATACAATACGCACACACTCTCTATCAGAATTACTTAATTATATTTCTCCATATTACCAAATTCTTACTTATTCAATTTTAGAATAATCGTAAAAACTAAACAATATATATATATATATATATATGAAGGAAAATGAAAAAAATCTTGATAAATATAGGAAATTATATCGCTTGACAAAATGATCCTTATATAGTTATTATTATTTATTTTGATAAATATATTAATTACTTAACTAACAAATTTACACTAAGAATATAAATGGAAGAAAAAGTTAACGCTACATATATATCCTAAATAGATAGATATTTTAAAATAAAAAAAAATGACAGAGAGTATATTCTTTGTGTCTATGCTAGTTTCGAACCGATTTGGTAAATTGATTGGAAAACGATATTTCTTGCAACCACCCGTTTGTTGTCCCCCAATCATGTTATGTACAATAAGTGAGACCTAAAACGCGTTTGAAAAGTCAACTTGATTTTTTTTTTATTTGGTAAAGAAATTCAACGTGATTAGATAATAATAATCACAATGTTATTACTAAAAATTTTATTACTGTAATATTTTCAGCTTTTGAATGAAAGAGTAGTCTTTACATTTTTAATTTATTCAACTATATTTTCTAATTTTTCTATAATAATTCTGATCATTTAATACTATTACTAAATTAATTTCAATTTTTCGGAACCATATGACATGCATGTTTATGAAACTACAATGTGTATTTGGTTAATTATAAGGTGGACCTCAAATTTTGAGATACATCATGGACCTCTAATTATTAACCATTAAATGATTATTATTTTTATTTAATACTTTAATTCAATAATTAATAATAAGAAATTTATAATAAATCTAAAAATAAGAGGTCCATTATAAAACTCACTTATTTTGGTCAGTAATAAGGTGAGAAACGATAATTCTAATGTGTGTAAAATCTTAAAAGTCAAATTAAAGACGGTTGCCCATATTAGCTTTCATCAACTATTCCCAATGGCCACTACGCTACGATCACCGCAATAACTAATTTGAATCCCATTGCATAACGGGTAGATATATAACATGTTATTTTAATATTTAAAAATAAATATTTAATTGAAATATTCATTCTATTATTATTGAATGTAATAATAATTTTCACTTTTTAATCAATTCATCATATCAAATAGCGAATATCTCAATTAAATGTTCACTTTTAAATATTAAAATAACAACTTTCTCACCAATCTTTATTGAATAACACATGAAATAATTAATTCCTGCCTGATAATAATATCAATTGACAAGTACTGACAAATTGAGACGACAGGTGGACATTGAGTCACACTTAAATGCAAAGCTAATTTGTTTTATCAGTGACATCAGAAAGTAAATAAAAGGCGTACAAATTAAAGGAAAAACGACATTAAGAAATTACATGAAATCAGTGCCAAATTGAACAAACCAAATACATGTATGAAAAGATAGATAGGTTATTATTCCAAATATCTTATTAATTAAACCATGGTACCAAATTGCAACATACATAGCCCTTGCTCTAGAGGATCACATGATGGAGCAATTACCATAGTTTGATTCACGACAACCCCCGTGGGAAGGTGGAGGGCAATAAAGTACATAGCACCTAGGGCAGGTGCACCATGGAGGGCACTGAAAATTGTAGAAAGGTGGCGGAGGAGGAGGCTTACAAGGGGTAGAACACTGGCCACTGCACTTGGGGCTCTGGCAATTGAAGCATATATTGATGCATTGGCCCCCGCAATGGGGGCTCTTGCACTTGGAGCATCCACACTTGCCATCACACTTTGAACTCTGGCACCTGATGCATATGATGACACACTTGCATTGGCATTTTGGGCACTGGCACTTGGTGCACTGCTCACACTTTCTTTCACAACACTTGGGTTCGGGTGGTGGTGGTTCTTTTTTGGGGGGCTTCACCTCTTCCACGATCAGGACGGTGACGCATTGGAACTTCTTTTGTAGCCGGTTGGCAAGGCAAATTGTGTTGACATTGACACCGATCACCACCACACAGTCCATGTCATCCCCATCCAGCACACCGAAATCACACCTGTTGTCATGTATGATTTTGGTCATGAAGACAATTTGTTCATATAGATGTATTGAGATAAATTAGTATGTGAGTGTGAAATAAGAAAGGGAATAATTTTTCTATCATATGATAGAAATTAAAAATAAAACAATGACAAATTACATAGACATTTCTTGAGATTTGGTAAAATTTACTCTAATTTCGCTATATTTATCCGCATAACACTTACTTTCTCTTAATACACTATTTATTGTACAATAGAGGGGAGGATATTGTAATGATTTTAAAAATTCAGAGAGAATCGGTATAATGATTTTATAAATTTAGGGATTTTTTGAGCAAATTTTATAAATAAAATGAAGGTTATTAGTTGAATTTCATAAAATCTCGAATAGATTGGTATAATTTTCCAGAAAAATTGTTAAAATGAATTGATTCATTTATAGGTAATAGTTCATCATAACGTGACAATTTCTCTTATCTCTAGTTAATGACACTGTACAATTAATTGTCTTATACTGCACATAAAATTTAATTTCTAATTACTTGTTTCCGAAATTCACTTTAAACGAAAGAGAGAGAAGAAACACATCATAAAAAAAAAGTGTTGGACTTTGATATTCATAATTTAACACATTAATTTTATGTGTCACTAGTGTCTTCTATCTCCAGTATATATAGCCAAACATAGATAGATAGGTCTTTTAAAATGTAAAAAGGATTGGCGCATGATATATTCACCTTTTACCTCTGCAGCAGTTTTCAGGGCCTTGTTTCTGCATTTTTCACAGTGCATTTTGATCTTTATAACTATTTTTAGCTGCAAATATTTGGCATTTAATTCGTAGTTAATGTCTTGAGAAACTTATCCAAAAGCTTAAAAAATAATAAATAAAATCAAACGGCACAAAACATTGATGATGAGCTAATTATGTGATTGGATCTCACCTTCATATTTGCTCAATTGAGACAAGCGGCTAATTTCTGGTCTTGCCGTCAGAAAGAACTCAAAGCGGTTCCTCGTGATTTGTCCTATACATTGGAGTGGAGGGGCATACTAAATACGTTTAGATATATAGAGTGCAAGTGTGTTGATCCCAGCCAGGCCATAGTTGTTGATTTGACTGCAGAGGGACACGCACATGGTATACGATATGCAATGATATTACGTGGCACCCACAAAAAGTGGGTATTGGAAGTGATATATGAATGAAATAAGTGAATATCACCATTATATCTATCAGTGATAATATAAATGTCCCAATAAATTATTATTTTTTAGGTGTCAAATAATATTTATGTGTCAAGAAGACTTGGAAGGTTCCTTTTGCATTGGTTAGCAACTTAGGGGCGGTTTGAAAAATATTTTGTAGAATAATTTTTAACTTTTAAAAATAAAAAATGTAAAAAAATTGTTGGTTGGTTGTCCTTCTCAGAATGATTTTAAAAATAAAAAAATGGTTTTATGTTTTAAAAGTAAAAATTAGAAAATTACTGAAAGATATTTTTGAAATTCTATTTTTTAAAACAAAAAAGAATGCGATAACACAATTGTAATTAGTTAATTTTATTAATTGCTATTTAAAATAGTTTTCAAAATATTATTTTCAAAGCAGTTTTCAAAAACACAAAAATAAAAATAATTCCAAACAACTCCTTAGTCATAATATTTGTGTATTTGGATTTTGGAGGGAAAAGAAAGAAAGAGAAGAAGTTGTAATATAATTTTACATTATAAATTCTCATTTCCCCTTTTTTTTCCTCCAAAATATAAATTCACAAATATATCCTAGGAGACTAGTAATTTGGTATGTAGGGCAGATGGATGAAAAAATATTAAACAAAAGAAAATTGTATTGGCTAATTTAATTAGTTAAAGTCAAATATATATGCGTCATAAAGAAATTGTTTAGAATTAGGTGAAGGATTTGTTGGTTCCATTTAGTTACGGACCAACATTTATTCGTCCCACTAAGCTTCCTAAAATATCTCTGGTACTTAATTGCAAGTTGAGGCCTGCAGATATTTTCTTATGTTTTAGTCGAAGGGTTCAAAGCCTTCTCTAAGCAAGTTGTGTGGGGAAAACTTGAAAAAATTACTTATTTTATCGAAGCTATCTGATTCTAATCACTTTGAATCACTTTGAATTTGAGCTATTCTTAATTAAATTATTGAGATATCAATTGAAAATCTTCTTTTGTTGATTTATTTAGTGAGTTATGATTTTATAGAGATTTATTGATAAAATATCCTCATTAAATTGATTTGATCTGTAGAATAAGATATTAGAGATTGAAGAAATATTTGGAATCGATTTAATCCTAATTTGTGGATGATTTGTTGAAGATTCAATTTTAAATTGAATATTTGATAAAATAGAGCCAATCCTCCAGCATTAACCCAATGCTTCAACACCCACATTACTATGCTGGATTCGTGAGCACAACAACCAAGTCCAATGCAGCAGCACTAACTTCAGTGCTCCAACACTCAACTAATTCTATATTTTATTTTACTTCTCTATTTAAGTGAATGAGGCATCAACCTTTAGGCACTTTTTACCTTTTACATACTTTTGCATTATGAGAGCCAGGATTCAAGAACCCTTTTGAGTAGCCTTCATAGCTATTTTTATTATTTCTTTCGTTCTTTTATCCGTGTCTTTCCAATTCTCTTAGGTGTTAAGGAGATGATTCTTAAGGAACTGATTTTAAACCATTTTTGTTATTTGAATTTCCTTTTAATATATTTCTTATTTTTTAGCAATCTTAATGTTGTTCTTGGCTTGATCACCTATTAACTGATGTATACTTTTATACTATTGAAAGATGTTTCACTTTATAAAATAAGTCATTACTAGAATTTAACACAAGTTAAAGCAGTTAGGATTAGAAGTGCTTATATGTACGATCTTTATGAATTTTTGCTTTTCACCCTTAGGATAAATTTAAAATAGTACAAGAGATTGATTGTCTAGTTTATCTTAAGAGAGTTGCAGGATTGAAGATCGTGCAATAATTATTAACAATGACTGATTCAAATGAGAATAATATTATTAGGAATTAATTTTAATAATTATGTAGTGCAATTCCAAAAACTTGATGAAATCAACCTATAACATCTGTCTCTCATCCATATCTCTCAACAATTTATTTTAGTTTTCTAGTTTCTTTTAAATTTGAATTAAAACACTTTTTATTTTAATTACATTTTTCTTATATAGTAAAATACCCAATTGAATTGTTACTTGATTTCAATCCTCATGGGGAAATGATACTTTATTCACTTTTATTACTTGAGACCTGATGCATTTGCAGGAACCCAACTTTTATAAATTGGCTATCATGTGGCAGTTAGGGTTGAAGCCTTTTGAGAGCCCCATGGTGTCGGACGAATACGGCAGCGCAATGACGTCATCGAGGGAGATTTTCATGGCGGGGATGTCGCCCTCGTTGGCATCCGTTAACTCCAACAAGTGTAGGTAATCACCCTGCTATGATGGTGGCGCATCGATTCATGTCATCTTGACCTTATTGTCCCTCGTGAAGTCCTTGACTTTTTCAAAGAAGGAGGATTGCGTTCTGATGAGCTTGGTGTTGCAGGCAGTGGCCTGTTTCGCCTCCTCGGTGGAGGTTTAGAAGGGGTTGGCGGTGGTGACTATGGTACCACAATAAGAGGCGCCGAGGAAGGCACAGACAAACTGGGGGTAGCTGTGGAGGAGGAGGAAGATCACGTCATCTTGCTCTATGCCGAGCTTGCTGAGGCTAATGATAAGTTCGATGGCAACATAGGTGAAGGTCTTGCTAGTGGTGCTGTTGATGAGGCAGTGGCGGTCCTTGAGCAGGAAAAGATTCTCGAAGCAGTAGGTGTGGAGAGGGAGGTGTGTTGGGATGTAAATGTTGGGGAGCTTCAAATGGAAAACGAAATCATCGTGGTGATTTTGTCGGGGTTTTGTCAATGGTACACTAGTTGAAGTGTGGTGTATCATACATAAGGTGTTTAGCCATATTTAAAAAGTGTGACTAAAGTCATTCACTACACTTTTGAATGCATTTATCCACATATTGTAAATGTGGCTAAACACCTAGTGTGTACACACACTTCAACTAATGTACCATATCCTTCACCTTGTTGCCGATTCCACTTTTTCATTTGATTTTATTCAGTTTTATTTGGTGAAGGGAATGGTCTGCGGGCAATGGGTGAAAGATAGGTACATAGGTCACAAAATCCCCATTCTCTATCGATGAAGGAGACATAATTACATAAAGGATTCATTTGCCAAGCAAGTTTGTAGAAAAAAATTTGGGGACCAATGTTTTTTTTTTTTTTTTTCCGGAGAGGAATAACCTTAGTCCCAAACATGAGGGGACTAAGTATTAAGGAATCCGTCACCTTACAACTATTGTGAAAAATACGGTGGATCTATGGTAGGACTTGACATGAGATGCCTTCTCTTGCAACAAAAACTAGTTATCTAAGAGTGAGATTGTTTCAAAAAATAATTTTAATTTTAATTTTTTATTTTTAGTTAAGTTTTTATTTCTTAGAATTTTGTGAAAATTTCAAAATTCAATTTTCACTTTTAATTTTTAGTTTTATTTATTTCATAAAATCCTGAAAATAAGAAATAAATATAAAAGGAAATGAAAACTGAAAAAATAGTTTTCCAAAACCAAGTGCACCAACATCAAAACTGGACAACATCCCCTAAATTGGTCCCCATAAAATGTTAAGGAGTTGATAATTGGTTGAATCAATCTATGTGGAACGATACTCTACTCACTCTTTTATTACTTGTACGATCTGATATACTTGCCGAAGTTGCATCATTAGTCCCTTAGAAATCATGAAAAATGTCAACTTGATCTTTGTGTAAAGGGACTAATTTTTTCAATATTTTAAATTAGTAGTGACTTCTTCGTTGAGTATTTTTTTTTTGTTGTTGCTTGAGAGGATCAATTTGTTCAAATTTTTTTTTAAATAGATCAATTTATCCGATATAAAATTTAAAAGGAACCAATTTGAAATTTTTTTCTTAAAATATATTTTAATATCATATTAGAGTTTGAAACTTAAATTTAACTTAAATAAAAATAAATATAAAAAATTAGATACTTTAGCTATATTTACATAGCGAATCAACAAGAAACTAGGTAGATATCAAAGGAAAGAAAAACTCTGCTTTTTTTTGGAGCAATGACATATAACTAAAACACAAAAAATGGTAATTAGATATATAACTGAAAAATGTATTTATTTCCTGATTAGATTCATTCGACCCAGACATTTCCTGTCGTCCATGTTATGTGGTTGTGTTCGATCGTTTTCTTCATTTTCTTTTTCCCTCTTTTTAGACTAATATATATATATATATATATATATATATATATATATATATATATATATATATATATATATATATATATATATATATGTAATCGATCTATTCAAAACTAAATCACAGAGGAGTGTGTTACATACAATAAGTCTATTTGGCACGCTTGATAAGATAAATGATGATAGTATAAGAATTAATAAACTTTAAATACTATATAGTGTTTGGTGTAACACTTATAAGATATTTATTTTATATTCTGTAATATAATAATTATTTACAAATAATTCTAAAATCTTAGTTAAATATTAAATAAAATCAAATAATAATAAAATAGGAATCTTTATTCTAAAAACTTTTAAATATTACATTTATGTCAATATTTATTAATTAAAATTTAATTTATATTAAATATTATTATTTATTTCAATATTTAATAATTATTTATTATTTCAATAAATTATATAAATAAAAAAATAAAATTGTATATATTTTAATATTTTATGTATTACATATTATTTATGATTTATTTATATACTTTATTATTTAATAATTTATAATTTTATATTATTTATTATTTATTAAAAATATTTATTTTTTATTAAATATTTATTATCTTAGTTTATTTATTGTTTATCAATTATATTTATTTTATTTTTATTATATATAACTAAACTAAAATTATATATTATTTGTATTTATTTATTATAAAATAATTTTATTTTGATTTTATAATTTTATTTTATTATTATTTATTTAATAGTTATTTTATTTTAATAAAATATTTAAAAATAAAAGTGATCTTATATGCTAAAAGCTAATAAGGCTTAATACAACTTACTCATGCTATGCTGTATTAAGTTATACATCATTTTGACGTATAAAGGGATTATGACGTATAAGGTTATACAATATATTGTCAACATCAAACAACCAACATGGGAATAATGTATAGTATAAATTTATACTATCATGCCTAATACTTCATACCAAACACCCCCTAAGAAAAATAATGTTATTTTTAACTTTACAATAAAAGGTTGAGAATTTTGTGAAAGGTGTGTATACCTTTTCGCCCTATAGAAGGTAGCTAAAAAATATAAGTGTAAATAACAAAAGACTACTCTTAGGTTTGCTCAAATAGTACTCCAATACATTCTTATCAAAATTTGGCATTCTATCCAATTCTTTAACAATATATATATATATATATATAAAGAATAAATTAATAAAGAAAATAAAAACTAGCAAGAGAATGAATTTTATAAATGTAATTTTAACTCGGCATGTTTTTTAGATTAAACTAACTCTTAAAATTCAAATCCTAAAGTTCGTATCCTCAAATCTATACCTAAGTAAAATTAAAATTAAATTAATTGAACTGTTGCATAAGAATGATATATGAATCTTGCGATTGAAAAATAGTGAAAAAAATAAGTTTGTCTATCTTCAGTATTCTTAAAGGATTTATAGAACAAATTGATCATTAATTGTTTATAAAATCGCTCAAATTGGTCTTTAATAAAAATATAAATAGAATAAATCAATCTAAAATAATAAAGAATAATTAATTTGTTCTACTTTTTAATTGTGAAGGATTATAAATGTGTTTTTTTCTCTTGAGGGACCAATTTATCTATGCTAATTTATCATGGATCAACGCAGGTTTTCTTTTTTTTAATATATATGTGTGTGTGTGTGTGTGTGTGTGTGTGTGTGTTGTTCTTATATAGCAATTTAAATAAAAAATAATTTAATTTTGTTTTAAGCTATGTATAGATTTGAATGAAATTTAGGATTTGAATTTTAAGAACTAAGAAACTTATTGAGTTAAGTTACATTTATAAAATTTATTCTCTTTCACTAGTTTTTATTTTTTATTTTATTTATTTATTCTCTATTTTTTTTAAGAATTGGGTGGCGTGTCAATTTTGGAGAAGAATATAGTACAGTGTTATTTGAGCAAATCTTATAAAGGGAGTCTTTATTATTTACCCAAAATATAAATAAAGATAAATGAAGGGAAAATTAAAGTAAGTTGATAGCTAGGAAGAGTAATGATTCTTTGTATTTAAAAAGAATTTTTAAGCAAATTATTATAAAATAATTTCAAGATTTTGTTAAAGAGTGCCCTTAGAGTACCTGTTAAGGAATCAAAAAAGAAAGTTTAGTATTGGAAAGAAGAAATTTTAAAGTATGCAATCCACAACAAAAATTTTAAACTTATCTTTTTTAATATCCTTAAATAATGCCCGAAGAATACTTATTAATGAAATCGTTAATTTTAATCTAAAGCCCCAAGTAACTTGTACTCTTTAATGTCATTAAATTGTTTCAATTTCTTGTATTACCAAAAAGTTCTTGTTATAACTTATACTATGATCTTCTAAAGTATAGTTTAAAAAAAATACAAAAAATAAAATCGTTTAGGACAGCCCATATATATATATATATATATATATATATATATGGAGGTGTATTAAATTTTTTGGTGGACATGGGTTTCTGTGCTTATGATTATTCCATATTGAAGGAAAATAATATATAAAAAAATATGTTATCTTTTTGTTTTTCGCTCAAAAAATTGTTGTCTTGGCTTGAAAGGGAATGACGGTTTTTTTTCTGGCTATTACATATTTACATATGTAAATTCGGGTCAGATGTAGTGATTAGATATAATATTTTTCTAAAACGACAATTCTAAATTTTGAAATTTTAATATTATAGGTAAAGTTTGTCTAGATGTTGTTTGCTTACATTGTGACTAATCACCTTAATAAATGATTTTTTTATTATATATATGAATTTAATTTCTATATACTAACAATATGAAATAATTTTACATTGTCAATCAATTGATTTCACCAAAATAATAACTTATAGAAAGTAACTACTCAATACCACAATCATCCATCATGATTTGTCATTTTGATAAAATTATTAATTGATAATGCAAAATTATTTATTCATCAATAAAAAATTGATATATATCTCTTGAAAATACATATGAGATAACAATTGAAAATAAATAATTATTTAAAATATTTACTGTTTATTTCAAATTGAGTAATTGTTATACTGGCTAAAGTTGGATGAAGTGATAAATGAATTATACTTTTAGTATAGAAGAGAAATTGGAGGGGATTTCCAGAAGCCCCTTGCTTTGAGCTGAAATCGAATGAACTAAAACCCAAAAGTGGTCAAAATTGGTCAAAACCGAGAACTGGTCCGATTTTTAAGGTTTTGAGTTTGGTTATTTGACTTTAAAAAAAAAGAAGAGGAAAACCAGCAAAACAGTGAACTGCTCCGCCACCTCTGGTCAGCACCTCCGCCTGCTGCTCCTCGCGCTACGCTGCTTGCTGCTCCCCTTCCTCCTTGTGTTGTGCGCTGCACTCTCTGCTAGCTTCTGCAAAGGTTGGCCTTTGTGCTTCTGATCCACACTGTTTCTGCTTCATGTTGCTATTCTGTTTCATACTGCTGGAGGTGGAGGGTCATGTTTCCTTTTTCTTTCTTTTAGAAAAAGGAAAAAGAGGAGTTGATATTTAAAAGCTAGTGTGATGTGATGATATAGGGAAAAGGAGAGAGAGAGAAACCGAAAGGGAGCTTGTGTGAGAGAGAATTATTTTTTGAGTTTTTAATTCTTTAGTGGTGGTGGTTGAGTGATGTGATGGTAGAGGATGGTGTATTTGGATTTATTTGGAGTGTATTTGGGTTGAATTTTATTAATTTAACATATTCATTCTACCCAATTAAATACACATTTGTCATATTTTAGAAATTATTACAATAATTTAATTTGCTCCTCTACTTTATGTATATTTTTATATATATTTTACTATATTCTAGCTAATTTGCAAACACATTAACCTTTAAACCTTTAACCATGGCCCAAATATCCGGTATAATTTTCTTTCCTTGACTTTTAGAGAGAGGACTGTGATTGAAACTTTGAAGAATGCAATAGTTAGGAACATCTCTTAGTTATGAGATTTTTCCAATCAGTGTCCTAACGACATTAGTTAAAGTTTAAAAAAAAATAATTTTCAAAATAGGATCCATTAAAAAACGTTTCAACTTGTCTATTGTAGAAATGTTTAAAAAATCTTTAATTATAATAGTATTCAAGAGTAGAAATACCTTTAAAAAAATTGAATAACTATTATAAATAAATAATTATATATTTTTAATCAAATTTAAGACTTTATTAAAAGCTCCCTTCTTTTTTTTTCTTTTAGTACTTCAAAAATTACAATAATTATAATGAGATTTGAACCTACCATTTTATATATAACTCAAACACCTTGTCAATCCTAGCGTCTTGTTAAAAGCTTCCTCGTACAAATTCCTATGGATCGAGACAAACCAAAGGGCATTAAATACAAGGCACATGGAATGCATGTGGATGACTATGGAATTTCTTCGATTTGGATCCTACAACCACAAAGACAGGCTAGGCCATCTTATTGAAGTAGCCAAGTAGGAGCACCTGACTCTTCCAATTTTCCAATAATTGAAGCAGAAAGTGACCCCCAAAGTTAAGGATTACTTGCTTACAAGTATTGTTCGTCGTCTGTGCATCTGCCATTCACTGCTAATAAATATAAACGAACCCACCCTACTAAATCACCGGAAAATTCAGCGTAATTTTCTCAATTATTTTTTTCCATAGACAAATTAAATCTCTACCTCAATTTACAACATCTACCTCGCACCATCCATATTCTATCCTCTTGAAGCTCTTCATTACGTATAAAATGGGTCCAGTTTGATTGTAATTTCCTTTCTTAAGAAACCGACCCATCATGAACCTCCACCTTTGCAATATTACGGACTAGGGAGGGCGATGACAAACTATTTGTTATTACATGTGGCACGCGTGTTTGCTTCATTCTTGACCCAGTGCTGATCATAATTCATAAACCTTTCCAGCATACTATTCAGCATAAAAAAGAATTGCAAATTGTTGGTAAATGATAAAGTGAACTCATATATTTTCGTATATTATGAATCATCTATTATTAATCATTAATGAATATTCTTTTTATTAATAATTTGATCCAATGATCAATAAATAAGGATAGATAATAACCAAACATATTAGATCCACCATAAAACCTACCACGTGACCTCATATGTTTGTGCCATCATTGACCCTCTATTTATTAATTATTTGATCAAATCATCTAACAAATGATATTCATTTAATGACTAATAATAGAGGGTATATAGTAGTTAAACATATTGCCACCTTATAATTTGCTTATATCCAAATTAGTTGGTCTGTCTTCGTAGAATTTCCGGGCATGCAGCAGGAAGCTAGGAGGAGTCCAAATCCAATGTCCACGGGTCGAAGCTAGGTCACTACAAGTCTTCCACGAGTAAGAAAAAATTGGGTTCCCATAGAAGAAAATAGAAAGAATTATTAGAAATAATTAACTAAACGACTGTTTTGGGCCTTTCTTCCCTCATTGTAAGGGCCACAAGGTGGTGACCCAATTACACTGCATCAGTATCATGATAGATCCATTACTTTTGACCCCCAAAAAAAAGACTCCATTTCTTGTATCCTTTCATGACAAAATAATAAAACAAAAACAAAACAAAATACTTGTATGCTTTTCTTCACGAGTTTAATTTTATGCATTGACATTACAAAGCTTCTTTACACATGCATTGCCACATCAATAAATGTTATTGAGTTTCATACCTAATAATTGAAAAGTGATGCAAATAGAAAAATTTGATTGAATGATAATTATATTATCAATGGATCAAAATTAAACTTAGTTCAAAATGAAATTTGTCCTTAAGAAAATTTTAGGTACACAATGCTTGTGTGATATGTGCTGATTATTAATTCTATTATGTTATGTGCTGATTATTATGGAAGTGTCGTTTCTCTCACAGGTTGCATTAGTTTTTAATTGCGAGTTAACGAACAAGGCTTTTGTCGTTTTAAATTTTTACCAAAAAAAAATTATTATCTATCTTTTGTTAAAAGTATTTTGGATAACTAAACATACAAAATCAAAATGTAAGAAATCTAATAATTGGCCAATATAACGTACGCATAAGAGGTTAATAATTTGGGTGTTACAATGGGTGGTAAATGCTACTATGTGAGAGAATAACTCTTATGTAGACAAAATAGGAAAGTAGATTTGGACACCAAACCAAATGGAATTCCCTTTATAATATGTATAGATGTATAGATAACAACGCTAACTATCGTGCAACAATTTTTATAAAATTGTTACAAACATTCTTATAGCAAGTTTGGAAAAGCATTTGTTGCCTCCATAATCGATTTTTAAGCTCTAAAATTGATTGAATCTATTTTTTTTATCTAGTTTGGTCTTGCATTTCCATGAATTCTCAAATTGATTTTGGCTTCAAAATTAATTCTAACATAAGTGAAAAGTTGTTGTTTATAGATTTTCTCTTTTGATTTGTATAAAAATCACTTGTCATATCAAACTACAAAATATAAATTACTTTATCTCAAAATTAATTCTAAGCAAATCAATTTTGGGACAATTAGTTTTACCCAAAATCAATTCTATAAATACAAAATCAAACACACATTTATTATAATAACAAATCAGAAGGAGGATTGAAAATAGAGTAATAATACCCTTAAGGGTGTGTTCACGAGTTTTGAGGGAATGGAAAGGAAAATTATTAAAAGATAATGAAGGAAAAGGGAAGTAAGGGTTTTAAAAGGTTTCAACTAACTTTATTTATGAATTTAAAATTAATGAGGAAAAGAAATGGAAGGCTTATAATATATTATTATAATTTTATTCTTTATTAAATTAATTTAGTATAGTTAATATGCTTTATGTTAATTGGTATAAATTGTATTTTGATATTTTAATAGGGATTATATAGTAAATTAAATAATAATTGGTTTAAAACCCCAAATTGGGAATTATAAATAGGAATTTAGAAGATTTTAACGAGTTAGCAAAAATCCTCATACACCTTCCTCTTTTAAAAATAAATCTTATGAACATGTTTCAATCTATATAAACTTTTCATTTCCCTTCTAAATCAAATCCGTGAACACACCCTTGATTACTAGCTTCACGAAGCAATCCTCTTTAGTGTTCCCAGCAGATTGCGTCTTTGATTCCCCTCTTTGGATCTTAGTTTCACCGAACCACCCGACCAAAGACAACTCGTTGAAACAGACAATGGGTCAGGTTTGTTGTCCAAAACATAGTTTAGCTACTCAAATCTCAATCACAGGCGAATTCTAGGATCATACGGTCTCTGATAATATTTGTATTAAAAAATTGATTAAAATTACTCTTATACCTCTATTTCATTTTTCTTCTCATCCAACCTTCACTTCTTTCTTTCTTCCCCTTCATGCTGCAACAATCTCATTATCGGCAACCACTTCATCGCTGGAAACCACCTCATCGCGGCGGGGTACTCCATAACTGTCTTGTCTCGCTGCTTCTTCTCTGAGGTACTCTTTCTCTTTGTCTTTTTGCTGTTAGGTTTTTTTCTTCTTCTTGTTGTGTGTTTCTCTACGGTTTGTGGCTGTTGAATGGCACATCCGAAGTGTAATCTCAGGGGCCCCGCCACTCCTCAAGCCGACACAGGTCAATAGCTTAAAAGTGTTGATCATTATTTTATGGGGATTGCTTTGTTTGGTTGCTAAGAAAGTTGAACCAAGGAAAAAGGAAATGCCTATGTTCTTTTGGTTTCTGCTAGTATCCAAAGTTGTGAACAAGGAAGGAACTAAATGGTTCTTGTAGTTTTGTAGGAATATGGGTCTGTGCACCATAGAGGGCACTGGGGAAGTGTTTCAGAGGAAAAATTAGAGAAAAAAGTTCTCAACTTTCTCAGGAACCGTGTAGAGCATTAGCCTTAATTCCGATCTTAGTCAATATAAATCCCACACAGATACAACCCATAATACCCATGAACTAGAAACCAAAATGAAAGAGAAGGAGGTCGAGGCTGCCGCTGCCACCAGCTCTACCATTGCGGCTCCACCCTTCATGGGTATGAGCCACGGCTCCACTGTGCTGTTCATCTACATAGATGAGTGGTGATCTAAATTTAAATAAATACAAATTTAAGATATAAGGTTATCACATGAAGGTGATTATTATAAGAGTAAAAGAAATAAATCTGTGATAAGATCTTACATGAATGATCAAGATTAAAACATAAAATCAATTGACTTTTTGAAATGAAAATATAAACATTAAGTATCATTAATTAGCTTTCATTCTTGGTCATTCATGCATAACTATATAGTTTATATTTACTCTCCTTATATAAATATATAAGAAACAACTCAATTGAGTGGGTGATTTATTATAAGAGTGAGATGAGCAATATAAGTCAACGAATCTTTCATGAATGGTCTAAATTAAAACATAATATCACATGACATTTTTAAATAATTACGTGATCATTAATTACCATTAATAATTTTCCATTTCTACCATCCATATATGGTTATATGGCCTAATTTACTCTTCTCACTCTTATAATAAATCATTACTCTCTAGAGCCATCCCCTATATATATATATATATATATCAATTGGACTCTTATATTTGGATTAGAGTCAAGTGAAAATACATGTCAATGAAATGAAACATAATTGTTATAATTGTTACCATCCATACTCTGATTAGCAGATCATAGATAATTCCTTTTTATGGTAGGGCTGTAGGCTAATAGAATCATGCTGGACAGAACAACTTGAATAAGAACATATGACAAACCAAATGGTTCAATTGAACAATAATCAAAAGGTGGTTAATCCCTCAAGGATGATAAGGGAAACTCTTATCACTTTACAACTCTATCATAGTGTCATAGTCCATAGGTATTGATAAAGGAAACTACTCAACTGTTATGAGTGCCAGGTTCAGTAAATATGAAAATTTTTAGCTTTGATGGTAGGTTTTATTGAAAACTCTATCATAAACTAATAGAAATTCATCGACAGATTTTTTACCTGAATGATGAAGCACTGTTTTCAACCTTCGCATGAATAAGAAATTTTCTCTCTTTTCACTTATTCAATCATCCTTTTTTAATGTTGATAAATTCAAGCGGCGCAATTATAGTAGTAATTAATTACAGCTAATTATAACATTGTCCATGTCTCCACTCCTTCATAAACGAAATACATTATCTAAACCCATTGAGTTGTTGTCCATTAGATTATTTGAATTTTGTTTTTATCAAAATTCCAAAAAACGAAGGTGTCATTATGAAAAATATCGAACCTTTCGTCACAAAATATAGTCATGAACAGATTAAGAAAACAATCATCATTAGAATAAATAATCAATATATTCACCAATGAACTAATGTCATTTCCCCGTTGATGGGGGGATTTGAGGAAGAAGGTTGAACTAAGAATGGATGGCGAGAACGCGTAGTAGTATCACCAGTTCTGAATAAATTTCCCATTTGTTTCCGAATTTCAAGTATTGTTCCATGTTTGTAGCACTTTTTTTTTCTTTGATTTTCCAGGTATCCACCACTGACAGTGACTAATTCCTTCAACATAAAACTCCTTTAAAAGGGTAAATCTCTCACCACAAGACCATTTCCACATGCACCGTAAAGAATCAAAGTTTAACTAGATGCTTAAGGATGTGATGAACAAGTGACTGTTTGGGTGAAGTGGTCATTGGGAGCCTAAAAACTCAGGGAGGCTGAAAGTATGGGTCCTACCATTTACAAATTTATAATTCATTTTTAGATATTTAAAGAGCACTATTCGTTGGAAGCCACATCTTGGCATTGAATTTTAAGACAACGGGACCATTTATATACTCTTTATTTAGCTCATTTTAAATCAATGTGGGACTTTCCTCGCTTACACTAAAAACTATACCCAATTTTTATGACTTAATTATAATTAGTTTATGTATCCCTTTGGGTACGAAAGCGGGAGTAGAACTCAAGCTAAATCATAAAGACATGAAGATATTTAGTGTTTTATTAATAATATTTAGTGTTTGACTCTTTCAATTTTATTGTATGTTTATTATGATGTTTTAATGATCATTGTGACTTGATTTAAAATTTAAAAATTTGGTGAGAATTATGATATCCTAGTGATTGTTGTCACTTGAATTAATATTTGAAAAATTGGTGATAATGATGTGAAGTAAAACTTAGATCAACTTTGTTTTATTATTTTTAAGTATTTTTTATTCAAAATTTTTAGGCCAGTAAAATTGTTTAAATGAATTTTCTTAATTCTTCAAACTTTTATTGGGTATCTTTTTATCTTTGTGAGGAGATGGGGATTTGTAGGAAATGGAGATGAGCAAATTTTCCCAACGCAGAGAATGTGAATGGGGATGGGGGAACTTTAACTTGGAGGCACAGGGTAAGGAGTGGAAAACTACTCCCCACCCCCCACCTTGCCCCATTATTAAGTATATCAAAATGAAACATTACACTATTTAGTATTTTCTTAGTAATTATGTAAGGAAAAAATCTATACAACTCTTTGTTTTATATTTCATCATCATGATTCAGGACTTAGCAGAAATCAACCTGATCTTGATCGGATCAATTTGGTTTGGATTTGTTACAAATATTAAAATCAAAACCAAACCAGCCCAATTAAATTTAATCGGTTCAAATTCATTTTTCGCTTAAGCTTCGAATCAAACCGTCTCGTTTACATGCTCTCATACTTATATACGTATGTACATGAACATTATTAACAGCTTCGACATACCAACTACTACCCTCATATAATAATCCCTTCAAACGAATATCACCGATTCCTACAAAAAGCACTAGTCCTCATCTTCAATACTTGCATGATTGGTAGCATCACCATTAGTTAGCACCTTCTTCACCAGCAAACCTGACAATATGAGGATTAGCTATGGAAGGATATGTAGGTTGTGAAGGATCCTCACGCTTGTTTTTACGCTTCATACATTTTCTTGATTTCCACGTTTAACAACATATAGACACTCAAGACAATGAAGTCATATAGTCAATGTAACTTTGTGAGAGAAATCAAATGGTAGTTTTTGGAGTGCAACACAAGTCCCAAATTAACATTTGATGAATGTCAAGTGTTTTGGTGTGCCTTGCAAATAGTCTAGTGTGTTTGAATATTCATTTTGGTTTAAACATGAATTTTTGTTATATTTCAGGTTTATGGCATAATTTTGGAAATTTGGGCAAAATGTCTGGCTCCCAAACCTGATGCTCAGAGCAAACCTGAGACTAAAATCTTGCATGGGAGTTCTAGTGCGTAGGCGCCCGCGGCGCATCAATTTTGGCTTTTCGCATTTTGTTCATAAAAAATTATTTTATTGGTTTTTTTTTTTTTTTTTAGAAAAAAGAGATACACAAATAGAGAACAGAGAACTTAGAGGGAGGCACATCCCATGCTTGGGAAAAGAAGAGGAACAACTAAGAGAAGAAGAGATTGAGGATATCATCATTTCAAGACTTGGATTTTATGGCTGCTGCTTCTTCTCTTTCCTACTTTTCTCTGTCTCTTGTTATGAGTAACTAGGTTCCTAGCTAGGGGTAGGGGCTTTGTCTAATGTGAATGAATTGTAAATGAATCCTTCATACTTTGATACTGGAACTAGTGATTTAAAGGTTTGTCTCTTGTTTTATTGCAAATTTGTAAGTTTGATTATCATGTATCATGTTACGGTTTATGCATGAATTGGGAAATTGATGTATGAACTAGCTCTAGGATAAACTCACGACTCTCAATGTTTAGGAATAAAATAGTGGAATTTGTGAATTGTAGATTAAATTTTGCACTTATTTTCATTCTTGTAGAAGCATGGTTAAGAGATTAACATGTTGAATAAAAAGAGGAGAATTGTATTACCAAGGAATTGGTAGCAGATTAACTAGATCCTTTCATTAAGTATCAATTCTCATCAGTTCAAAGTTCGGAAAATATTCTTATGCTAAGTAAAATTAGACAACTTTGAACATCTAGTATTTTTGCTATATTTTTATTGGTCCATGTTAGACTTTGACTTTAGATTTTATAGTCATATTTTTTACTAGCATTTTATTGATTTTACCATTAGAGCTACCTTCAATCCAAATGGTATTTTGTTACTTATAGTTTAATTTGAAGTAATTAAAACTAGTGAATTGTTGTTCAATAAACATTATTAGTCCTCATGGGACAATACCTAGTCATCATGATTACTACTTGAGTGATTCAGTGTATTTGTTGAGTAGTTATCAAGTATGCATACTTGTTATTGCTAACATAGTCAAACATAGATAGGGTACAAAAAGATTGAAGTTTGAAATGTGCAAATCTTGGACATGTTTGGTTTTAGCTATTATTTTGTATTTTCATTTTTATATTTTCTATTTTTAGAATTTTGTAAAAAAAATAGTGAAAATATGAAATGAAAACTAAACATAGGATGTTATGGTTTTTCAATATTTCCTTCACAAAATCATAAATATAGAAAATACATAAAATTAAAAAAGGAAATGAAAACAGTAGCAAAAGGATCTTAAGCGTTTGATATATCCTTAGTTTTTGGTGTTGGTAAAGTAAAGAAAAAGGCAAAAGCTCGAAGAAGGAAAAAGGGAGTTACTTAGCCTAGCCTCAAATTCATCAAGAAGATCAAGAACATTTTGGAGATGTTCTAGTAGCTCCCAAGTGTTTACTCTCGGGCCAATCTTCCCTGTCACCACATAATTATATAAAGCCCATGCGAGTGTCAAGAGCTCTATAACCTAATAAAACATGAACAGAAAGTACGTAGAATAGAAGAAAAAGTACTTAGCACTTTCCATTTGATAAGGTACTAGGGTTGACCCTATGTATAGTATTTACAGTTGCAACATTTGTTTAGAAAATAAAAGGCCATCAGATACCAATACCAAATCTAGAAAAAAAATGTGGAATTTAAAAAGACACCCATAAATTAATTTATGTGCATAATTTCAAAACTAATTCATGCATAGTCGAAACCTTCAATTATTAATACATGATTTCACAGCAGGTACTCTAGTCCTATGGCCAAGTTAGGAACACCAGATTCATTAACAAGATAATTAAATCTCCAATTATTGGCACATACTAATTCATCAGACATTGGAGTTATCTTCGACTTCGTGTATAGAATTTTGATGTATGAATGTCATTTTTCTCGCAAAATATTATACGGAAAAATAATATACTTGTGAAGTCGCTTATGGCGTATGATCTCAACATTGTAGATGTTGTCATCATTCTTTGGAGTCTCAGGCTGAGGATTCTCAATCTGATCACCCTCAACCCTATTTGAATTGTTCTTCTTTTTCACATCTCCCTTCATTGTCGTTTGTTGATCGCTCTCACTCCTTACACACTTCCCTATATCCAACCCAAGCACAACACCATCAATAACGCATACAGATCCATTTATATTAGTGAATTTAGCCTTTATGGTATAATAAGTTTTGGATTGAAATTTTTATTTTCTACATTTGGTAATTTAAATATAATAAGTATTTAATAAAAATACATTATTTCTCTTTTATTAGTTAGCATGTTGCATTTTCTTCTATAAAGTTTGAGTTTTAGATATACAAGGTACATCGAATAAGTAAAGATATCATTTTTTTATTAGTTTACCAAAATTCTAAAATAAATCTAAATAAAATTCAGCCTTTTAAGAGAAATTATTCTACATTTATTTTTCATATTATAATGTTCTATATTTATGTTTATTTAATATCAATGGTACCTGACTTTTTTTTAATGGAATTAAAAAAAAATACATTTAAAGAAGATTGTAGTTCCTACAATTAATTTCAATTGATTTAGAGTTTGGTCTATACAATTTATTTTTTAGGTTTTACACCTTCTAGTTTAACAATTTTAGTTTTCGGTGTCTACAATTAAGTTACTTGTATTTTAAATTTTAGTCATGAAAGGTGCTATTTTACATATAGCATTGATCCATGTTTTTTAAGAAAGCTTCATTACTATAATTTATTAACTTTAGCTTTGCTTCCGAAAGTATCAAATATAAATTATAAGAGATTATATGTATGAAATTATGAGGGGGTATATGTAGGTTGGGTTAGTTTAAGTAAAATTTTCCTTTCAACTTGATAGGGGTTGGAAGCCATGTCTTGACCCTTAATTTTATGATAACGAGTCCATTTATGATCCACACTTAAAATTCCAACACTACCCCGTTCAACACACGAGTGTGAGCAAATAGTGCGATAGTTATGAGGGCAGACAAAACATAGGTTTGGATTGAGCACAAAGGTGTTGAGAAAAGTAATAAATATGTAGCAAAAAAATAAAACTTTTCACACTTTAGAGAATCCATGAGAAAAATAATATTCTGCAAACCAACATATGCCACACAAAATAATATTTATCAAGTTTTTGATGATTCATTATGCTCGCCTTCAAACTCTTACATAACCATTTTTTTTTTCTTTCACTAATTTGAAATCGGTTCATGAAATCCACCTTTCATTGACCATCCAGATGACCATTGCCTATTGAGGTGCTACCTTGTTGAAAATGTATTGTGAGATTATTTGCATATATCTACCATTGTTTAGTCATTGCTCTATGTTCGCAAAGCTTTGGATCATAATCATTGTCTTCATTCCTTTCAACAAATTGGATAGAAGCATTTGCAAAACCACATTTTCATTAGATTGTTTGACTGCTATTTCTTAAGTTCTGAAGGTGCTAAGGACAAAAATTCATGAAAACAGATAACGTACAGGTGGAGCAAGACTCAACAAATTTGATTCAGTTTTTTATACTTAAGTACCTATTAGGGATGCTATTCACAGTATTATTAAGTATACTACAATCAAACCTTACACCATTTAGTATTGTTTTTGTAATTTTTTAAGGATAAAATTTTGAAAAACAAACAACTCTTTTGTTATTCATTTCAACATGATGACTCAAACCAAACCAAATCTCCCAATCTTGATCGGATTAATTTGATTTGAATTTGTTATTTGTTATAAAAAAAATTAAAATAAAAACCAAACCAACCGAATCAAATTCTGTTCAAATTCATTTTCCACTTAAACCCAAATCAAAGCAATTCATTTATCACCAAACATACAGGAATACTACTAACTGCTTCAACTTCCTAACCATTATCCTAAGGTATTAATTAATCCTTTGAAACAAACATCACCGATTTGTACCGCACTAGTCCTTGTCTTCAAGACTTGCATGACCAGTAGCATCACCATTAGTTTCTTCTTCATCAGCAAACCTGACAATATGAGGATTGGCTATGGAAGGATATGGAGGCTGTGGAGGATCCTCACGCTTGCACTTGTGCTTCTTGCAATTTCCTGATTTCAACCTTTAAAAACACAGAGAAACTTATATTAAGACAATGAAGTCATATAGTCAATGTAATTTTGTGACAGAAATCATATGGTGGTGTTTTAGTAGGACAATGCCAGCCTTAAGTCTTTTTGGGTATGCATATTTGTTATTGCTAACATAGTCAAACATAGATAGGAAGCAAAAAAGATTCAATTTTGAAATGTACATATCTTGGATCCGTTTGATTTCAGCTTTTAGCTTTTATTTTTATTTTATTTATTTTCAAAATTTCATAACAAAAAACTCAAAAAAATGAAATGAAAATTGAAAATAGAGTTTTGTAGTTTTTTTTCAGTATTTTTAGTACTTTCACAAAATCCTAAATTCATGAAATATAGAAAATGAAAATAGTATCAAATGTTATTGGTGTTGGCGGCAAAAAAAAAGTGAAAGCTTGATGGAGGAAAAGGTAGTACTTAGCCTCGAACTCGTTGATCACATCAAGAACATTTTCCAGGTGTTCTAGAGGCTCCCAGGTGTTAGTACTCTCGGGCCACTCCTCGCTATCACCACATAATTAATTGAAGCCCATGTGAGTGTCAAGAGCTCAACAATATAATTTTCAAAATACCAAAAAAGAAAAAACAAGAATATAAGTAGAATAGAAGAAACAACACTTATCACTCACCATTTGATTAGAAACTGAAGTTGTCCCTGAATAGTATTTGAATTTGCAACATTTGTTTAGAAAATAAAGAGCCATCAGATACCAATAACATAGCAAAAAAAAAACTTGCAGAATTTAAAAAGACAGACAAACATCAATTTATGTGCATCACTTTAAAACTAACTCATACATAATTGAAATCATCAATTATTAACACATATTTCTCAATAGATACTCTAGCCCTATGGTTAAGTTGGGATGGAGTTTCCGTCCCCTAGATTCATTAACAAGATAAATAAATCTCCAATTATTGGCACAAAATAATTCTTCATACATTGGTGTTATTTTGGTTAATGAAATTTTGATGTATGAACATCATATCATTTTTCTTGCAAATTATTGTCAGGATAAAGAATATACCTTGTAAAGTCTCTTTCGGCGTACGTTGATTGCTCTCACTCCTCACACCCTTCCCCTTCCAACCCTATTAACAAACCACCATCAATAACACATGAAGATCCCTTTTTTATTTATTCAATTTAGCCTTAATGGTATAATAAGTTTTAGAATCAACTTGTACTCTACATTTGGTAGTTTGAATATGATATGTATTTAATAAAAATATATTATTTCCCTTTTATTAGTTAGCATGTTTTATTTTCTTCTATAAAGTTTAGTTTTAGATATACATGACACACCAAATAAGTAAAGATATATATATATATATATATTAACTTACTAAAATAATAAAATATAGCCTTTTAAGAGAAATTATCCTAAATTTGTTTTTCATATCATTATATTCTCTCTCCCTCTCTCTCTCTCTATATATATCAATGGTATAGGACTTTTTTATTGGAATTTGGAAAAAATAGCATTAAAGAAAATAGTTTCCTACAATTTCAATTGATTTTGAGTTAGATCAATCTCTCTCTCTCTCTCTCTCTATATATATATATATATATATATTATTATTTATTTACTTTTACACCATTTAGTTTCATTGTAACACCCAAAGTTCAAAGCTTTGTAATCAAAAATAAAAACTTTATAGTCACACTACAAGAAAATTAGTATTTAGCTACGGACAAATCCGTAGCTAATGGCTAAAAATCCATCACTAAACCCATTTTAGCGATAGATTTGTCCGTTGCTAAATGCATTGCTAATTTGCTCTTAACTAAAGTATAACAACGGATGTGGCTCTATCGCTAAAGTTTAGCAAGGGCTTTGTCCGTCGCAATCCCTTGCTAAATGGGTAGACTAATAACGCTTATGGCTTTCATTTAGCCATAGTTACTAAATGTGGTCAATATGCTATTTAGCCACAATAATAAAATGTGAGTAATTTTATTTTCTTCTAAGATTAAAAAAAAATATTTATCATTGTATATAAAATAAAAATCACACATCACCAAACATAACTCAAAATAACACAAACACACACACACACACACACACATATATAAAGAGAAGTCTCATAGTTTTCAAAGTGTCATCTTAAGTAATAAAAATGAAACGATCTACATTATATAATACAAAATGATAGGACAATCAAACTATCTAAGTATCTAACTTGATCTTCAATGGGTGGATGAATCAAGACCATTTGATAGGTTCTCTTTGGAAAGTACTTGCAAGTAAATTAAGTGCTTCATCATCATCTTGTACACC
The DNA here is from genome assembly GCA_030441495.1 of Dalbergia oliveri. Lineage (NCBI taxonomy): Eukaryota > Viridiplantae > Streptophyta > Magnoliopsida > Fabales > Fabaceae > Dalbergia > Dalbergia oliveri. The sequence continues at coordinate 34,181,223 of JAMLFY010000010.1, forward strand.
TTCTTCCTCACTATCTTTGGACAACATATTAAGTTCATCATTTAATAAGATAGACATCTCATCCTCTATATTCAGAAAACCTAAGCAAAATTAAATTTGCATTCAGTTTCACTATTTATTTAAAATAATACAGAGTATGAATTAAGACATAATAGTAATTGATGAATCATCAGACATGATTAGAAGTATGATAACACAAGGAAAAATGGTTAAGCATGAATTCTATTCAGTTATATAACACTTAACAAGTAAGCAATGGCTTTGCTTCAACTGCCTACCATAAATCAACTCAAATTAATCATCATAATAACAATTGGATCTCATCAATAGCCACACATAATGGCTCCTGCCAAAGTTAGCTTGCATGAACAAAGATGGCATTTTTCATTTTTTGAATTTCCCCCTAGAAACTAGTAATATATTGTATTTTCTTGATCAAGTTTCTCAAGATAATGATAGACTTCATCCACAAGAAGTTGAAACCACCAAAATAACTAATCCAATCCCCCAAATCTCAAGTCTACATAAAACCAAATTCTGAGTACTCATATAAGTCTTCCAAAATAACCAAGATGAACTAGAATATTCATATTAAAAAAAGAAAAAAGATTCAAATAGCAAATAAGTTTACCATTCAAGTGCTTTGGCAAAAGTAAGTTCAAACAGTGTGATCATGAATAGAGAACCCAATAAGCGAGCCATTGCTTATCATCCATAGGAGACTTGCTCTCAATTGCCCTAATTGAAGCATTTACCATGGCATTATACAAACCAAAAGGAAAAAAAAACATAAATCAATCCATTCTTGACAATAGCTCAACCTATAACATGACAATGAAATTCATGCAAAGAGAACACTTAAAAGAAAAATTTCCAGAATGTTATCTTGTTTGCAAGAGTAAATCAAGGTTGTACTTACAAAGGATAAATAAGGCTAATTACAGGCCTCAAGAGAAGCAACATGTATATAAGTGATATGCATGTGAGTCCACAAAATAGTCTAAGTCCCCTATTTGTAGTATAAGGTAACTTAGGTCATTCTTCCTAAGGATACACATGTTATGTCATCAAACCAAAATTGCTAAATACAACAAAGGGGGGGTTTGTGATTTTCAGAATGTAAAAATGAGTAAATAATGAAATGCAATTGATCAAAAATCAATCCAAGACATCATGATTATTGGCAGAATTCATCATGGTTCAAAAGAGTCCAAATCCGGATGCTACTCTGTTAACTCAAATTAACTATATGATCATATAGTTATCATTCAACAACCTTCAAATCACAATCGCAATTTTAAATGAATGTTGAATTACATCAGTTCGGATTAACCTGGATAACTAATCAGTGACTAGCCTTACTTGATTTCAACAATGAATTCGGTCCTATATCTAATTAGATATAATTCAAACATAATCATGTTCAATAACTGAATTCATATTTGAAATTGAAGTTGAGAAAGGAAAGCATACATACGAAAATGGAAAATTACAAAACAAAAACTCCGAATTCAAATCAATTATCTATGATGTCAAGGATTGAAAGAAGTTAAGTCTTCTTTCAGATCTCTTGAAAGCTCTATTTCTGAATACAAAGGAAAAACCAAAGACAAGTAAAGAGATGATAGGTTCTGATGTGTGTTCTTTGAATGAACACTTTAGGCTTAAATAGAAAATGAAAAGATAAGATAAAGCTTGAAAAATCTAAAAAGAAGGATTTCCCTCCAATCAAAAGTGTCCCCTGTATTACATCTTATCCAGATGTTATCTATCAAAACAATTTTAGATTTCCGAAATCTGATCTGGATAAGATAATCCTCTTGATAAGCTTTTCATAGACATATTATATGACTCATTTGGACTAGAAATGAGTGATATGCCCAATTATGTGAGGAAAGGTCTTGGACCCGTGTGAGCAGAGCTCCGCAACTTTGCAGCCCAATTAGGCCATGAATTGGCCGAATTTGATAAATCTTGTGAAACCCAAATTGTAGATCTCGGTCTTACCTTTCAGAAGACACCAAAATCACAAAAATCCAAATATTTATAGAGCCCAAAATGATCTGTGCAACATGGAAAGGTCATAGTGAGTGTAAAATCCAAGATTAACCAAGTTTTAACAATTAAATCCAATGAGACCCAATAATGCAAAACTCAATCAAATCATCAAAATTAAACACATGTAGAAACCAATTAGGCCAAGTATACAACCATAATAGATGCCTTAAAATTTCTCTATCAATAAGACAATCAGCTACAATGTTATAAAGAAAGAACAAAACAACAACATTGATCTCAAAGTAAAATCTTCTAACAGAAAAAGACACCTCACATAGAAAGAATATGGTTAATTCAACTATTCTAGTTATTGATCTATGGCTCATCTAATTGACCCCAAACTCATTCTCAGTTGGAAATCCTAATGTGGCAATGTGTCAAAGTTTGTGAAGTTAAAACCAACAAAAAAAAGGAAGGGCTTTTATAAATCAAGCGATAAGAGAAAATGACATACCCAACAAGAACATCTCATCCTCTATAAGCCATATCTCTTCCTTTCCGAAGGTGTTGTGTGCGATGGTGGTTCACTAGGCATAGTGGTGGAGGCAGATGGCTTTGATGATAGAGGAAGCCACAACAAAGCTTATGGCTACACACGACAAGCTTAATGCTACGCATGACAAATAAAGAGGCTATGACGGTATTCAGGGTATCGGGTATTACAATTTTTGCCACGGGTCGTGACGGTGTTGGTGGAGAGGTTAAGCTGCGTTGGTAGAGAGTAGGCTGCAAGGCTTCGTGAAAATGGAAGGGCTTTTATAAATCAAGCGATAAGAGAAAATGACATACCCAACAAGAACATTTCATTTCTTGGTAAGCCATATCTCTTCCTCTCAGAAGTGTTGTGTGTGATGGTGGTTCATTAGGCATAGTGGTGGAGGCAGATGACTTCGATGATAGAGGAAGCCACAATGAAGCTAGCGGCTACACGACAGAGCTGCGGCTACACTCGACAAATGAGGAGGCTTGACGGTATCAGGGTATCGGGTATCAATCTTTGCCACGGGTTATGACGGTGTTGGTGGAGAGATTGGCCAGCGCGGTGAGAGCGGTGCACAGCTTCGTGAAACCGAGGCATGGCACCTACGACAAACCATGATGGATCGATGATGTGATGGTTGGAGGCAGAGTGGCTGAATGGTTAGAGGCGTAGGCAAAGTGATAAAACCCCTAATAAGGCAAACCTAATGAGTTGGGCCTTGCAACCTATTAGGCAAACCTCTATGACAAAGCTCTTGGGTACATTTAGTGCCAAAAATTTTGGGCGTGCAATTTTTTGGCAATGGATTGCAAGGGAAAGTTCATCGCTAAAGTTAGCTACAAACCTGTTTATTGCTAATCCGTTGCTATTTAATGCATGTTTTCTTGGCTTGCGACCAAACTTCCTTCTCTGCAAATCTATAGCTAATTACATGTATTAGCTAAGGATATGGAAATCCGTAGCTAAATCCTAGTTATATTCCATTTTTCTTGTAGTGTCAAAATCCTTTTTTTTTTTTATCTCAACATTAACATTAAAAATTGCATCTTTCTCAATTTTTCCGAACAAATATTAATCATGTGACTAACTGCACATAAACTTAAGTTTTGTCATAAAAAAAAACATAAATTTACTAACTTTAATGCCAAAACTAAAGTTTTATTGCCAAGACTCATACTTTAATCGATTTAAAACCTTTTATGAAGATAAAAAACAACAAAGAACACATTTTTAACCAATTAAAATCTTTCATAAGCTCAAGAACTGCAAATAACACATTTTTAACCGATTAAAATATTTCATAAAGCTCAAGAATAATGGAGAATAATTTTTAACTGATTAAATCTTTCATAAAACTCAAGAATAGCAAAGAACACATTACACAAGATCAAGAAGCAAAACTTTGAAACCTTAGCTCCACTATATTCAAAGCATTGAAAAAGCTTGAGCCCTTAGCTTTGTCTCTCAAGATCTATGGAAGAAAACCCTACCAATCGCCTAATAGCTTAGAAGAGTGTTTGGAGCCAAGGATCAATACTTTGAAGAAGAAAAATTCTTCTTGTACCTCAGGTCAGGACTTCAACAAAAAGAATGAGATGAGATCTTTTTTTAAATATCTTCAATGCTTGAGGTTTGGTGTTTAAAGACTCAAGAGATCAAAAATGGTGTCTCAAGAAGGCTAATGGGGTTGTAGGGATTTGGAATGGTAGAAGAAGAATAGAGGATGACAAATATTTTTTTTTTAACAAGAGAATGAAAGAGTCTTACAATCTAATGACAAAAAAAATGAATTAAAATGTGAATGTGAGGACATAGGGGGATGTCAAGGGTTATATAGGGAATTCTAGAGAACTTTTTGTATTTTTTTATGTGAGTGTTTATAAGAGTAGTGTGAACACCCAATTTTGTCGGCTATTAAAACAAAATTCAAAAATTTGCATCTAATTTCTCTTGAAAACAAATAAAAAAAAAGAAATTTTGTGTTGATTTTTTTTTATTTATCTCCAAAAATTAAAACAAAAGCAAAAAAATCATTTGATACCCAAAATTTCTTTTGTGGCCTTTGTGTTGTGTCCATTCTACTTCAACCCAACCCAATCGCATTTTTTTATATAAGCCCTGTTTGCTATGTATGTTTGTTTCAAGCCCATGCTTATATCTTTTTCTATCAAAAAATAATAAAAATAAAATAAAAATAAAAAGGAAGAGACAAGGAGTTATCAGGACTCATTCCACACACATGAAGCCATACAAAAGCAAAACAAAGGAAAAGTTGCGGAACAGATGATTCCTCCTAGCATAATGATGAATTTCTTTCTAATTCTGAACATGACAAAAGGGGAAGGCATTTTTGAAGTTTTCAGTCATTGGAAAGTTCCATTTTTAAAAGAACCAAAAAAAAACAAAATCACAGCTCATATATCAATCCATCATCTTCCTCAGTCCTCATGAAAAAGAGGGCCAGACCACTTGAACACCATCATCTCCAAACCGGAAACAAGCTCACTTCAAAAGAGACCGTTTTTATCACATAAGAAAGGGAACCATCAGGAGAAGATCAAGACAAAAATTTCACAATACACCAATCAGCCAGCATTCAAAGAAAACCTGGAAAGAATTTAGTCCAAGCAACAATTCCAAGCAACACAATCCAGGAGCAAAAAAAGGAGAGAAAGAACCAGGTGAATACCAGAAGCACAGCATTATCATCATTGTCATCTAAAAATTTAGCAAAAAGAGGAAGGGAGAAGGGAGTATGCCGTGGTTCTTCCACCACCGCGGCCTCATATCATCATCATCTTTACATCATCATCATCCAAACCTCATCATCATCATTATCCCAACCATCGCCAGGACTCCTCCTCTTTCTCCTCTCCAGCTTCCTTTCTTCCTTCCCTTCGCGCCGGCCAACCCTTCTCCTTCTTCCCTATCGCACGACGTCGAACCCAGGTGGTGGTGGAGCGGTCTCCTGCACGCGATTTACGCGGATTCACCCTCCAGCCACCGGGCGCTCCTCCTCATGACACCACCCACCGCCGCCCGATCGGCACCATCTCAGGTCCGCCGTCCACCCCTCTTCGTGAAGTACCGTGAAGCCCAGCCATTGCACCGCCATCTCGCCTTGAGAGACGGTAATTTCTTCCTTTCACCGCCACCCATGGCCGCGGCTTCGTGTATCCTTAGCCATAGCTCCGTGCACCCATCCTCAAACCCAAACCACCGCTCGGCCTCTCCATCGACGCCGTACACCTCCCACCACAGACCCGCCCACCGTCGCGCGTCGGCACGCCGCCGGCTGAACCACTGCGGACCAGGAGTCGCTCCGTCTGCGCGCGGCGCACCTTTCACGCTTCGCGCCAACCGTCCTCGCTGCGAGCTCCAACCGCGGCTCGCGGACTCCTCTCAGCCGCGGGTTCCCTCCTCTTTCCATTCCTTTCTCTCATTCAGTTTCTCAGCTTTCCTCTTCTCTCAGCTTCTCTTAGTGTTATTGAGAGTGATGTGTGTATGTGTGTGTTAATGAGAGAAAGAGAGGCCCGTGAGATGTGTTTTGGGGTGAGTCATCGATGTGTGTCCCTGTGTGGTGCGTGAGTTGTGTTATTTTGTGTGTGTGTGTGTTTGTGTCCTATGTGTGCATGTGTTGGGGAAGGTTGTTAGGGTAGTTACAATTATATTATTATTATCATTATTATTGTTAACATTGTTTTATTATATTGTTGGATCGTTATTTATTTAGTCTATGTCGGATTGCACTTTAGCCGTTTGGATTGAGATTTATTTGTTTAATCAGTGTTTGTTTTATAGTTTGATATTTTGGGACTTTATTTGTTGGATTATTTGATTTAAATAAAAGAAGTTTGGTTAAAAATAAATCCTTGAGTATGTTGATGATGCAAAATAAAATAAAAAAGGTGATTTGATTATTTCTCTTGAGTGAATTTAATAAAATGTTAAGAATAAAAAATAATGATAAAGATTTTTAGTTTAATTATTTTATATGTGTACGTGCCTTATTTAAAATAGTTGTGTAATCATGTTTATGATTAATTTTGTTTTTTTGTCTAATTATTTTATGTTTGTGTGTTTTTGCTTAAATGTGTAATTATGTTTACAATTTAATTTTGTTTTATCAATTTCAGTCAAAATCAAAGCTTATCAAAAAGAAAAAATGTTTTCCTTCTCATTTCATAATAAAAATCTATTTTCACAATTAAAATCAATCAACTTTTTTGTTAAATTAAAATCCATTAAAGAACTTATTTTCAAATAACTACGTGACTTTGAATTCCCATTGGCAGAAGATACGTAGGATTGCTTTTAAACCTGTCAAGTCAAAATCTAATATTTATAATTTTTGTCTTAATTGTAAATTTTTCATGAGTTTTTTTTTATGAGATATTTTATTTCATTTACTTTTCATTTCTTTAGTGAAATATTTTATTTTGAATAAAAATGTTAATTTAACCCGGTTTGTTAACACTATTTTGAACACTGAGTTGTGACAGCTTGGTGTTCCTCAATTTTTTAAATTTTGTTGTAAATAAAATATAAAAATGAATATTTTGAAAGGTTATTAATAATTTGCACAAATCAATTAAGGTACCGTTAAGGACGGGTGTACTAGGGGTGCGTAGGATTAAATCCTACCCTTCCCTATGCATAACGACTCCGAGCTCAAGTCTGGTTTTAAAGACCAATTTTTAATAAAACGGGTTTTCCATGTTTTCCCAATTTAAATAAACTTGGTGGCGACTCCCAATTTTAACAAAATAAATTTTCGCCGTCCCGCGATCCCGGTTGCGCAGATGGCGACTCCACTGGGGAATTCTGAGAGTCAAGCCTAAATAATTGATTGTGCACATTATTATAACTTCTTTTTAGTTTATTTTATTTTATTTTTTTTATATTTATTTATTTTATATTTTTATCTTGTTATTTTCTTTTTATGCTAGAATTTTGTCAGCATTATTTTATTTCTTTGTGACAACCATAAGGTAGACGACTTTTGTTTGTTTTTTTTTATGAAAACTTTAGGGTAGACGACTATTGTTGGTTTTGTATATTTGTTGTTTGTATTTATTTTGCAGGTATTTTACCATGGGTAGTTATAGGATTCCAGGTTTGTATGCTCCCTTCACACACAACACTCACACATTTATCACAGAGTGGGCCCTATACCTGTTTAGTGCAACTTGAGATAGGTAAGAGATTGTGTAGTGGTAGCCATTTTGGATGTACATCCTGTTGGTTATTGCGAAAATCTCGTCTAGAGTGTGACTCTTTGAATGTCCTACATCTAGCGGTTCACCTCCTGTTGGGATAACATTCCGAAATGAGCCTTTAACTCTAGAGGTAGAATCCTGAGATCATAGACCTACCTGGTGAAAGTGTTCACAAAATAGAACAACCATAGGACCACAGTTCTGACACCCATATTTTACTCAAATAGGACACAAAGGGAGCATACCTTTTCTTTAATTAATTTATTTATTTTATGTACATAAATTCTTTAACATGCAAGTGTTTATTGCCTTTTTATATAATAAAAAACTCACTTTTTCTTCGTTGCTCCAGGAGGTTTGTTAGAGAACAATATTGAAGTCTTGTTGTGAGTATCTAAAAAATGGAAGCAAACATGAGACCAAACAATCATGAAGAGAAATGAAAAAGACTTTGCAACTCAAAACCAAGAAACCTGAAACAGAAAGCCTGAGATCCTTGAGTCAGCTGTTGAAAGCACCGCAACGTCTTTCTCTCACAAGAAAATATGGAAAAATCTTGAGCCTATTAGAAGTGGAAATACAGGTAGAGGCAATCACAGCATTGGCCCAGGATTATGATCCTCCACTCGATGCTTCACCTTTCAAGATTTTCAGTTGGCACCAACCCTTGAAGAATTTGAACGAATCCTGGGGTTACCACTGAAGGAGAAAAACCTTACAATTACCAAGGACATTATGCTTCTTTGCACACTATAGCAAATGTCCTAAAGGTAAATGTAAGAAATTTGCATGAAGCCCAGAAATGTAGAAATGGGACAAAGGGATTCACAAGAGATTATTTGGAGAAGCATTTGCAGGCTAGCTCAAGCCGAAGATTGGGACACTTTTTCAGATGTGTTGACCCTCACCATTTATGGCACCATCTTGTTTCCCAATATTGATGGTTTCATAGATCTTGCAGCAATTGATGTGTTCCTTGCTAGAAAGTTTCATGGTCACAATCCTTTCCCCTCCTAGCAGATGTCTCCGTTCCTTGGATTTTTGTCATGAGAGGAATGGTAAGAGAATTTTGTGTTGTTTACCAATACTATATGTGTGGGTTACGCGCATATCTTCCAAAGAAATTACAAGGCATCTTGTCCCCTTGATGATCTAAAAATGCATCGTATCAAGAAGAAAAGTGGGCGAGAATGGGCAAGACCTGGTTAAATTGAATGAAAAGGTGATCCGATGGTACCCTTGGTGGGAAGATGGCAGACTTTGATTTACCAGTGCGGAGACTTTCCAAATGTACCCCTTATGGGTACTCGAGGGTGTATAAATTACAATCCAGCATTGGTGTTGCGCAGCTTGGTTACCCCATGATGGACCGCCTTCCGAAGCCAATTACTCCATTTGTCCTTTATTACCTAGATTCCCATGACATTAGCCTACTACGGAAGGTCCGATTTGCTTGGAACAACGTCATTCGAAAAGGAAAAGAATTGGGAGTTAGGAGCTGTGCGGTAAAAGAAAATTACCGCCAATGGGTGAAAAGTAGGGCTCAAGAGGTCAAGTTGCCATTCAGAATCTTGACAACAATTGTTCCTGACAAGACATTGGCCTTGCATTCTGATGAAAATGAAGAAATCAAAGAAATGAAAGAAAGGTTGGACAAGGCTAAACAAGAAAAGGTACAAGTGGAGTTCGAGTTGAAACGCTCAGCATGATTATGCAACTTTAAAGCGAGAAATTGCTGAAAAGATCAGATTCTAGAAGGACCAGTAAAAGGCTAAAAATGGGGCAGGAGCACATGGTAAAGACCAAAGAATGTTTTGAAGCTGCCAATAAAGAACTAAAACTTCGAAGGCAAGAACGTGATATGGCAATAACTGAAAATCAGCAACTAAAGGAGCTACTTCGAAAGGCCAAGATTGCTGAGAAGCGCTGCAGAAAAAGAACAAATGAAGCAACAAATAGAAGAAATGAGCAAGGAATATCAAAGGGAAGCCGAGGAATTAAATCAACACATGAAAAATGAGATCCTGAAGTATCAGCTGCCTAGGAGAAGAAAAGGAAAAAGTTGCAAATTTGGATCTTGAGGTGCAACACCAAGATCATGTCATTCATGAGTTGAAGATTCGCTTTTGAACTTAGCAGGTTGGCTAATGCGGCAATAGAAGACGTTCCAAGACACTTAAAGCTGGCTGAGCAAGAAATCATCCCTTTTGAAACCCCAACTGAAATTAGCAGCTTTATTGGCTATTGTAAGGACTTGATTGGGAGAATGAAGCAAATAATCGCGGAAGACGTTGAAGACACATAAAGGCTTTTCTGTTGGGTAGCATTGTTGTCGACATTTGTGATGTATTTCGTTTTGAATGGTTGTATGAAAAATGACGATTGTGACAAATGATAAATAAAAGAATGGTTGCTTCTTTGTGTTGTGTTGGTCTCATGGCAATAGCTATAACTTAGTACCTTTGAACGAGACGTTCTGGGAAATTATCATCAAAGATACTCACGTCAAGACCAGATATATTTGCCGCTCTCTAACAAATTGCAATATTTTTATCTTTTCACTAATTCTTTTTTCTCTTTATTCTTAACAAGGTAAAACTGTGTCACAATTGGGCGCCCAAGGAAGGAAGATACCGATCTAACTCGTATTCACAATACCAGAGCTCTGACTAAGATGGCTGGTGGTAATCATGAACCAGAAATGCTGACCAAGTAAAAGGTTTGAGCATGGAAGTCGATGCAGTGAGAGGGAAATTGAATGAAATGTCAAATAACCAAGCAAAGATGGAAGAAATGATGAGAGCCATGAAGGAGTCACTGGATTTATTAGGAGCTAATCCAAACCGAGACATAGTGACTTGCGTCAGGAGGGTACAACCAAGCACTGCAATGGTAGCCATACCTAACATCAAATGTGGCTGTAAATGTCACTCAAGGGGTGAACGAAGGGGATGAAATTCTGAATAACCTTCATGGACAGCCACCACCAACAATGCCATTGGTGATCCCAATTGGGGAAGGCTATCGCCCATTAGAGAACATTCATCCTGAAGGCACGGGCATGCTACCCCTGGGAGCCACCTCATGTTGTCATCCAAAAACAACCATTTTCCTCAGAAAATAGCCGTCCAAGAGATGAATAAAGACAAATTAGAGAAGAATGGATGAAGAAGATTCAGATCAAATTAAAGCCATTCAGGACCTAACACCTATGGTTATGTGGAAATTGAGCAACTATGTCCTCCTGAGATCTGATAGTTCCCAAAGACTTCAAGGTTCCGACTTCTCAAAATATGATGGGACCGGCAATCCTTTGTTCCATTTGAAGAGTTACTGTACTAAAATGGCGATATGGTCCAAAGATGAGAAGTTTCTCATCAGCTTTTTCCATGAAAGCTTAAGTGGTCCTGCTTTAGAATGGTATATTCAGTTAGACCATTCTAAAATTTCCTGTTGGAGAGAATTGGTTGATCAATTCATGAGTCAGGACAAGTTCAATATGGAAATAGCACCCACGTGAGCAATTAAGCACAATGCAAAGGAAGAAGGAGGAGTCATTTAAACAATATGCTCAAAGATGGAGAACTTTAGCCGCTCAGGTGCAACCGCCACTCATCCCTTCTGAAATGTGTTCGTACTTTTTGGGGACCTTAGGATCTCCTTATATTGGGACAATGGCAGGAGCAGCATACAAAGATTTTTCTGAGCTAGTAACCGCAGGTGAAAGAATTGAGAGTTTGGCTAAAGCTGGGAAACTTCCTATGAGCAATGAGGACACGAGAAGAGGATTCCCGCCTAGGAAAAAAGAGGCGGAAGTAAGTTATGTGCAAGGTCAGCAACCTTTCATTCCAAGATATACCTCACACGGCCAAGACCCCAAATACCATCCATCTCTCCTTACCCACTATACCAAGTCACTCCAAATGCAAATACAATTCCATACCACCAACCTCAAGTCAATAACATCCATATACGCCCATACCAACCAGCTCGCCCAACATACACCTACAACCCAACCATACATCCTCAGAATCACCCAAATACCACACCACCACGGCCTAATACCCAAAACCAAAGTCGTTCTCGATTCCCAAACTTACCACCTTTCCCAAAACTATCCATCTCAAATGCTGATCTTTTTCAACGACTAGTTGATGCTCATCTCATCTCGGCATATCTGGCGTCCATTAGAACCACCATACCCAGCTTGGTATAACCCAAACTTAACTTGCAAATATCATATGGACATAGCAGGACATTCCATCGAGGATTGTGAAGGTTTCAAGACGGGAGTGAAGAAGCTAATTGCTTGTGGGAGGTGGATTTTCAAGAGGAGTCAAAACCAAATATTGTCCATAATCCAATTCCAAATCATGAAGGAGGAGGTCGAGTAAATGCTTTGGAGGTAGAAGAACCACTGATCAAGAAGGTTTTGAATCTTCAAACCCCTATGCAGAAAATTTTTATCGGCTTGAAGGAGGCTGGTTACAATAGCAGCACCCTCTGACAATGAGAATGAGAAACATGATGAGGAATCAAGTTGTGCATACCATTGTGGAAGTCTGGGGCATGATATTGAGGACTGTTGGGATTTCAAGGTTCATGTAGGGATTGCTTAACTTGGGTGTTATACAAGCAAAAAAGAAGCAAAATGTCTTTGAGGAGGTGAATGTGATCGAGCGTTTTGTACTTCGAGTGCCTCCGCTTAATCAGGCACCAAAGCCAGAAAAGGTAGTGATCACTGTGAAGAAACCAACACCCTTTGTGTATGAGGACACACATGCCGTACCTTGGAATTATGAGACCAAGGTTGAAATGAAAAGTGACATAGGGGAAACCTCAAAAGCTCAAGGAGGTGAGGAAGTGACCAGTGTCATGGAGGTAAAAGGAATAACAAGAAGTGGAAGGGTGTATGGACCCAAGGAGTTGGAAAAAGGGAAATTTGTTGATGAAGGGAACGTTGAAAAAGGTTTAGAGTCGGAAGAAAAGAAAAAGAGGAAGAGGAAGAAGAGTTCCTTAAAATCATGAAACAGAGCGAGTATGATATTCTGGAACAATTAAAGAAGACTCCTGCTAGAATATCTCTCTGTCACTAATCTTGTCCTCTGAATCTCATCAAAAGGCAATATTGAAGGTCCTGAAGGAAGCCTATGTCAAGCCCGACACTTCATTGGAGAACATGATAAGTATGGTGGATCAGTGAAACGTGTCAATATGATCACATTCTTAGATGAAGAAGTGATATCACGGGCTAACCCACAAGCGCTACATATAACCCTCAAATGCAAAGGCCACATAGTGCCTAGAGTCCTTATTGATGGAGGATCAGGGTTAAATGTATTACCACTGTCCACTTTGAAACAACTATCAATGAGTGTGGATGATATATCACCTCAAGTGATGGTTGTAAAAGCTTTTGATGGAGCTACGAAAAACATTCTAGGTGAGGTGGTGTTGCCACTAGAGATTGGGCCAAGCAAATCAGAAGTGTTATTCCAGGTGATGGAGATTGGCTCAGATTATAACATGTTGCTAGGAAGACCGTGGATTAATGATATCGGTCCTGTCCCTTCAACCTTGCATCAAAAGGTTAAATATATTGAGAATGGATCAGTTGTCACAATCCATGGAGAAAGGGACATCATTGTATCCAAACCAGTCTCACTACCATATGTGGAGAATGTGGAGTCGATAGACAATAACTTGTGGCATAGCCTGGAGTTGGTGAAGCCCGATATGAATGCAGTGGGTCCATAATGCAGAATGTTAATCAAATAGTGGCTCATATCATGGCTAAGAATGGATACCTACATGGTAAGGGGTTAGGACCACAGTTGCAAGGTATTAGAATACCTATATCGGTCTCCAAGAAACCTAATCGATTTGGTTTGGATATAATGCACCTTAGAAGAGGAAATGGATGACATGGCCCTCCAACAGGAGAAACATGAGAAGAAAATAAAGCAGATCCCTCACTTGAAGGAGACATTTCCTAGTCCAGCTGAAGTGATTACAGGTGGAAAAGTTCATTCCCCTTGCTACCGTCTCACCATCAACACCTTGGACATAGAGACAACTGAAGAGAGCAACAAGATTTATGCTGCCAACAATGATGAAATGCTAATGACTGGAAGTTGAACAAGTGATTGATGTTATTGCTGCAAAGTAATTATTTGTGTTGTATCAGGAAAGACTATTTATGCTTTTATTTATGCTACTTGAAGACATCATAAATAAACTTGTGTGTTTATTCAGCATCTTTATTTCTTATCCAATTTTTATATTTCTTGGTGTCTTTCATTCTTCTTGTTTCAGTCCTTATTTGCTTTCTCTTTATCATCATTTTTAGCTCATTAATTTTTATTTTTATTTTATTTTGCATTTTTCCACTATCTGTTTGGCCTTCCAACCCACCACAATTGCTTTCAGGAATCTAAATGCTATAGAAATTTTGCCTCATGAAAGGGAATTTGAAAACTCGTCAATTGGTTCTCTTGCTGCAATTGATTGTGATAGCCATGAATCTGAGAAGATCAAGAAATTGTTGGGCAATTTTCAGACTTATTGGAACATACAGAAAAGGGATTTGACTTAGACAATGAGGTGATCGAGCTGATTAACATGGGCACTGAAGAAGAGAAAAAAGCTGAAAATAGTGGAAAATCCAGAACGCTCAGAAATGATTGCATTGTTTAAAGAATACCTGGATGTCTTTGCATGGTCCTACCATGATATGCCAGGGTTGATCAGAAATAGCTTCACATAAGATTCCTTTATATGCGGGAAGTGAACCAAAAGCAAAAGTTGAGAAGGATGCGGCCTGAAATGTCATTGAAAATAAAAGAGGAGGTGACTAAACGGCTAGAGGCCGGATTTTTGGAGGTGTCAAGACACACTGACTGGGTGGCTAACATTGTGCCCGTGCCTAAAAAGGATGGAAAAGTTAGAATGTGCGTGGATTATCGGGATCTAAACAAAGCTAGCCCAAAAGACGATTTTCCACTCCCTCACATTGATGTCCTAGTCGATAATACAGCTGGAAATCACCGCTTTTCATTTATGGATGGGTACTCGGGTATAATCAGATTCCTATGGACGTTCACGACAAAGGAAAAACTACTTTCATAACGCCGTGGGGAACATTCTGCTATGTCATGCCATTCGGATTGAAAAATGGTGCCACCTACCAACGTGCCATGGTTGCATTATTCCATGACATGATGCATAAAGAGATTGAAGTGTATGTGGATGACATGGTCGCCAAGTCTAAAGAGGGAGAAAGTCATGTAAGTTCTACAAAAGTTGTTTGAAAGGCTCAAAAATATAAGCTGCGGCTGAACCCGAATAAATGTGTCTTTGGAGCATCTACAGGGAAATTGCTCGGATTCATTGTCAGGAGAGAGGGATAAAGGTAGATCCAGACAAAGTAAAGGCGATCCAGGAGATGCCAGCTCCCGAACCGAAAAGGAAGTGAGAAGTTTTCTGGGAGGCTCAACTACATTGCTAGATTCATTGCCAATTTGACTAGCACTTGTGAGCCGATATTCAAGCTGTTACGAAAACACCAACCTGGAGAATGGAATGAAGAGTGCCAAGAAGCCTTTGACAAAATAAAGGCTTATTTAGTAAAACCTCCAGTTTGACCCCACCTATACCAGGTCGTCCTCTAATATTGTACCTCAGTGTTGCCCACGTCACTTGGGGCAATGTTGGGACAATATGATGAGTATGGAAAGAAGGAACAAGCTATTTATTATCTGAGCAAGAAGTTTAATGACTGAATCCCGCTATTTGGCAATTGAGAAGACCTGTTGTGCATTAGCATGGGCCTCTAAAAGGCTAAGGCAATACATGTTATACTACACTACTTGGTTAATCTCTCGAATGGATCCATTGAGATACATATTTGATAGTCCCCATGTGTCATTGAGAATGTCAAAGTGGCAAGTGATACTGCAGAATTTGATATCAAGTATGTGACTCAAAAGTCTGTCAAGGGAGGTGCAATTGCTGACACCTAGCTGAAAACCCTTTGGAGGATGGACAACCCACCACGGCTGAGTTTCCTGATAACGAGGTATTAGTGGTGGAAAAAGAAGATGTAGAAGAGGAGAATACATGGAAGATGTACTTTGATGGGGCTGTCAACATGAATGGATGTGGAATAGGAGCTGTCGTAGTCTCACAAGCTGGAAAACAATACCCAGTCTCCATCAAATTAGATTTTGAATGTACCAACAACATTCAGAGTATGAAGCATGTGCAAATGGTTTGCAAGTGGCAATTGACTTGGGAATCAAAGAACTAAAAGTCTTTGGAGATTCGGCACTCATAATCTACCAAGTTAATGGACAATGGCGTACAAAGGATCCCAAATTGGTACCTTATCAAAAGCACTTGTCTCGACTAATTGAGCACTTTGATGATATATCATTTTCTCACTTAACTCGAGATAAGAACCAATATGCGGATGCATTGGCGACTTGGCTGTAATGACTAAATTGGAAGTCCACACCAATGTCCAACCTATCCATGTAGAGGTACAAGATGAACCAGTATAGTGGTAATGTAGAGGCTGAACAGACGGTCAACCATGGTATCATGATATCAAGCAATATATTCAAAAGGGAGAATACCCAGCTTGGGCAAATGAGATAAGCAAGAAGACAATTCGACGACTGGCTATGTCCTTTTTCCTGAATGGGGAAGTCCTTTACAAGAGGAATCATGACACCACTCTCCTTAGATGTGTAGATGCTCATGAAGCTCGAATAATCATGACTGAAGTCCATGAAGGAATTTGTGGAACTCATGCCAATGGACACATGATGGCACGCAAAATCCTAAGGAGTGGTTATTACTGGTCCACCATGGAGAATGACTTTATCAATCATGTTCGGAAATGCCACAAATGCCAAATATATGCAGACCGAATCAATGCTCCTCCAGTTCCATTACACAACATGGTATCTCCCTGGCCTTTCTCGATGTGGGGCATGGATGTGATCGGCTCAATTAATCCCAAGGCATCCAATGGTCATCGCTTCATTTTGGTGGCAATAGACTATTTCACTAAGTGGGTGGAAGCTGCTTCATATGCCAGCATACACAGAAGGTGTTTCTTAGATTCATCAAGAAGGACATTATCTCAGATATGGAATTCCAGAAAGAATCATCACAGACAATGCTCCTAATCTCAATGGTGCCGAAGTTCAGAAATTTTTCAAGACTTTCAAAATCAAGCACCACAACTCAGCTCCTTCAGACCTCAGATGAATGGCAAGGTTGAGGCTGCAAATAAGAACATCAAGAAAATCATCGCCAAAATGGTGGTAAATTACAAAGATTGGCATGAGATGCTGCCGTATGCTTTACATGCATATCGTACCAAGTATACGATCGAGACAGGGATGACTCCCTTCTCATTGGTATATGGAACAGAAGCTGTATCCCCATAGAAGTGGAAATCCCGTCATTAAGGGTTCTAATGGAGGAGCTAGAGGAATCTGAATGGGTGAAACTCGATGTGAACAGTTGAACATGATAGAAGAAAGAAGATTGGCAGCTATTTGTCATGGCCAATTGTACCAAAGTAGGATGGCCAAAGCTTTTAACAAGAAAGTTCGTCCTAGAGATTTTTAGGAGATTTGGTTCTGAAGAAAATTCTCCCGAACCAGGAGGACGCACGGGAAAATGGGCTCCGAGTTATGAAGGTCCTTACATTGTCAAACAAGCGCTCTCAGGTGGAGCATTGATTTTGCAAAACATGGATGGACAAGAATTGCCTAAACCAATCAACACTGAATGCAAGTCAAAAGGTTTTATGCTTGAAAAAATGCTAAAAAAAAAGAGAGAAAATACCGTTAGGTTGAAAACTCAAAGAGCGACCTAAGCAAAAATTAGGGCAAAAAAAAAAAAAGAGCTCGTTAGGTTGAAAACTCGAAAGAGCGGCCTAAGCAAAAGTTAGAGCAAAGCATCATCTCAAGCAATCTACACTGGGGCAATTTTTGGTGATAAGTTCATCCTGAGCAAAGCAGGCTAGGTGAAGCTGGGGCAGTCTTAGAGAATTAAGAAAAGGAAAGATTGAAGGCTCAACAATGGAAGCAATGGTTATAGCATCCAATTTTGAAATCAATTGAATGAGCCACAAAGAACTCAAACTGGGGCAAAATTTTCATGTCTTTCACAATCCTATCTTTCATTTTTGTGGTTGTCTCTTTCCAAATATTTTATCCAATACACCAAGCAATAAATATGTCCATTCAGTTAATTCTTCCACTTTCTCTTTGAATGCATGTTTATTTACGATGTCTCAAGTAGGATATATTTAAGTTTAAATTATACAACCTAACAATGTTTATAGCAATACATCAATGACTAGCATCACACCAAGAGAATTCAGAAGTTTCAATTAAGCTTGCAGAAAAGCAATCATCATCCTTAAAAGGGGAAAAGAGAAAAGAAGAAAGAATGGAAAGAAGTGGACAAAGTTAGGAGGAAGAGGAAGTTTTATTTGTGCCAGAAAGTCCAGCTCAAGAATTACGAGTTTGATCGGTTAAAGTCTTCCTCGAGGCTTGCTTGATTTGGATACAGTTAGTTCTTCAAGAATGTGTCCAAATAAACTGCAAGTGAGTGATAAATTTGTGACTTTTGCATATAACAAAAAAACAAAAGAAAAGGGCAGTGCAAATCATTGTTTTCAGTGCAATTTACTTTCAGTCGGCTCAGATTGCCACTTTATTTTCAGTCGGCCTCAGATTGCCACCAATTTATTTCCGGCCTCAGAATTGCCAAATTTACATTTCAGTCGGCCTAAGATTGCCAAATTACTTCAGTCGGCCTAAGATTGCCAATTTATTTCATCTGCCTAGATCCACCAATTTATTTTTCAGTCGGCCTAAGATTGCCAAATTTACATTTCAGTCGGCCTAAGATTCCAATTATTTTCAGTCGGCCTCAAGATTGCCACCATTTTACTTCCCTGTCGGCCTAAGAATGCCAAATTTACATTTCAGTCGGTCAAATTGCCAACTTTACTTTTCTTGTCGGCCTCAGATTGCCTCTACATTTCAGTTGGCCTAAGATTGCCACTTTATTTTCACTCTCGCCTCAAATTCCAGTTTATTTTCAGTCGGCCTAGATTGCCAATTTACATTTCAGTCGGCCTGAGATTGCCAAATTTATTTTTAAGTGGCCTAAGATTGCCACTTTACTTTTCCTGTCGGCCAGATTGCCACCATTTACTTTTCATCGGCCTCAGATTGCCAAATTTACTTTCCAGTCGGCCTCAGATTGCCAAATTTACATTTCAGTCGCCTCAGATTGCCAAATTTACTTTCCAGGTGAGCCTCAGAATTGCCATTTACATTTCATGTCGGCCTCAATTGCCACCTTTTAATTTCCTTTCACTTGTTAATCTGCAGTTGGTCGCAATATTTTTAACTTCTTGTCACTTGTCGACCCATATTCGATTAGTCGCAAGATCTTTTGATTTCCAGTTAGCCCTTGTCAGCTTTAAATTCCGTTAGCCCCCATCAACTTTTGAATTTCATGTTAATTCGTTGGTTTTTACATTTCTTGTCATTTGTGAAATTGTGTCAAATTAGTTTAGTTTCCTTTCTTTGCATAGTTTGCATATGATCTTCTTGAATGTTTAGACTTTTTCCAAGGTTAGAATTCAATCTTTTTTGCATTTGCATTTCATGCATTGCCGAACAAAATCAAGGTTCATGTCTTTATCCATTCCTTATGAAGATAATATGAAGAGCTTTTCATATTCTCTTATAAGAAATGAATAAAGAGGGGCAACTGTGAACACAAATTTTGTCCCTCATTAAAACAAAATTCAAAAATTTGCATCTAATTTCTCTTGAAAACAAATAAAAAAAAGAAATTTTGTGTTGATTTTTTTTTATTTATCTCCAAAAATTAAAACAAAAGCAAAAAAATCATTTGATACCCAAAATTTCTTTTGTGGCCTTTGTGTTGTGTCCATTCTCTAACCCAACCCAATCGCATTTTTTTATATAAGCCCTGTTTGCTATGTATGTTTGTTTCAAGCCCATGCTTATATCTTTTTCTATCAAAAAATAATAAAAATAAAATAAAAATAAAAAGGAAGAGACAAGGAGTTATCACGGACTCATTCCACACACATGAAGCCATACAAAAGCAAAACAAAGGAAAAGTTGCAAGGAATGATGATTCCTCCCTAGCATAATGATGAATTTCTTGGTGATCTTGAACATGACAAAAGGGGAAGGCATTTTTGGAGGGGTTTTCACGGGAGAGTTCCATTTTCAAAAAGAACCAAAAAAAAACAAAATCACAGCTCATATATCAATCCATCATCTTCCTCAAGTCCTCATGAAAAAAGAGGCCAGACCACTTGAACACCATCATCTCCAAAAACCGAACAACTCACTTCAAAAGAGACCATTTTTATCACATAAGAAAAGGGAACCATGACAACAAGAAAGATCAAGACAAAAAATTTCACAATACACCAATCAGCAAGCATTCAAAGAAAACTAAAGAATTTAGTCAAGCAACAATTCCAGCAACACAATCCAGTAGCAAAAAAGGAGAAAAGAAAGAACAAGGTGAATACCAGAGCGGTAGCATTATCATCATTGTCATCTAAAAATTTAGCAAAAAGAGGAAGGGAGAAGGGGAGGATGGCCGCGTGGTTCTTCCCCACCACCGCGGCCTCATATCATCATCATCTTTACATCATCATCATCCAAACCTCATCATCATCATTATCCCAACCATCGCCACCACGCTCCTCATCTTCTCCTCGCCACAAGCTTCCTTTCTTCCTTCCCTCGCGCCGGGCAACCCTTTCTCCTTCTTCCTCTCGCACGACGTGAACCCAGGTGGTGGTGGAGCGGTCTCCTGCCACCGCGATTTGAGCGGATTCGACCCTCGCCAGCGGGCAGCTCTCCTCATGACACCACCCACCGCCGCGCCCGATCGGCACCATCTCAATCAGGCCCACCCCTCTCTCGTGAAGTCACGGTAAAGCCAGCCATTGCACCATCGTCTCCTCGCTCCAGAAGCCGCGGTAATTCTTCCTTTCACCGCCACCATGGCCGCGGCTTCGTGTATCCTTAGCCATAGCTCCGTGCACCCATCCTCAAACCCAAACCACCGCTCGGCCTCTCCATCGCGCGTACACCTCCCACCACGGTCTCCCCACGGTCACGCGTCGCACACGCAGTCCGGCCCACCACTGCGGTCGCAAAGTCGCTGCCGTCTGCTCGCCCAGCCGGCGCTGCTTACGCTTCGCGCCAGCCGTCACCTCTCGCCCGAGCTCCAACCGCCTGGGCTGGTCCTCAAGGTTCCATCCTTTCCATTCCTTCTCTCTGATTAAGTTTCTCTCTCAGCTTCCACTCTCTCTCTCAGCTTTTCTAGTGTTATTTGAGAGTGATGTGTGTATGTGTGTGTTAATGAGAGAAAAAGAGAAGCAGTGAGTATGTGTTTCGTGGGGTGAGTCATGTGTGTCCTGTGTGGGTGCGTGAGTTGTGTTATTTTGTGTGTGTGTGTGTGTTTGTCCTGCCTGTGTGCATGTGTTGGGGAAGGTTGTTAAGGGTAGTTACAATTATATTATTATTATCATTATTATTGTTAACATTGTTTTATTATATTGTTGGATCGTTATTATTTAGTCTATGTTGATTGCACTTTTGAGCACTATTTGGATTGAGATTTATTTGTTTAATCAGTGTTTGTTTTATAGTTTGATATTTTGGGACTTTATTTGTTGGATTATTTCGATTTAAATAAAAGAAGTTTGGTTAAAAATAAATCCTTGAGTATGTTGATGATGCAAAATAAAATAAAAAAGGTGATTTGATTATTTCTCTTGAGTGAATTTAATAAAATAAGAATAAAAAAAATAATGATAAAGATTTTTAGTTTAATTATTTTATATGTGTACGTGCCTTATTTAAAATAGTTGTGTAATCATGTTTATGATTAATTTTGTTTTTTTGTCTAATTATTTTATGTTTGTGTGTTTTTGCTTAAATGTGTAATTATGTTTACAATTTAATTTTGTTTTATCAATTTCAGTCAAAATCAAAGCTTATCAAAAAGAAAAAATGTTTTCCTCTAATTTCATAATAAAAATCTATTTCACAATTAAAATCAATCAACTTTTTTGTTAAATTAAAATCCATCGAACAACTTATTTTAAAGCTATTGACTTTGAATTCCCCAGGGAATATGGATGTGGCGATTTTAATCCTGTTCAAGTCAAAATCTAATATTTATAATTTTTGTCTTAATTGTAAATTTTTCATGAGTTTTTTTTTTATGAGATATTTTATTTCATTTACTTTCATTTCTTTAGGAAATATTTTATTTCAAATAAAAAATTTAATGACGGCTTGTTAACACGTATTTTGAACACCTGAGTTGTGAGCTTGGTGTTCCTCAATTTTTAAATTTTGTTGTAAATAAAATATAAAAATGAATATTTTGAAAGGTTATTAATAATTTGCACAAATCAATTAAGGTCCGTTTAAGGACGGGTGTACTGGGGTGCGTAGGATTAAATCCTACACCCTTATGCAATCACAGGACTCCAGAAGTAAAGTCTGGTTTAGAGACCAATTTTTTAATAAAACGGGTTTCCATGTTTTCCAAATTTAAATAAACTTGGTGGCGACTCCAATTTTAACAAAATAAATTTTTCGCCGTCCAGGATTCGCGAATCCAACATTGCGACAAGTAGAGTGAATAAATATCTAAATATTTTGCAGGGGTATGCTTGTCCTAACATAAAATGTTTTTGCTACTCACAAAAAGACAAAATAACGCCCTTCTCTCTAGTTTGCACTCAACAATTGGTCTACATGTTCCACTATCTAATTTGAAATATAAATAAATGAGTCTTACACAATTAAAAAAATATTTAAATTATAAAACATTAAAATTTTATATAAGCAAATTTCCATATGCTAATATGCTATTATATTTTTTTTAATATACGTGGAGACTAGAATATTGACATAAGTCTACAATGATAATACTATGTGTCATGACCCAAAAATCATGACCGGCACATAAGGGATATTGTCCCTTATGGAAGCCTTCTAGAATTAATTTCATGCAATCATACGTAGTAAATTATTAAATTAATGCTCATAATAAATTATAAAAATAAAAAATAATTAAATAAATAAATTCCTCAAAACTTCTTGAAAACTTTATTAATAAAATACATAAATTATTTATTTTTTTCAAGTCATTTCAAAATCTATAACTAAAATAGACAATCTTAAATCATGTTCCTAAGAAATTACATATTATATCATTATGACAAAATAACATAACCTTAAAATAATCATGTATGTTAAATGAATACAAGGACCTTCAGACACACTCCTGAGCAATCTATTCTAACATGATCCTAATCTAAACTTCACAAAATGAAGCTCACCACTGAAATGGCTGGAGGCTACTAAGGTAATTCTGAACAATAATTATCTGCCTAACTATAAAGGGGAGAAAAGAGAAGGGTGAGTTAATCAAAACTCAATGAGCGAGTCTCCACTACAACTCACATGGGACAACAAAGATAATACATAAATATACATGCAGCTGATATAAAATATTTTTTTATATATTTAAATATATATAACTTCCTGAAAATAATAATTTAACTGAATTCATGGCAATAACTAGTAGAGAAACATGAATTATTCTCTAAAAATATCTGAACTGAATAGCTAAATTGAGCCAATGGCTAATCTAATGAGCAACTAATTAGGTCTCATAAATAGACACACACTAGGTTTCTTATAATGAGTAGTTACTCTCAAGGGCCACTGGTATAAGGTTAACAATTAATCCTAAACCATTAACTCGCTGTTTGTCTCACTAATTACTAAAAAAATAATAACTTGCAATTAAATTGAATAAATTTAAAAGTTCTAAATTCATATAATTAACAATTACTTTAGCATAAATAAGGTTCTAAAATCATGCCCAAGGATCAAGCTTATAGTCATAGTGATTTAAGAAGCCAACAGGTATGTATTTACAATTGTTATGAATCATATTTTGTTCAATACTTTCAATAAATCATAGCTAATGTTCTAAAATCTTAATAGGAAATCCATAGTCTTAAAACATGGTAATCAAAATGTCTGCTATAAACATTAAACTAAGATCTCATAATTTCATAAATTGGGAAAAAGATATTCTATAACATGCAAGGTATCAAATATGGTCCTATGAGCTTTCTAAAATAATGTTTTCATGATAATGGAAAAAAAAATAATTTTTCTAAAAATTGGCATAATTTGTGAAAGCATATATTTGACATAAGTCATTCTAGAATCTTACAAACAATTTATATAATGCTAGGAAAAATACTAATAATGACCAAAAGTATGGTCGTGAGCTTAAACTCGCTCATTGTTCATTCAGGAGCTCTTGACCACTAGCTACATGATACTTGGGAATATCAATGACACTCTCAACTAACATGGAGTTATAGACAAGAATCAGGAATAATTTGAAATTGAACGAGAAGAGAAAATTTGTCACAACTCATTTAGAGAACGTGATCACACATGAGGATTGGGTCCCAGAAGCCTTGGTTGCAATTAACTAATATGCATAAATAAATCAAATATATTAAAATATCTCAAGTTTAACTAAATTTCATAATTCAAAAATATTTCAAAAACATAAATCCTGAATAAGAAACTGTCTCATAACTATAATCCGAGGCGAAGCTGGTGACTGAAATTTTGAAAATAATTAGAATGCATGTCCTGATCCTACCTACACAATTATTGGAACACTACTAATGACATAACCATTGGTAAGCTCCACTCTAAAAGCGACTCAAAAGAAGCTATAGCACTACAAGGAAATATCCTGTGGTGCACTGAACCTATAGCTGCGTATAGGGAGGAAAGAGGGGGGTGAGTTCATCAAAAATCATGGTGAGTCTCTACTTACAACCTACATGGGACAACAACAAATATACATTACATATACATGTGTCTTAATGTAAAACCTTTTATAAATAATTACATATAACTATACTAAAAATAACAATTTAACTAAATCCATAACAATAACTAATAGAGAAACAAAAGATGTTTTGTACATAAATATCTTAGCTGAATAGCTAAACCTAAGCCAATTACTTAATCTGATGGGCACCTAACTAAGTCCCATAAATAGACACCACACTAGGTTTCTTACTATGGATGAGCTGGTCCTTCAGGAACCACTCAATACCAAGGTTAACGATTCAGTAGTAAAGGGTGAGCTAAAGCTATATTCTCACTATTTATGGCTAAAAACTGAGTAACAACAAAATTCACTGTTCATACAAAATTGGGATTTATGAAATTTCTGGCTGATAAAATAAATCTAAATCATACATACAACGAGTATGGTCCCATGAGTTTTCTAAATAATAATATGTCATGATAACTATAAATCAATAATTTTCTAAAATTTTTATAATCCATAAAGCATATTTTTTGACATAAGTCATTCTAAAATTTCATAAATAATTTACATAATCTAAGAAAATAATAACAATAACCAAATATCTGGTCATGAGCTTAACCCACTCACCGTTGGTAGTCGGGAATGTGTTTCCGTGACAACTTGACCTTAAAAGGAATGGCACCAGGTCTGCCAAACAATATAATGAAAATATAAATAATTTGATTTTATCATTCAAACTGAGTTTGGGATGGTAGGAGGAAAAATGTTGAGAGAAAATCATGTTACAATATAAACTCATAAATTAGATAAAAAGGGAAAGGAACTGGCTAAATTCTATGAAGATCAATTATCGAAGGAGATTGATTGGAGAAAGTTAAGAGAAACCACGTTTTTCTCTCTAGGAAAAATTCTTGGCAACTAAAATTCTAGAAAAATATTTGGGAGTATGATGATGTACCAAATATATACTGGGAACAACAGAATTTCAAAAAAAAAAAAAATTGCAAAGCATTATGTGCACGCGTGTTGGGCAATTCGATTTTCATATATATATATATATATATATATATGAAAACGAGAAAGACACTGCAAGGTGAGTCCGTCTTGCCACTTATAATAATAATAATAATAATAGTCCTTGTGCGTTGTGTGTCATGCTTCTTGCTAGTTTTATATATATATATATATATATATATATAACATGTATACCTACATGCATTCTACGTGCTACAGTAATGCTACTTCATATAATAATAATATATACTCGTGCATCTAATTTCATCTAACATATATATAAAAAAATTGTAAAAATAAGTAATATTAATAATAATTCAGATACTAATATATTTCTTATTTGGGATATTATAAAACTATACCATAATAACCTAAAGATTCGTAAACTCATGACCATATAAGGATGGGAGTGAGAGTACATACCGAAGAGATTAATTGAAAATGGTTTAGAGAAATTGTGTCTTTCTCTCAAGGAGAAATCCTTTGACAGCTAGGGTTCTTAAAAGAATATTTAGGAATAATATATTATGCCAAATATATACTAGGAGATGGAAGATATCACTAACAAATTTTATTTTTTATTTTGTTTCATTTTTATTTCTATTATTTTTCATTTTTAATTGTTATTAGGGCTTTAACTTTCATTGCGGTTAGAATTTGCCCTCAAGGCTAGAAATAACACTTGTAGATAATTGAGTTAACTTTCTAATGCCATAAAAATTGCGTGAATTGGACATCTACGACTCAAGATATTTGTAAAATACTAAATATAGGTCATACTTGACGGCATAAGAACAAGGGTATGTTAAAGGTTTTCTATAGATATATCCTAACTAACTGCGTGACATAAGCAACAATGAGATAAGAATAATAGCTAGATTAAATATAATCGTATCTTTTGCAACTAATTGGATAATTCAAATTCAAGCTACCCTGACATATCTTAATTATCTTTTGTATCACGAATATACATATAACGAAAAGCTAATGAGGTTTTTGAAATAAAAAACATATACCTTGGTGATTCACATTATGTACTTGTTTCTCTTTTGAAACAACAACAACAATAATAATGTGATGATGATGATGATTTACATGATGAACAAATTTTGCACTCAATTCTAATAATTAATAACTTCTTAAATATCTAGTAATTTTGTATAAAAATAATATACTACAATTTGATAATGAATTGTCACGACCCGACCTGGGCACGTAACCGACACATGGGAAATTTGGTTCCCACATAAGCCTAATAATCTATTACTCTATATGCATAGTAACTTATAAAATCATTTAAAATGAAGTTTTTTTTTCTACATACAAATCACATGTTCTTTAAAGTTCAAAATAATTCAAATCATCCAAATAATCAAGTCTGTAGTTTCATAACCTATCTCTAAGGTCTGAAGTTATAATACATCATGTAAGTATACGTTGCTTTGTTTCAAAATGTAATGAAATCCATAGAATTAATCCATTCAACATAAAACCTGAATATAATATCATAGTATGCAAATAAAAACATGATCTAAGGCTGGATCGTGCCTACAATGTACTAGATCACTCTAGACAAAACTACAAATACTTATCCAAGTGAAGCTCCGTTGAAACTTTAGTCCTGCGAGGTATGGTGCTAGAAAATCTGCAGGTTTCTCTGTAAAATAGGAGAAAGGAGAGGGGTGAGTTTTGTGCAAAACTTAGTGAGTGAATCCCCACACTATAACCCCTCTTCATGGGACATCAAGAAACAATGCATAAATTATAATAACAATAATAGTATAAAACTTTAAAACATATCATACTTGCATACGTATTATCAAAATCCCAATTTTCTATAACACTAGTCAACAGGACCCTAATAAGAAACAGAAATCTCTATAATAATATTTGGTTACATCTTGGCGTTACGTATCGTTGTCTCAGTGTAACAACAAGTTCTCTTATTAGTTTCTAGTCACATTGGTTGTTACTATCACCGTCCCTAGTGTGCCAATCAATTCTCTCTTTACAAGTCTCTGTCACATTTAGGCGTTATGCATCACCATCCCCAGTGTAACAATAAATTCTCTAAACAGATTGCCCCTTGTAGGCTTATTTATTCTTTAAACAAATTGCCCCTCGTAGCTTGTTTTCTTGAATAGATTGCCCCTTGTGGCTAATAACTCTAAAACCATTCAACCTTGAGAACTTTGAATCTCTATAACTTTGCAGTTTACCTTAGCATAACTGTAACTATGAAATCATACATGGTAATTTCAAGTCCACAGAATATGTATCTGCTAATTGTTCTGAGTCATACAAAGATTCGTGCTCTAAAATCCTTTTATGTCTAAATTTCTAGATTATTTCTCATTAATGGTAACTCATGGTACTACAGAACTTTGAATTCACTCAATTCTAATAGTCTGACCTTAGCATAATTGTAGCTATGAAATCATGTCTAAGGGATCACCCTTTGTAGACATTGTGATTTCTAAAACCCAGAAATATGTTTCCGTAATTGTTCTAAATCTCATAAAGATTTAAGCTCTAAACTTTTTACTTATTCATCCAAACCATCATTCAAACTCAAGCTATTTATAACTAGAGAACGTAATATCATACTTTCAAAATAGTAAAGTTTTACAATCATAATTCTATTCCCTTCTCTAAACTACATGTCTGGTTATAAAACTATATCATATGCATAAACTAGCTCTAGAATTCATTGAAACAATCATAAAAATCTCTAACTATTACATATATCATCAATTCTGCATAAAACTAGTTCAGCAAACATGGTCCCATGAGTTTTGTCAAAAATAAGTTTCATGCTCTAAAATCAAGAGTTCTAAACATACCAACCAACAATAAACTTCAAATCCTTATACAGTAATTCTCTAAATCAAGCAGGAAATCATATTTTTCAGGAAAATAATTATAATGAACAATATAGAGATCACATACAAACCCACTCACCTGTGGTAGAAGATGAGAGTTCTACACTAATGGAGTTCTAGCAATAATAACACCAGTCTTGATATGGAAGCAATAGAGTTCTAGATTAACTTCTAGAATCTCCAAATAACTTAAATATCATCCTAATAACTATAGGAATACATCACCTCTTACTATCATTGAAAGAACACAAAACCTCCCCAAAGACATGAAAGATTAGAAGGAAAAGAAGATAAAGTGATTAAACTAGACATACCTTAAGTTTAGAAGGAAGAAAATGGAGTTTTTTATGAAGAAAAGTGAAGAAATGGTGTTTGGGAGTGAAAGAATTGCACTTCTTGGAGAGAATGGGGTGAAATGGGTGAGTTTCATGGTCTGGGCCCTAAAGGGGTTTTTATAAGTCTTTTAACATTCAATGACCGTACGCTCACAGAGAGCATAAAAATCGTTCATTGCACCGCTCCTGTTCTGACCGCTAATACTCTCAAAATGGTCCTCACTTATTTAGATAATCATTTATTTTACTTCCATTAACTTTAAAATATAAATATAAATAAGAAAATACCCCCCATTTGGACTCAAATAAAATATTAAAAAAATCAGAATCCCAACAAATCAAAATCTAAATTTTGGGTTTTAGTTCAAATTCAAAAATTCTTACGATTTTATAAACTTGTAGGCTAAAAACAAAATGTCTAAAGGTCTCATAAAATTCATTAAGAATCACTCTTTAACTTACTTTTCTCTGGGAACAATTATCAGGACTTTTGATCCCAAGAAAATGCATGGTTCGATCATGTAGTCCTTCAAGAGAATGTAAGGTCTAGACTTAGTGAAATTCAGGACCCGAATGACAAATAAGCAATTGACACCCTTCTTGGTTTGAAAAAATTTCCAACATTTTTATTCAAAACTAGGGTATTACATGAACGTTCATTATTTGATGGAAAATTATATGTGGGGACAATACAATCTTATTAGGAAACCTCATATATTTTAAAAAGGGATAAAAGCGAATATAGATAAAAAAAAATTAAAGAATTTTTTTAGACTTTTAGATCTCAGAACACCTATTAGTATATTGTAATAATATGCATGTGCCAAAAAGTTTAAGAGTCATTTTGCACTTTTTTAAATAATAGAATTAAATTACATATGAGTCAAAGTTAAAGAGGATTTTCTAGACTTTTCCCTAAAATAACATTCTAAACATTGCAAAGCACAGGTATACCGCTAGTTAGAACTCATTTTGATAATTCTCATTTTATTTAATATCAGGAGGCCTATGTTACTTATTATGAGATGCAATGGGGAGCCATAGTTTGTTAAAAGGTTTAATAATTAAAACATTTACTATATGAATTTAGGTTTCATAGATAGTAACATTATTTTTACACTATCAAATTAATACAATTTTAGAAAAATATCAAATCATGATGACTAATTATCCACCATGATAACTACTCATTATAATTTATTATTTTTCTCAAATTCTATCATTTTAGTGCACAAAAATTAATGGTAAATTGCATTGACCTTTCTTAAGATTAAGCGATTTTGCAAAATATACTTCTCAATTAGTCACTCTTGCATTAGCACTCCTTATAGGGGTACCCAATGTCATTTATAGGGGTGTTCAAGGGTGTTCGATGTAACATACTATTAAAAATAAAGTAAGTTGAATAATATATATATATATATATAGGGATTGTCATCCTCAACATTTTTACTTGAACTAAAATGCCCCAATGTCTTAGTTTTATCATGACTTATATGAAAAAAAGGGAAGGGGTTGGACCACCTAGACTTTAAGTAGTGTAGACCACTCTAGCATTCCCTCCAAAACTCTTTTTCCTACCTCCTTCTCTTCTCCACCTCCTACTCTCCATTTCTTTTTCTTTTCCTTTCTCTTTTCTTTTCTTCTTCCTTTCCTCCCTCCACATTCCTCCTTCTTCCTTTCACTCACCACAACACCATCGCCACCACCTCCACACCACCTCAACTACCATCTTCATCTCCTCATCATCATCATCACCAAATCACATCTCTCTCTAACTCGAATTCTCTCTCTAAGAGGGAAGGTTAGAGTTGTGATTTTGGACCTACCTCTAAGATTCCTCTAGAAGTAATGGGTAAGTGTCAATCTTGCTATATTAATCCTATTGACCTTTCTTTATAGTTATTAATGGTAGATTTGGAGGTTTTGAACCCTAGGTGTATAGAATTAGGGCTTTTGAGCTATAAGACTGATTGAAGTTAATTGATTGCATTGTTAGCTAACCAATGTTGTATTTGTCTTGCTCCTAGAGTTATATAGCGAATGAGTATTAATCGTTGGATTGTTGGCACTTGGAAATTGGTCTTCATTTTTGGAACCAGTTTGTGAGTAGATAGTGAATCTATAATTTACTTTTTGTATAGTAAATTTCAATTATAAATATAAAATTATACTAAGAGTTGAAAGTATATTGATCTATGAGAAAATATATTATTTATCAAAAAAGAGGCTTATGTTTTAAATGAAAGTTTTCACTGGAGGCAAGAATTCAATTATTATGCTAGTTAATTATTCTTAGTAAAGCTATAATGTTTGTTAAATTCTTGTGTTTTAGAATATCTTATGTTAATTATTAAATTTGATTTTATCTTGTGTCAACTGTATTTCACATAACCTTGAAATGGATTTTTATGTATTGAGAATATCATGGAATTGAATGTGCATGAATGTGACTTTATTTGGGGAAACTATATAGTTAGAATCTATAGTTAACGGATGGCATTAACCTCGGTGCATCATGAGAGACTATAGTTAGCAAGTGAAGTTCTAACTCGCATATAGCTGCAACTATGTCTATATATCATTTGGCTATGAGCCAACTCAGTTAGCAGGTGAGGTACTAACCCACATGACTTTTGTCATGTTTGGACATGTATTTGGCTATAAGCCAACTCTAGTTATTAGGTGAAGTGCTAACCCTGCACATGACATTTGTCGTGTCTAGACATATATATGGCTACAGGCTAACTCCAGCTCAGGTATGGTGCTAACTTTCACATGACCTCGGGTCATGTTTGGACTTGTTATTGTTCTGCTTTGGATAACTCTCCATTATGTTTGGATTTATATGATTATGGAAAGATATGTTTTCAAGAAATCTCATGTAATGACTAGAACCATATTCTTTTGAGTACATCTATGTTATTATATTTATCTTATTTATGATTACATTCAATAAATTATGGATATCTTATCTCTCACTAAGCTACAAAACTTGCCTCGTTGTCCTTCCATCTTTTTCAGATCCAGGTGCTAGTGCTGGTTCTTCTTCTATTCCTCCAACATAACCTTAGTTGATTCCAAGTTGGTGAGCCTTGTCGTGGAGGCCTTTTTTGTTAGAACCCTTATTTTGTTTTAGTTAGTTATCAGGAGCATGTCACAAGCAGGGTCCTTGGACTTATGTTATGCTTATGTTTGAAAACTTAGGACTTAGTTATATAGATTATATTATGAAAAAATTTGTAAACTTAATCTAGTTTTATGTTTTGAACTATGTTTTGTATTATGTTTAATAGAGTCTGAAAACTAATTTGGTATTATGGTTGGACTATGATGAGATATTGTTATATGTTTGAAGGGCATCCTGAGAATGCTTGATGCCAAAGTGCTGGATTTTATGTGGAGATATTGTAGGTTGTATTTTTGTTTGAAGAATGTCCAAAAAATAGAGGAAATTCTGTACATTTTTCGAGAAAATTGAGTGTGTTAAGGCTTGCTAGAAAATGTGCTCCCTATGTGTGTCATTCTAAGTTGGGTTATGACAAGTTTTGAGTTAGATTTATAATATGGGTAAGTTTGTAATTTTCATTCATCTTAATTAATTGCAAGGTAACGTTTTCTCTCTTCCACATTTTCACTCTCACACACGCACTTTACTGTATATTTTCCACCTTAAATTCTCTCAATATCTTACACGGAAGCTTCATTTCAGTGGCTCTTTTTGCCAAGCACCAATCTATAATACTAATATTTCAGATTTATTATAGGGAAAGTTTTACAAGTGTCGTGAGCAACTTATGCCCATGATTTTTATCACCTTAATTATTAATTATTTTGTTATAAAAATTATCTTCATATCTATTTCATTAATACAACATAAATATTTCATATTAAATATTGAATTTCAAACCATTGCAATTCTTAATTTAAATGATAAAATTGATCAAAATATGCCAAACTAAATTATTTAACATTAAAAATGGATATTCACATGATACATATCTTTTTCTATTTTCTTTATAATATTTTTTATTTTTTCAATTAAACACTTGTTTTTCCATATTAATTACAAAATTTTAAATTTTGAATTCACCTTTATATTTTGAATTTTGAATTCAATAGACTACTTAATTTCTATTCCACAACAAACCAAAATCTAATCAGAATAGTGCAAAAACAAAATTGAAAACAAAAACTATTGTTATCAAGAAAGATCCACTATAATCAAAGTATAAACCCTTTAAATTACTCATAGAATCTCTAATATATTCATTGCTATAAAAGATAACCACTTATACTAATCGAAATAAAACCTTAACTTCTCTTAGAATCTAATATTAGTTATCCTGATATCTCTACGCTTAAAGCTTTAGTTTGAAATGCTAACACCTCATTTCATTTCTACTCTCTATTCCACAACTTTCTTTTTCTTCCATTTTCCTCTCATATTTTCATATTTTTCATTTCTCTTCGTTCATTATCTATTGGTTTTCTCAAAATACATTAATTTACTGAATCTTTTAACTTTCTTCTTCATGGTTTATATTAAGGAATAAGAATTTGTTGGTTAGAAAATTTAAATGTTTCACTATTCTTCTTTGAAGCTCTTTTCTTCTTTATGAGACTTTTTTTTATACAACATTTTTTATGTTTGTTTAGTATTTTTAATTTGTATATATATTTATTATTTTATACATTTAAATGTTTCATCAATGAAATAAAGATTTGATTTTTTGGAGTTCTATTAAAATAAATCAATTTATCCTTTTCATTTTCATTATTTATATCCAATTTATTTCTACCTTTCTTCTTTTTCATTTTTTTTTGGTTTTGTATAGAGATTTTTCTATGTTTATTTAGTCTTTTACTTTATGTATATATGTTAATGGTATTTTTCTATATTTTGCAAGAAACAACCACTAAAATATAGGCTCAATTGCGTATTATTCAATCTTTTGTGGCAAAGGTAATTGTATTTTTCATAAATAATTTAATAAATATTTTATGAAATTTGAGATTAATTTTATTGTTGTATAAATGAGTATTCATGATTTTATAATTTTTTCTTTTTAAAATTTGAAGCCACAATTAAGTAAAGAAGATGCTATTTCTTTTATTGATGGACTATCTTAACTAGTCATTTCACTAAACTTAAGGTAGTAAACATTAAGGACAAAAAATGATTGAAGTTTGTGTTTGGTTTTACTTATATTTTTATGTTTGATTTTGTTTTGCTCATTTGTTTAGCATAACATTTATATGAGAGGAATTGTTGTTGTGTCAAGAACAACACTTTCTTGAGTCAAGTGCACAACTAAGCTAGTGATGATTCCAATAATAATATTAGACAAATACATCAGCTAATCTCCATTGGAATTTATTTATGTTGTTCCACCTTCTTCAATTTACTTTTTCTTCATTATTTTGCAAGGCTTAAAGATTATGAATTCAATATATACATAGCTATTGAATTATAATTTCAATTCCATTTACAAACACTAATTATGGAGGATGAATAATATTTGGAATAAAATTATATTTTCTATTTAAAATTTTCGTTGTGCATTAATATTGTACAAATTAATTGTTAACTATTATTTTGTTTATTTTGATGTGAATCGAATATACTGATATATGTATATCTATTGATTGATTTTTCTTCCAATATATGCATTTATTGATCCTTTTTCTTCTCATGCTAAAACTTTAAATTAATTGATAAAATTTAAAATATTATTTTTGTATCTATATGCAATCCATATTTGTGTTTGCTTTTTTAAGGTATAATCATTATTTATATATTATTTTCTTTAGAAAAATATAATTATCGATAGATTGCTGATTTTATTTTCAAATCCCCACCTAACAATTTAAGTGATAAAAAAGCTAATATTACACAAAAAATAGAAACATAATAAAAATTAATAGTAAATTATATTATTACCCTTTTTTGTTTTTTATAAGCCTAATACTATGATGCTGATATCCATATCAATCAATAACTTATACATACTAATAGTATTATTATCCTTTTTGTTACCATTTTTAAAATTTTTATTTTTTTGAAATTTTTTTAATAAATCCATGAATACACGTAGGATTCAAATCTTTGCAAGAAATGAGGAATGGGACCCATAACGGGGATAAGGATGAAGATGAGAGCAAAGTTATAAATGAGGATGAGATTAGAAGAAAAGTTTCTAACTTCAAATCTATAGCTTTTGAAAATCATATATATATATATATATATATATATATATATATATATATATATATATATTTAATTCTTTGAAACTTAAACATTTCAATTTGTGAATTTCACAATTGTTTCATATTTTTTTTGAAAAAAATTGAAAAAAAATTCAAATTTTCAAAATTAAAATATTTTTACAAAATAAATTCCATAATTTATACTTCTTTAATAATGATCCTAATTATTTTTTAATTTTTTAAAAAGTAAATAATTACAATACTTTTAAATTAAAATAATTATGTAATTGATATACTACTTCAATAATTGAGATGACATAAATTTGGATTATATAGGATTTTTTTACTAATTATAACATATATTTTAAAATTGATATTTTAATCTACTAAAAGGATGTACAATGAGAGAAAGTATAATTGAAATCACATAAATTAAATGTATTTATTAATTTTTTATTAATTAGAAAATATATTTTTATGTTTTTATAAATTGAATACTTTAATTTACTAAAAAGATATAAATGACTAGGGCTGACAAAAAAAAAACCCATTGAAAATAGATATACACATGGATTATTTCAATAATAGGATGAGAATGAGGATATATTTTATCTTTTTGGGGATGATTGATAGGGAAAAGTTCCCATTTGCTAATCACAGGGGGATAGGGAAAACACACCCTCATTTTTTCAATTATTTTTGTTAGATTTGCATTTACTGTATGTATTTTTAATTTGGATTAGGTTGCCTTAGTAGCATTTGTTACTACGGACAATATTTATGTTTTGAATTTTAAAATATTTTTAATTTTTCTCTTTTGAAAATTTTTAATAAATTCATAAATACCTATAGGATTCAAATCTTCAGGGATAAGAAATGGGAACCCATGACGGGAATAGGACCCATGATGGGAATGTGGATGGGGATCAGAGCAAAATTCCAAATTCAAATGGGCGTGACATGTTCTCTTTCATGGATACTCATTTCATTCCTATAAATACTAATGATATAATTAAATTATCCACTTATTCTCTTTATTTTTTAACAATTTCAACTTTCAAATGTGCAAAATAGCTCATGCTCTTTATTATTAATTATTGGTCATCTACCAAGATTTTTCAGCCTTATTCTAAACATGATATTTGAAATAAGATATAAAATAGAATGACACATTTATATTTTTCTATTCATTTAATTATTTAATTATTAACTTATTTTTAAAATAATTTTATATATTCAATTTTTTATAAAATATATTTAAATAAATTATTATTTATTTTCCTTAATGACCAACAAACTATTTTTTATTATTTTTACAATACGGGTAAACGACTAGTAATTCAATATATCTCAACTCAACAAAAGCTGAGTTTAATTGTCAAAGCCGCAACTGGAAACCGTTTTGCCAAGCCACCAATATACCTCCTGGAACATGTTAATTAATACCTCTACACTTGTTCTTTTATGGATATAAACTAGGCATATGAATTTGAATTAAAAAAGATGTAGGAACAGGTCGCTGGAGAAGGATGTCTGTCTTGGGCACGTGGACATATGGATATAAAACTGTAGCAAGAAAAGGAGCAACAACGGCAAGACTTCGTGGGTTGTCGGCAAGGGAGAAAGGTTCAAGGAGGTAAAAGGGATTGTGGATTTTGTTCAGTGGCAGCAATAAAAACACAAGAAAGGAAAAGTGTTGCTGCGCGCAAAAGGCTGGGAGGGTGCAAACATAGGGGAGAGAAACATCATTCTATGCAACTAGTTAGGATGAAATAAAATTACATGCTTAACCCATATTATAAATCTGACTCAAAACTAAGACATTTGGTCATTTTTGTTCAAACAAAAATGTGGGCATACTAATCTTTGTGTGAATGTGTGGATGATAGCAATATGCACACACATGTATATGGACAAGAACTTCAACGTAGTCTCTCGAATTTATAGCAAAAGTATAAATTAATCTCTCAAATTTAGAAAGTCACATCATAGTCTCTTAAATTTTAAAAATTAGACAAGTTAGTCTCTCTATTAAATTGTCATTTGAGCAAATAACAAAAATGTCCACATGTTCTGTTAACTTACTTACCTATTAATTTTCACAATGGGTTAAAAGATCGTTAGTCTTCTTCATCTTCTCTCTAGCTCTCTTTCAAAAGAAAGATTTTAACTTTAAATTATCTTTTATTTTGCAAAAGCAGAAGTTGCTAAAGTTTTTATCTTTCTTTTGCTCTCATAAGAAAGATTTGTTAAAATTTTTGTACTTCTCCTTCCAAAAGACATTAATGGTACAGTAATCTCTTTTCTCTCTCTCTCTCTCGAATACCTATCGTGAGGCAAGTTAGGCTCACTTGCTCCAAGTAGACATTACTTAAATTTCTACTTCCTTTGTTGCAGAACAACTGTAAAAAACTAAGTAACACAAGTATTAAGGAAAATGAAAAAGTCTTGATAAATGTAGAAAATTATATGACTTGACAAAATTATCATTTTATAGTTATTTACTTATCTTAATAAATGTATTGATTACTTAACTAACACATTTATACTAAGGATATAAATGGAAAAAAAAATTAACAATACATAGATATTGTAAATACAAAGATATTTTGAAGGATAAAAAATGAAAAACAATGACATGGAATATATTCTTTCTGTCTGTGCTGGTTTCGAGCCGATTTGGTAAATTGGAATACGACATTTCTTGCAACCACCTGTTTGTTGTCCCCTAGTCAAGTTATGCACGATAAGTGAGACCTAAAACGTTTGAAAATTCAACGTGATTTGATCTATACATACATCTATCCAATATTTCTATACAATATATAAAAGGAATTCCCCTAGAGTTAGTTATTTTGGTGTCCAACTTTTGTTACCATTTTTACTCTTATTATGGCTTACACACTCCAATCGATTTTGTTTCTTTTTTCTAAAAATTGATTGACACTCCAAACCTATCTCATGTTACACGTTTAAAGAGAGTTTTATTTTTCAATTTTCTCTTCCAACATATCAACTGAAATGGAAGGGGAAGTTTAAGATAAATTGCTATGGAACCATGCCTTCTCTTTATCTTGTGGAACCACCCGTTCCTCATTCTGCTTACGGTAGTCATAG
Source organism: Dalbergia oliveri (assembly GCA_030441495.1). Lineage (NCBI taxonomy): Eukaryota > Viridiplantae > Streptophyta > Magnoliopsida > Fabales > Fabaceae > Dalbergia > Dalbergia oliveri. The sequence continues at coordinate 34,219,522 of JAMLFY010000010.1, forward strand.
TTTTGTACATATCGCAATTAAACTACTCCAAAACACATTTTGAATTCCTCTTCACTTTCTCTTTAGAACCTATATATGATCTCTTTAGTCATTCATTTCCTAATCTCTATATTGATTCTTCCCTTAGGTTTATGTAAATTATTTTGTTGAATTGATTCCATTCTTTTGTTGTCTTATATGTGATCAAACTTGCAAGATAGATAAAGTTGTTCAGCCAATTAGATCAAAAGGGTATATGTGCTCTTTGACTCATTTTTTCTATGGTCATTCATAATCAAAGTCATTAATTTATTATTTTTTACTTTAATTTACATTTTAACTACAGTCAAAAATAAAAAATCAAAATATGCAGGGTAAGAGAGGGTGAACAAGAGAACAACCATGGTCCTTCATGTGTAGTGATAGAGATTGCGGTTTACGTCAGAAGGTTCCAAGTCGATGGCTTCATTATGGTGATGTTAGAAAAAATAAAAAAGATGCAATTTCAAGATAGTTTGAATGAATCATAATCACATTTTTTTGGTTATTTTTTTGAAATCAATTTGTGGATTATTTTTGCTTTGATAAAGTTATTATAGTCACTTTTGTCATTTTTTTTCTAATAGTTTTGTTGCAATTTTTGGGAGGAAAATATATATTTTAGAAATTGAGAAAGTAAAGTTTAATAATATCATTTTTTAAGGGAATGAGGAATATGTTAATATAAACAAAAAGTAAAAAATGTGGTTTGATGGACATGATAGTGGCAAGTCGCTAGTATTATTAAGGGGATTGTAGTGTTTTGGTGTGCAATTTTTTTTTACCACTTTTATCCTTTCCATTTAATGAAATAGAACTTTAAAAAATAGGAATAAAATGGTAATGATACTCCTCATAAAACAAAAGTACCACAAACTGATCATCTACTTATTTTAACCCACTTTGCTTCCCATTCCTTCTTCTCTCTACCATCATTTGCATCCACTGAATATTTCTTCTTCTAGGTGCCTAGCTTTCAGAACCTTGGTGGTTCTTTGTCCATTGTTAATTTTACTTCCTTTTTAGTTTTATTTTTTTCTCTTTCCATGGTTCTTCTTTACTATTTTTATTTCTTCATAAATTTTTCAATAATAATTTTCTTTTGCTGAAGCAAAGTTTTAATTTTTTTTTTATTTTGTCTACAACTGTATTTCCTCTGCCATGTTACATAAACTAAAGAAGTGGTAATGATCCTCTCCGTTTATTAACTATCCTACGGCCTTTGATGAAGGAATAATATCTTTCATGGTTAAATTTAATTATTGATGGTACTTTTTTTTTTTGGTTAAGTTTAAAAAAAAATTCAATGCTTTTTGGTTGTTTCAGCATAACACATAACATATGAAGTTCTTGATATATCGCTTCCAATAATCCAGACGCATAGCATGATCAAGCATATATATCTTTTCCATTGGTTTTTTCTCAACGGGTATTTCATTTTTCTTTTTGGATGAAGATTCCATTTTTATATTGATTATGTGTGTTTTTCAAATGGGTTATAATACAACGGTTGAAATGTTGAGTTTCAATTTTCTAATATTTTTACCTTTTGTTTTTTTTTTACATTTTCTGATCTCTTGGCAAAGAAGTTGCAAGGAGGACAAGAGAGGATAATAGAGGAGAGAATATGAAGATTATTAAGAGATTGACAATGTATAAAAATTACATTAAAAAAAGCAGCTTGACGGGCACGATAGTGCCAACAATACACTAGTAATAATAATCACAATGTTATTACTAAAAGTTTTATTAATGTAATATTTTCAGCTTTCGAATGAAAGAGTAGTCTTCACTTTTCTAAATTTATTCAACTACTTTTTCTAATTTTTCTACAATAATTCTGATCATTTAATACTATTATTAAATTAATTTCAATTTTTCAGAACCATATGACATGCATCTTTATGAAACTACAGTGAGTATTTTCTCTTTTATGATGAGAAATTCTAATTCTAATGTTTGTTGAAACTTAAAATTCAAATTAAAGACGGTACTTGCCCATATTAGCTTTCATCAACTATTCCCAATGGCCACTACGCTACCATCACCACAATAACTAATTTGAAACCCATTGCATAACGGGTAGGTAAAGTTTAACACACCTTCACCCATAAATGTCTTTGGTGGGTTTAAAATGAGAACAATTTGTCAGAATGGGAGACATCAGAGATCCGATTTTTAGAAACTATAATATTATGTCATGAATTATTTCTCCTAAAAACTTAATGATGCGTAGAGGTATATGGATGATTTTATATCTAACCTAACTAATCAATCTTTATTGAACAACACATGAATTAATTAATTCCTTACTTATAATAATATCAATTGGCAAGTACTAACAAATTTAGACGACAGGTGGAAATTGAGTCATACTGAAATGCAAAGTTAATTTGTTTTATTAATGACATCAGAAAGTAAATAAAAAAGCATACAAATTGAAGGAAAAACGGCATTAAGAAATTACATGAAATCAGTGCCAAATTGAACGAACCAAATACAAATATCTTATTAAACCATGGTGCCAAAAAGCAACATACATAACCCTTGCTCTAGAGGATCACATGATGGAGCAATTACCATAGTTCGATTCATGACAACCCCGGTGGGAAGGTGGAGGGCAATAAAGTACATAGCACCTAGGGCAGGTGCACCATGGAGGGCACTGAAAATTGCAGAAAGGTGGTGGAGGAGGAGGCTTCCAAGGGGTAGAACACTGGCCACTGCAGTTGGGGCTCTGGCAATTGAAGCATATATTGATGCATTGGCCCCCACAATGGGGACTCTTGCACTTGGAGCATCCACACTTGCCATCACACTTTGAACTGTGGCACTTGATGCATATAATGACACACTTGCATTCGCATTTTGGGCACTGGCACTTGGTGCAGTGCTCACACTTTCTTTCACAACACTTGCATTGTGGTGGCGGTGGTGGTGGCGGCGGCGGTGGTGGTGGTGGTGGTTTGGGGGGCTTCACCTCTTCCACGCTCAAGATGGTGATGCACCGGAACTTCTTTTGCAGCCGGTTGGCAAGGCAAATTGTGTTGACATTAACACCGATCACCACCACACGTCTCTGTCATCCCCTTCCAATGACACCGAAATCACACCTGTGGTCGTGTGTGATTTTGGTCATGAAGACAATTTGTTCATATATATTGAGATAAATTAGTAGGTGCGTGTGAAATAAGAAAAAATGGAATACTTTTTATATCATATGATAGAAATTTAAAGAAAAAAAGCAATGACAAACTACATTGAAATATCCTTAGATTTAGTGAAATTTACTCTAACTTTCCTTTATTATATAATTGACCTCTCTTTGAATGTATGATTTATTGTGTAATAGAGAGAAGGATAGTGTAATGATTTTAAAAGCGAGATCGGTGTAATAATTTCTCAAATTTAGAGATTTTCTGAATAAATGTTACAAATAGAATGAAGGTTGTTAGTTGAATTTCACAAAATTTCAAGAGGGGTTGGAATAATTTACTAGAGAAATTTGTTAAAATGAATTGATTCATTTCTAAGTAATAGTTCATCAAAACGTGACAATTTCTCTTATCTCTATTTAGTGACACTGTAAAATTAATTGTCTTATACTAGATATAAAAATCAATTTCTACATACTTGTTTGCGAAATTCACTTTAAACGATAAAGAGTGAGAAGAAACACATCATAAAAAAACAAAAGTGTTGGACTTTGATATTTATAGTTTCATGAGTCACTAGTCACTAATATCTCTAGTATATATATAGAAAAATATAGATAGATAGGTCTTATAAAGTGTAAAAAGGATTGGCGCATGATATATTCACCTTTTACCTCAGCAGCAGTTTTCAGGGCCTTGTTTCTGCATTTTTCACAGTGCATTTTGATCTTTATAACTATTTTTAGCTGCATATATTTGGCATTTTGATTCGTAGTTAATGTTTTTGAGAAACTTATCCAAAAGCTTAAAAAATAAAAAATAAAATAAAACGGCACAAAACATTGATGAGCTAATTATGTGATCGGAAATCACCTTCATATTTGCTCAATTGAGACAAGCGACTAATTTCTGGTCTTGCGGTCAGAAAGAACTCAAAGCGGTTCCTCGTGAGTTGTCCTATACATTGGAGTGGAGTGCGTACTTTTAAATACGTTTATATATATATATAGAGAGAGTGCGTGTGTGTTGAGCCTAGCTAGGCCTTAGTTGTTGATTTGACTGGAGAGAGACACGCACATGGCATAGGATAATGATATGTGCGATGGTGTTATTTGTCATCCAGAAAGTGGGGAATAAAGTCTCGCTTTAGTGCAGAGGTTGTATGTATGCTTTACTTTAATTTTTAAAATTTTAAAATTAATTTTTTTAATTTTTAAAATTATATTTCATGAGTCACTTTAATTTATAATCAAATATTTATCAGTTAATTATTATATTTTACTTATGTAGCTTATTAAGTGAAATATTATAATCACATGTCACATTAATAAAATATTACGGTGACTAATGGATATTTGAACTAAAGTGATCTATGAAATATAATTTTAAGTCTAAAGGTTAATTTCAAATTTTTATAGACTAAAATAAAACAGCTATAATTTCAAAACTAAAGTAATATTTTTCTATTAAAAAAAAAAAAAAAGAGTGGGTATTCTTCATTTTCTTCATGTTCGTGGTTACGTTCGATCGTTTTCTTCATCTTCTTTTCCCTTTTTTTAGACTACTATGACTACGATTTATAATTTTCTCGTTGCTCTATTCAAAACTAAATCACAAAGGAGTGTGTTATATACAATAGGTCTAATTAGTACACCTAATAAGATAAAGGCTGATAGGACCTAATAAAATAAACTTAATAGTATAAGACCTAATAAACTTTGAATATTATATAATATTTGGTGTAATAATGTATAAGATATTATATTTTATATTCTGTAATATAATAATTATTTACAAATAATTCTAATATCTTAGTTAAATATTAAATAAAACCAAATAATAATAAAATAGGAGTCTTTATTATAATAATTTTCAAATATTATATTTATGAAAATATTTATTGATTAAAATTTAATTTATATTAAATGTTATTATTTATTTCAATATTTTATAATTGTTTATTATTTCAATTAGTTATATAAATAAAAATTTTTTTATATATTTTAATATTTTATATTTTTAATTATAATTATTTAAATTTAAATTATTAGCCCTTAATTTTATATATTACATATTACATAATATTTATTATTTCTTTATATATTTTATAAGTTAATAATTTATAATTTTATATTATATATTATTTATTTAAATATTTATTTTTTATTTTATTTTATTTATTTTTTTTCAATTATATTTATTTTTACTTTTTATTATATATAACTAAACTGATATTATACATTATTTGTGTTTATTTATTATAAAATAATTTTATTTTTCTTTTATAATTTTATTTTATTCTTATTCATTTAATAATTATTTTATTTTAATAAAATATTTAAAAAAAACTGATCTTATATGCTTAGCATTTTGATGTATAAAAGGATTATAATATAATGTTATAATTATTCTATAAACGACGAATAGGGGAATAAGGTATAGTATTAGTTTATACTATTATGCCTAATACATCATATCAAACACCCCTAAAGAAAAATAGTGTTATTTTTAACTCTACAATAAAGGTTGAGAATTTTATCAAATGTGTGTACCTTTTTGCCTTGTTGAAGGTAGCTAAAAAATATAAAGGTAAATAATAAAAGACTATCCCTAAGGTTTGTTCAAATAGTACTTCAACTTATTCTTCTCAAAATTTGGCATTCTACCCCATTCTTTAACAAAAAAAAGGAACAAATTAATAAAAAAATAAAAACTAGTAAAAGAATGAATTTTATAAATGTAATTTCAAATCGGCATGTCTCTTAAATTAAACTAATTCTTAATATTCAAATCCTAAAGTTCATATCCACAAATTTACCTAACAAAAATTAAAATTAAATTAGTTGAATTGTTGCATAAAAATAATTTTGAGTCTTGCAATTGAAAAATAATAAGAAATATAAGATAAGTTAGTTTATCTTCAATATTTTTAAAAAATTTATAGGATAAATTGATCACTAATTATTTATAAAGTCATTCAAATAAGTCTATAATAAAAATATAAATAGAATAAATAAATCCACTAAAATACTAAAGAATAATTAATTTTTTCTATATTTTAAATTGTCAATTTATGCTAATATATCATGGATCAACTAATTTTTTTATTTTTAATATATCTACATTGTTCTTATATAGCAATTCAAATAAATGAATAATTTAATTTTGTTTTAAGCTAGGTATAGATTTGATATATGAAATTTAGGATTTGAATTTTAAGAACTAAGAAATGTAACATACTATGCGCTTCATGGATTGACTATCAAAATCAACAGTCTTCTCAACGTGCTTGTTCACTCACATGCTCGTAAAACTTCCGAATCACCATTCCAAAATTTCTCCAAGTTAACATGCTTAGCAGAATTTTTTAGTGATGAGCTCCAAAAAGAAGATGCAACTTATTAGTATAGATAGTATCAATCAATTCATATAATTCATCGTCAATTATATAGTCTCCAGTCTCAGATCCTCTCGTCTGGTGTGTAATCGGTTCATCCTCCGCTTGAAGCTTGTCTTTGTCGATGTCTTCTAGACGTCACTCCTCGCCTTGTCAGCCCCAGATCAACTTAAGTTTACTCTTTTATTTTTAATATATTTATGTTGTTCTTATGTAGCAATTCAAATAAATGAATAATTTAATTTTGTTTTAAGCTAGGTATAAATTTGAGATATGAAATTTAGGATTTTAATTTTAAGAACTAAGAAACTTGTTAAGTTACATTTATAAAATTTATTCTCTAGTTTTTATTTATTTATTCTCTATTTTTTTAAGAATGAGATAGAGTGTCAGTTTTTTTAAAAAAAAAGGGTAGAGTGTCATTTGAGCAAATCTTAAGGGTAGTCTTTGTTATTTATCCAAAATATAAATAAAGATAAATGAAGGCAAAGTTAAAGTTGATAGCTAGGAAAAGTAATGATTCTTTGCATTTAAAATGAATGTTTAAACAAATCATTATAAAATAATTTCAGGATTTTGTTAAAGAGTGCCCTTGGGACACTTGTTAAGAAATCAAAAAAAGAAAGTTTAGTATTGAAAAGAAGAAATTTTAAAGTATGGAATCCACAAAAATATTTTTAAATTTCTCTTTTTTAGTATCATCAATAATGTCCTAAGAACATTTGTTAGTGAAATCCTTAATTTCAATCTAAAGCCCCAATTAACGTGTACTCTTTAATGTCATTAAACTTATACTATGATATGCTAAAGTATATATAAGTGTGTGTATGTGTCTATATATATATATATATATATATATATATGTGGAGGTGTATTAAATTTTTTGGTGGACATGGGTTTCTGTGCTTATGATTATTCCATATTGAAGGAAAATAATATATAAAAAATATGTTATCTTTTTGTTTTTGGGTCAAAAAAATGTTGTCTTGGCTTGAAAGGGAACGGCGGTTTTTTTATTCCCGGCGTATTACACATGTAAATTTGGGTCAGATGTAGTGATTGGACAAAATATTTTTCTAAAATTACAATTCTAAATTTTGAAATTTTAATAGTATAGGTAGAGCTTGTCTAGATATTGTTTGCTTACATTATAACTAATCACCTTACTGAATGATTTTTTTATTATATATATGAATTTAATTTCTACATACTAATAATATAAAATAATTTTACATTACCAATCAATTGATTTCACCAAAGTAATAACTTCCAGAAAGTAACTACTCAGTATCACAATCATCCACCATAATTTATCATTTTGATAAAATTATTAATTAATAATGTAAAATTATTTATTCATCAATAAAAAATTGATATATATCTCTTGAAAATACATATGAAATAACAATTGAAAACAAATAATTATTTAAAAGATTTACTATTTATTTCAAATTGCGTAACTATAAAACTGGCTAAAGATAAATGAATTATACTTTAGAAAGAGGACCGTGATTGGAACTTTGAAGAATGTAATGGTTAAGAATATCTCTTAATTATGGAATTTTTCAATTAGTGTCTTAAGTGTGCATTTGAATGAAGTATTTTCAAAATACAAGGGAATTTAAAATGCTAGAAAATTAAAATGCTTCAATTAAATTTTTTTTTTAATTTTTAAATTTTTTATTTGGATAGATAATTATATTCCTTCAATTGTAAAATACTTTGTTTGGGTGAGACAATTATATTACCTTGATTTTAACATATTTTATTTGAAAAATATAAGGTAATTTTTTTAAAAATAAGATATTTTTAATAATAATAAAAATTTAATTGATCTAAAATTAATTATAATGAGTTCATATTTCATAAATTATCTGAAATTTCATTCACAAAATATTTTAAATTTGAATTATAAAATTTAATTGTTATATAAATAACATAGAATGATACATAAATATAACATCATGTAATATAAATTGAATATTAAAAATTTTAAAAATGTAATAAAATGAATTAAAAATAACATTAAATGAAAATCTCATAAATATAAAGGTAATGGAATATAATAAAAATGAGACTTACCAAAATGAGAAAATCGTATACTTGTGTATGTGTGTAGAGATTTACAAAATTTTCTCTCTATAGGTGAAAATTAAATTCTCTATTTTAGGTAGATAAAATCCCTTGGATTCTACAATTTCTTCTAAGTTAATATCCAAATAGGATATTTCATCATAATGAATTTTAAATTCTTCTAAAAATTACATTTTTTTCCTATAATTGCTCCATCTAAATGCACACTAAGAGCAATTTATCTATAATCTATAATCTATAATACTAATATAAGACTTATTATATGGAAAGTTTTTCATGTGTCATTTATAGAGGAAGTTATGGCCCACTATTTTCATAATCTTAATAATTAAAGTAATTTTTTTAATTTAATTTACCTTTTAATTATTGATTAGTTTTTTCCAATCATACCTTCATATCTCTTTTTCATTAACACAACAAAAATACTCTATAAAATATCTTATTCAAAATTATTTAATACGAAAATAATAACAAATAATATAAACAAAATGATAATTGCACATATTATTATTTAATTAAAATTTTATATATATAATTATTATAGTATTAATTAATGATAATAAAACTGTTATAATTATGTTACCATAAAAAAACTTTTATAATTAATAATGATTTTATTGACTATGTGTAACTATTATATAATTATATAAAAAGCTATTATAATATGTTTTCTTAGTTAATAATGAACTAAAACTACAACCCATATGTGAAGTTAAAAAACTACACAAATTAGGATTATTTATTTTTTTACTAATTTATAATCTATAATCTATCTATAATAATAATAATATTTAAAACTCATTACATGATAAGTTTTTCATGTTTCATTCATAGGAAAAATTATGCCTTATCATTTTCATAATCTTAATATTTAAAGCAAATTTTTTAATTTAATTTATCTCCTAATTATTAATTAATTTTTTCCACTCAGTCCTTCATATCTTTCTTTCATTAGCACAATAAAAATACTATACAAAATATCTCAATCAAAATTATTTAACATGAAAATAATAACAAATAATATAAATGAAAAGATAATTGAACTATTATTATATCAATAAAATTTTATATGTATAATTATTATAGTATTAATTAATGATAACAAAACTATCATAATTATGTTACCATAAAAAATATTATAATTAACAAAGATTGAACATGTGTAACTATTATACAATTATATAAAAAGCTATTATAATATGTTTTTTAAGTTGATAATGAACTAAAACTACAACCCATATGTAATGTTTAAAAACTACATAAATTATAATTATTTATGACCTTTTTTACTAATTATAATATATTAATTGTAACATATATTTTAAATTTACTTATTAAAAAGACGTAAATGACTTAAGATGATAAAAAAAAATCCTGGATGAGTACCCGTAATTGCTCACAATGGGGATGCGAATGAAGATAGGTTTAATCTTCATTAGGACGAGGTGAAGTCCTCATTTGTTAATCGAAGCAAGGACGGGAAATGAGATCCTCGCACCATGAAATCCCATCAATTTACCATTTATATAAATTATTTAAATATCCACCTTATATTTGTATTAATTATCTTTATTGGATTTACATTATGTATATATCTTTATCTTTAATTTGGATTATATTGTGTTAATAATATTTGTTATTATTAAGGACATTTATGTTTTCAATTTCAAAGTATTTTAAAACCTTTTATCTTTTTGAAATTTTTTTTAATATTGACGAATATCCACATAGCTTCAAATTCGCAAATAATATGGGACTGACAGGATGAAAATGGGGTGGGAGGCGGGAGCATGTCCATCTCTAATGGATACCATTGTCATAACTATACATAGCTCATAATATAGTAAAATTGTCCACTTATTCTCTTTCATTATTCAACAATTTCAACTTTCAAAATGTGTAAAATTTTCATAAAATAGGTTATTTATTATTAGTTAAAGGTTATCTATGAGATTTTCAACCTTATAAGTATGATATTCAAAATAAAATATAAAATAGAATAACATATTTATATTTTCTTTATTTATTTAATTATTTATCTATTAATTTATTTTCAATAATAATTAATAAATTATTTTTTATTACCACCATGCATTGCATGGGAAAACTAATAGTGGTTAAAGTTGTAAAAAATAATAATTTTCAAGATATAAAATCTATTAAAAAAGTTTTAAACTTGTCTATTGTAAAAATGGTTAAAAAAATCTTTAATTATGATGGTATTCAAGAGTAGAAATACCTTTAAAAAATTGAATAACTATTATAAATGAATACTTATTTGGTTTCTATCAAATTTAAGTCTGTATTAAAAGCTCTCTTCTTTTTCTTTTGATACTTCAGAAATTACAATAATTGTAATGTGATTTGAACTTAGGACCTCATGCATATTATTCAAACTCCTACCAATCAAAAGCTCCCTTGTACAATAGGTAAATGACATATTCCTACGGAGAGATAAACCAAAGGGCATTAAAAACAAAGGCACATGGTATGCATGAGGATGACTATGGAGTTTTTTGGATTTGGATCCCACAACCACAAAGACAGGCTTGGCCATGTACGTTATTGAAGAAGTAGCCAAGTAGGAACACTTCACTCTTCAAATATTCCAAAAATTGAAGCAGAAAAGCGACCCCCAAAGTTAAGGCTTACTTGCTTACAAGAAATGCTCGTCGTCTGTGCATCTGCCATCCACTGCTAATAAATATACACGAACCCACCATACTAAATCACAGGAAAATCTTCCTCGCACCATCCATATTCTATCCTCTTGAAGCTCTTCTAAATCACAGGGAGGGCCGTGACAAACTAATCGTTATTACATATGGCCCGCGTTTGTACTTGATTGCCCTTCATCTGGCTTCATTTTTGACCCATTGCCGATCATAATTCATAAACCTTTCCAGCATACTATTCAGCATAAAAATGCATTGCAAGTTGTTATCTGATTTGTTATTACTCTCGACTGGGTGGCCAGGAATAATATTTCCTTTAATTCTATCACATATAGTATTCAGTATATCATTTTATAGTGTATATAGCGTCCAATCCAAATTAGTTCGTCTGTCTTCGTAGAATTTCTGGGCATGCAGCAGGAAGCTAGGAGGGGTCCAAATCCGGTCGAAGTTAAGTCACTAGCTACAAGTCTTCCACGAGCAAGAAAAAATTGGGTTCCCATAGAAGAAAATAGAAAGAATTATTAGAAATAATTAACTAAACGACTGTTTGGGCCTTTCTTCCCTCATTATAAGGGCCACAAGGTGCCGGTGGGTTTTCCATGTCATTGTGCAAGGGTGACCCAATTACACTGCACTAGTATCATGATAGATCCATTACTTTTGACCCAAAAAAAATACTCCATTTCATGTATCCTTTCACGACAAAATAATAAAACAAAAGCAAAATAAAATACTTGTGTATGCTTTGCAAAAGACTTTAATTTCTATATATTGACATTATAAAGCTTCTTTACACATGCATTGCCATATCAATAAATGTGATTGAGCTTCATACCTAATACTTTAAAAGTAATACAAATAGAAGGATTTGATTGAATGATAATTATATTATCCATTGATCAAAATTAAACTCTTTGTTAAAATTTTAGGTACACAATGCCTGTGCGATATTTTTCAGATTTGCGGTTGCGAGTATACTTTACAGTTAAGGTAAAAAAATATTTTCTTCTTTTTTAACCCTTAGACATCATTATAGGAACACCAAATTTATAATATATATATATATATATATATATATATATAGTACTGGTAGCTATACATCATTATGGGACTTATTTTTTCGATTGCTTTTATCTATTTACTCGTGTTCTATTTTAATATTCCTATTTAATGTTCAAAGAATGAGAGTCTATAATTATGGGCGCATGATATATTCACCTTTTACCTCAGCAGCAGTTTTCAGGGCCTTGTTTCTGCATTTTTCACAGTGCATTTTTTTTTTTATCTTTATAACTATTTTTAGCTGCGTATATTTGGCATTTAATTCGTAGCTAATGTCTTGAGAAACTTTTCCAAAAGCTTAAAAAATAAAAAGTAAAATAAAACGGCACAAAACATGATGAGCTAATTATGTGATTGGATCTCACCTTCATATTTGCTCAATTCAGACAAGCGGCTAATTTCTGGTCTTGCCGTCAGAAAGAACTCAAAGCGATTCCTCGTGATTTGTCCTATACCTTGGAGTGGAGTGGGGTACTAAACACGTTTATATACATATATATAGGCCTTAGTTCTTGATTTGACTGCAGAGAGACACGCACATGGCATACGATAATGATCTATACAATGATGTTATTTGGCATCGAAAAAATGGGTATCTTGACAAAAAATTTAGGACCAAAAGATTTTACATGTCAATTAAATTATAAGAACCAAATTAAATTCAAATTAACTACATATTTATATATAAATTTTATAGCAAATAACTAATATGATAAATACTAACACATATTTCGATTAATTGTGAGATTAAAATTATTTTAATAAATGAATGTATTTATAATTGAATTTTTTTATAATCAATTTTCTTTGGTTGTTCTAGCTCAAAAGCAATTTTTAAGTGATGATTTTTTGTTTGAATTATATAAAAATAATGAATTTTATATGATAAATTACAAAAACAATATATCAAATGATTTTCTATATTTTAAGTTATTTTCTACTTAGGATTATTTTAATAAAAACATTAAAATGCTAAAATCATTTATTTTAGCTTATAATAAAAAAATGAAAATGTGTTTTCACTTATAAGTGAATTTTAGAATGAAAATTTGTTTTTTTTTGGCCCAAACATGTAAAGTCATTTCAGATTTAGATGAAAAAATCTTTTCTTTTTACATTATATTCCCAAACATACATCTAATAATGTCAAAAATTTAATAAACATCCTCCAGAATCAAAATAAAGCATAAAATTAACAAATCCATTTCTACATTGAATCTGTTCTTATAATTGCTTCTATATTGAAAAAGAAACCCATGCAACGATACTTAATTATGATATGATCCTTTTCTTTTTAATTAAAAGACAAGTCAATAGATTTAAAGTTGAAAAAACTCATTTATATAGAAAAATATCATCTATATAGGTCACACTTTCTATATTTAACTCTCACACCAACTACTTGAGAAATTATATATATAGAAAGATATAATTGGATGACATTATATACGTTTTTCCATTTTCAATACATCAAAATTTAAATTTGTTATATACATATATATATATATATTATTTTTTGAAAAAATTTGGGTAGGCCATGACCACCCATTGCCTTGATGAAGCTCCGCCTCTGATTGGAGAAGTGATAGATGGATGGAATAAATGGGCAACTATTACATCTAATAGTGATAATATGGTGTCCAAAATGGGCATTAACTTTAGGTGTTTAAATAACATTTTTATTATCTATATGTACCAGAAGACTTGGAAGATTCCTTTTGCATTGGTAATTTGGTATGTAGAGCAGATTGATAACAAACGTTAAACAAATGAAAATTGTATTGGCTAATTTAATTGGTTAAAGCCAAATATATATGCGTCATAAAGAAATTGTTTAGAATTAGGTGAAGGATTCATTGATACCGACTAGCTACGGACCAACATTAATCCGTCCCATTAAGCTTCCAAAAATAACTCTGGTACTTAATAGTGTTGCTTTTAAAGAGGGCCTTTGTATTTGTATTTGCAAGCTGAGGCTTGAAGATATTTTCTTATTTTTTAGTTGAAGGGTTCAAAGCCTAAGCAAGTTGTGTGGTGATAACTTGGAAAAATTACTTATTTCATCCAAGCTATCTGATCCTAATCACTTTGAATTTGAGATATTCTTAATTAAATTATTGAGATATCAATTGAAAATCTTTTTTTGTTGATTTATTTAGTGGGTTGTGATTTTATAGAGATTTATTGGCAAAATATCCTTATTAAATTGATTTGATCTGTAGAACAAGATATTAGAGATTGGAGAAATATTTGGAATTGATTTGAACCTAACTTGTGGATGATTTGTTGAAGATTCAATTTTAAATTTTGATAAAATAGAGCCAATCATCCAGCATTAACCCAATGCTTCAACACCCACGTTACTATGCTAGATTCGTGAACACAACAACCAAGTCCAGTGTAGCAGCACTAACATCAGTGCTCCAACACTCAGCCAATTCCATATTTTCTTTTATTTCTCTATTTAAAAGGAATGAGAGATCAATCTTTAGACACTTTTTACCCTTTATATACTTTTGCACTATGAGAGCCAGGATTCAAGGACCCTCTCTATTTAAAGGAATGAGAGATCAATCTTTAGACACTTTTTACCTTTTATATACTTTTGCACTATGAGAGCCAGGATTCAAGGACCCTTTTGAGTAGACTTCATGGCTATTTTTATTATTTCTTTCATTCTTTCATCTATGTCTTTCTAATTCTCTTAGGTATTAGGAAGATGATTCTTACTGATTTTACACTATTTTTGTCATTTGAATTTTCTTTTAATATATTCCTTATTTTCTAGCAATCTTGATGTTGTTCTTGGCTTGATTACCTATTAACTGATGTATGCTTTTATACTGTTGAAAGATTTTTCACTTTATAAAATAAGCTAAACTAGAACTTAACATGGATTAAAGAAGCTATAGGAATAGAAGTGATTATATGTATGATCTTTATGAATTATTGCTTTTCACTCTTAGGATAAATTTAAAATAATAATACAAGAGATTGAACTGTTTAGTTTATCTTAAGAGAGTTGTAATATTGAGAGATCATGTTATAACTATTAACAATGAGTGATTCGAATGAGAATAATATTACTATGAAATGATATTAATAATTAGGTAGTGCAATTCCGGGAACTTTGATGAAATCAACCTATAACATCTATCTTCCATCCATATCTTTCAACAATTTATTTTAGTTTTCTAGTTTCTTTTAAATTTGAATTAAAACACTTGATTATTCTAATTACATTTTTCTTAAATAGTAAAATACTCAATTGAATTGTTACTTGATTTCAATCCTCATATGGAAATGTTATGCTATTCACTTTTATTACTTGAAACCAAATGCATCTCCAGGAACCCAATTTTTATAAATTGGCTATCATGTGGCAGCTGGGTTGAAGCCCTTTGAAGCCTCTTGTGTAGAACTTAACTCCAAAAACTGTAGGTAACCACCCTACTACGACGATGGCACGTCGATTCACATCATCTTGACATTGTTGTCCTTTGTGAAGTCCTTAACTTTTTTGAAGAAGGAGGATTGCATTCTAATCAGCTTGGTGTTGGAGGTAGTGGCCTATTTGACCACCTCGGTGGAGGTTTAGAAGGGGTTGGCGTGTTGATTATGGTACCATAATAGAAGGCACCGAGGAAGGCAAAGATGAATTGGGGGCAGTTGAGGAGGAGGAGGAGGATCATGTCATCTTGCTCTATGCCGTGTTTGTTAAAGCTAACGATGAGTTCGATGGTGACATAGGTGAAGGTCTTACTAGTGGTGCTGTTGATGATGTAGGGACAATCCTTGAATTGGGAAGATTCCTGAAGCAGTAGGTGTGGAGAGGGATGTGTGTTGGGATGTAAATGTCGAGGAACTTCAAACGGAAAATGAAATCATCGTGGTGATTTTGTTGGGGTTTTGTCTATGGTACACTAGTTGACGTGTGGTGTATTATACATAAGGTGTTTATCCTTATTTAAAAAGTGTGGCTAAAGTCATTCACTACACTTTTGAATGCATTTAGCCACACGTTTTAAATGTGGCTAAACACCTAGTGTATGGTATACCACACTTCAATTAGTGTACTACAGCCTTCACCTTGTTGCCGATTCCATTATTCGTTTGATTTTGTTCAGTTTTCTTTGGTGAAGAGAATGGTGTGTGGGTAGAGGGTGAAAGATAGGTACGTAGGTCACAAAATCCCCATTCTCAATCAATGAAGGAGACATAATTTCATAAGAGATTCATTTGCTAAACAAGTTTGTAGAAAAAAATTTGGAAGACCAATTTTTTTTTGGAAAGGAACAACCTTAGTCCCAAACATGAGAGGACTAAGGATTAAGGAATCTGTCATCTTAAAAAAATTGTGAAAAATACGCTGGATCTATGGTAGGACTTGACATGACATGCCTTCTCCTTGCAATAAAAACTAGTTATCTAACGGTGAGATTGTTTCAAAAATATAGTTTTAATTTTTTGTTTTTAGTTAAATTTTTGTTTCTTAGAATTTTGTGAAATCCCCATTCTCTATCAATGAAGGAGACATAATTTCATAAGAGATTCATTTGCTAAACAAGTTTGTAGAAAAAAATTTGGAAGACCAATGTTTTTTTTTTTTTTGGAAAGGAACAACCTTAGTCCCAAACATGAGGGGACTAAGGATTAAGGAATCCGTCATCTTAAAGCAATTCTGAAAATATGCTGGATCTATGGTAGGACTTGACATGACATGCCTTCTCCTTGCAACAAAAACTAGTTATCTAATGGTGAGATTGTTTCAAAAATATAGTTTTAATTTTTTATTTTTAGTTAAATTTTTGTTTCTTAGAATTTTGTGAGTACTTAGCAAATCAACACGAAATGAAGTAGATATCAAAGACAAGAAAAACTATGCTTTTCGAACCATGACATATAACTAACTAAAACACAGAAAGATGGTAATTAGAATATAACAAAAATATAGGGGTTGTTTGGAATTGTTTTTATTTTTGTGTTTTTTAAAGCTGTTTTGAAAATAATATTCTGAAAACTATTTTGAAAACTGTTTTGGGTAGTAATTAATGAAACGCTAATTACAATCGTGTCATTGCATTCTTTCTTGTTTTAAAAAATAGAATTCCAAAAATATCTTTAAGCTATTTTCTAATTTTTGCTTTTAAAACACAAAAGTCGTTCTTTTGTTTTTAAAATCAATCTGAAAAGAATAATCAACCAAACAAGTTTTTTTCGTTTTTTGTCTTTAAAAACTGAAAATTGTTTTGCAAAACACTTTCCAAATATCCCTGTATTTATTTCCTAATTAGATTCATTCAACCTAGACATTATCTGTCATCCATGTTGCGTGGTTATGTTCATGTCACGACCCGATCCAGGCACGTGATCGGCACGTGAGAAATTCCATTCTCACGTCAGCCTCGGACCTTCATTGCCTCTATATGCATGCTCTGTTCATAAAATCCATGAAAAAAAATAGAAAACTTGACTTTTCTACATACAAATCACCTCTTTTCGGAAATCAAAATAATCGTATTTGAAAACTCTTGCTCTGATCATAAAAGTCTATTTAAAACATAATTTCACTTTCTCTAAATAAATGGTTTATTCTCTGAAATCGAGATAATCATGTTTAAAATCTCATAATGTTTATTCAGTCCAAAATCACAAATTTGTCCATATCGTTGAAATACCATTGAAATACATTTCAAAGTCTTATCATGATATGCTGAATGCAACAACTCATACCCTAGGTCCAGAACCCTCCCCATACCTGGAGAATTTTAGACAAAAATCATATTGCCTCACTCTGGTGAAGCTTACCCTGACACTTTACCGTGGCGCGTAGGATTTGCTTCACCGTTCTTATCTATAAAAATGAGAGAAATGAGATGGATGAGTTTTGCCACCAAAATTCAGATGAGTGAATTCTCACTTGAAATCCCCTTCATAGGACAAAAAACAATGTATGAAATCATAGAACGGTAATATGCCAAAAATCATGTCTACAATCCCATAAACTCTTTTCTACGTACATTTATATATATCCAAATTATCCTTTTGATAAAAATAATTCCTCTAATTCACCTTCTGTGAAATCACTTTTCCTCTTTTATATATGTATTTATATATTCGATCAATACTCTTCCTGTTTCAAAAGTAATTTCCTCTATTTTCTATCATTTCTGAAATCACATAAGCTCAAAATCATAAACTCTTTCATACTTTCAAATAATCACTTTACCAACCCAAAAGCCATTTCATGAATTAACTTTCATGCCTGGTATAAATTAAACTCATAATAACATAGCTCCTAAGAAACAGAAATCTCTACTCTGGTTATGCACAATATTTATGACGTAACAAAACTCTAAATATAAATCTCTAGTCACAATGTGACAATAATGGGCACCTAACTAGGTCCCTTCTCTGAACTCTGTCTGGCCATACTTGGTACCAAGGTTAACGGATTTCCTCCGTTAACACAAAGTCTGTTCTCTATAGCTCCTAAATTAATCTGAAACTTCTTAAAACCATTTTTATTCTCTAGAGCTCTAAATCTCTATAACTCTAACAGTTTACCTTAGCATAACTGACTATGAAACCATGCTTAGTGATTTCAAGTCCACAGAATATGTATCCACCAACTACTCTGAGTCACACGAAGATTCATGCTCTAAAATTCTTTTTCGTCTGAAACTCTATATTATTTCTTATCCACAAGAAACTCGTTATATTCTGGAAACTTGAATCCATTTGATTCTAACAGACTGACCTTACATATGTGGCTATGGATCCATGTCCAAGGGATCACCCTTGAAGGCATTGTGATTCCATACTTTCAGAGTATGTAACCGTAACCGTTGAATCTCATAAAGATTTAAGCTCTAAAATCCTTTTAGTGATTAATCTTCCAAAAACACATTTCTCACTGTCAAATTTTTCATAATCTAGAAAACTCAATATCTTATTTCAAAATAGCAAAGTTTGCACTCTTAATTTCATTCTTTCTCTAAACCATCATTCCACTATCTTCTCTAAACTTCATGTCTAAGTATAAAATCATAGCATAAACATAACCAATTCCAGAATCCAATAAAACAATCATAAAATCCTCCAACAATTACATATATCATTAATTCTATATAAAATCAATATAACAACATGGTCCCAAGAGTTTTATCAAAAATACATTTCATGCTCTAAAATTGGCAATTCAAAACATATAAACCAGGAGAAATCTCAAATCCTTATCCAAGTATTTCTCTAAAACCAAGTATTAAATCGTGTTTTTGTGAAAATAACTCTAATGCATAACATAAGAGTCACAAATGTGAACCCACTCACCTGGAGGGTGGAATAAGCAGAAACCACACTAACAGACCTCTGGGAGCAAAAGTGACTCCACTATCTGACATAGAAGCAGCATAACTCTAGATTAACCTCTAAAACCTCAAGAATCACTCTCTAACAAGGTGGAAAGCTTCTTTCCCTTGAGAAGCATGGGAAACCACCCTTAACCCAAAAAAACTTGAAGGAAATGAAGCAAGACCAAGAGAATAACATACCTTTAAGCTTTAGGAATGACAGATTTGCGGTTAAACATGAAGAAATGGAAGAAAATGGAGTTTTAGAAGGTGAAAATGGGTGGGGAGTCGAATTTTTGCGAGAGGGAGAAGAGAGGAATGTTTTGGAGTGTCTGGACCCAAAGAGGGGGTATTTATAGTTCTGTAAGCAAGCGCTTACCAGAGAATGCAATTGTCATTCTCCTAGACATGCGCTCACCGAGAGCGCAAAATATCTCCTTAGCACCGCATTCCTGTTCCTCTCGACCGCTGCAGCGCTCCTCTCTCCAGAATGTCTAGAATGATTTATCACTTATTTACATTTCTTACTTTTAAGTTAATTCCATTAACTTTAAAACATAAATGTAAATAAGGGAATACCCCCATTTGATTCAAATAAAACATTAGAAAAATCAAAATCCCAGCAAATCAAAATCTTATTTTTGGGTTTTATTTCAAATTCGAAAAATCTTATGATTTCGTAAACTTGCAAACTAAAAATGGAGTACTTAAGGGTTTCATAAAATTCATTAAAAATCTCTTTTCAACTCATTTTTCTCAGGGAATAATTACCGGAATTTTGATCCTAAGAAAATGACTATAATATATAGCCCTCCAAGGGCATGTAAAGTCCAGATTTAGCGAAATTAGACCCAAAACGACAGGTAAGGGTGACGGGCACCTTTCTTTGTTCGAAAAAAAATTTTCTGACCTTTTATTTTTATTTTTTTGAAAATCTGGGTATTAATCGTTTTCTTCATTTTCCCCTATTTTTAGACTAATATGTGACTATGGTATATCGTTTTCTCATTGATCTATTCAAAACTAAATCATGGAGGAGTGTGTTTACATACAATAAGTTTGTTTTGTACGCCTCAAAAGATAAAGGTTGATAGTATAAGATATAATAGAATAAGACTTAATAGTATAAGATCTAATAAACTTTGAATACTATACAATATTTGTTGTAACACTATAAGATATTCTATTTTATATTTTGTGATATAGTAATTATTTACAAATAATTATAATATCTTAGTTAAATATTAAATAAAATCAAGTAATAATAAAATAGGAATCTTTATTATAATAATTTTCAAATATTATATTTATGCCAATATTTATTAATTAAAATTTAATTTATATTAAATATTATTATTTATTTTAATATTTTATAATTATTTATTATTTCAATAAATTATATAAATAAAAAATAAAATTTCATATATTTTAATATTTTATTTTTTAATTATAATCATTTAAATTTAAATTATTAATCCTTTATTTTATATATTACATATTATTTATTTATTATATTATTTATTTAGTTATAATTTATAATTTTATATTCTATATTATTTATTTAAAATATCTATTTTTATCAAATATTAATTATTTTACTTTATTTATCATTTTTCAATTATATTCATATTTATTTTTATTATATATAAATAAATTGATATTATATATTATTTGTATTTATTTATTATAAAATGATTTTACTTTGCTTTTATAATTTTAGTTTTAGTATTTATTTAACAATTATTTTATTTTAATAAAATATTTAAAAATAAAATTTATCTTATACATTAAAAGCTAATCAGGCCTAATACGGTTACCCATGTTGTATTAAGTTATATGACATTTTGACATATAAAGGGGTTATAGTATATAAAGTTATACAATACATTATTTACATCAAACATCAACAGGGAATAATGTATAGCATTAGTTTATACTATCATGTCTAATACATTATACCAAACACCCCCTAAAGAAAAATAATGTTATTTTTAGCTCTGCAATAAAAGGTTGAGAATTTTGTCAAAGGTGTGTACCTTTTTGCCCCTAGAAGGCACCTAAAACATATGAGGGAAAATAACAAAATATTACCCTTAAGGTTTGCTCAAATGGTACTCCATCTCATTCTTCTCAAAATTTAGCATTCACTACCAGAAAAATATGGGATACCGATGGGTATGAAATAGTCAGAAATTACCGATGGCATCTCGATAGATTATCACATTTTTGGAAATAATTGTGGTGCACATTGCACACCCATTGGTAACACCATCGGTAAATGCCAACGCCAACACGGGCCACTTGGTGCACATAGTATCCAACGAGTGTACCGATGGCTATTTTTTATTTTATCTTCAAAATTTTTTTGTTAAGATTAACCGACGTGTATACTAATGAGATATTTAACATTATGATTTATTTTTATTTTTTACTAAAATCAATCGATGGGTATACCGATGGGTGTTTAATATATTATCGACTAGTTAATCGATGAGGTATTTATTTTTAAAATTATTAATTATTTTTTATTACCGACGGGTTTCCTGATAGGGGTTTGAAATTTCACAAGTTGTCGCGCAACCTTTGGTATTTTGCACTATCCGTATATATCGTCGATAATAAATACTAATTAAAATGCATCGTTTCATTAATTGGTTACCTGTCGTAACACGCGTATATCCCCGCGTAGTCTTCTTCCTCCTCACTTCATGAATTCTCTTTCTCTCTAAACCCTTTCTCTTTCTCTCTAAACCTTCATCGCAGGCCCTTTCCTCGTGCACCACGGGAGCTTCGTTCAAGGAGCAGAGGCACCATTACGATCTCCAGGCTTTGGTGAACATTTTAATCGGTTTAGTTTTTTTATTTGGTTTACTTTTTCCATTCATTGATAGGTGCCTATAGTGTTGTGTTTTGTTGCATTGGGGAGTAATTATTGTTGTTACTTTATTAATGTAGGAGTTTTATTTAAGGGTGACAACGATTATCAATTTTGGAATCGGTTTGCTATTCTTATTCTTTATGTTATTTTATATTTTCTATGTATATAAGTGTGTTGATTTAAATTTATCATATTGGATTTGGATTAGACAAAAGCTTCCCACATTTTGTATTTTTCTCCTGCTATAGAGGTTAGTAACTAAATCCTTGTTATTTATAACGTTTAGTGGTTTAATATGTATGTAGGACATATAGAGACTTATACTTTCTAGGATAGAGTTGTAAGAAATGGGAATTGCATGACTGGGAGAAGGGCGTAGAGATTCTTCCCGACTTATTTGCATTGTTTGTTGTGGGATTCTTTGTGTTTGTGAAGATTGCAAGATGTATATTGTGGAGTTATAAGGGGATGTATAATAGAACGGTTTTTATGATTATGTAAATTGTATGTAATTGTTAAAATATAACTGTTTCACTATATTTATTCTATTGTTGATCTTTATAATAATATCTATAATTATTGAATTGACTAAAATATCTAATGATGAAAGCTTCTAATTTAAGAGGAGATACTATCAAAATTTTGTTAAAATTTTTTGTAGGAATAATAGATTAAAGAAAAAGTAACTATATTTTAAAAAAACTTAAAAGCCAGTTGAATTTGTTTAAAAATAATAATTTAAATAAAACATAAAGACTAATTGAATGTGTTTTAAAGACCAAGTAAAATAAATATCTAACAACGAAAGCTCCTAATTTAAGGGAAGATGCGTCAAAATTTTATTAACTTTTTTTTAGGAATAATAGATTAAATAAAAGTAACTATATTAAAAAAAGACTTAAAAGCAAATTGAATTTGCTTAAAAATAATAATTTAAATAAAACTTAAGGACTAATTGATTGTGTTTTAAAGGCCGATAAAAAGAAATATTTGACAACAAAATCTCCTAATTTGAGGGAAGGCGCTTCAAAATTTTGTGAAAATTTTTGTTAAGAATAATAGATTAAATAAAAGTAACAATATTAAAAAAACTTAAAAGCCAATTGAATTTGTTTAAAAATAATAATTTAAATAAAACTTACTAACCAATTGAATGTGTTTTAAAGATCAAGTACAATAAATATTTGACGATGGAAGCGCCTAATCTAAGGAAAGATGCTGTCAAAATTTTCCTAAAATTTTTTTCAAAAAAATGTTTCATGATGTCTGTAAGGTACACATGAACGGCTCATGGCTGAATGACGCCACCTTGGCTAAGCTCCAGTGCCACTGGGCAGCGAACTAACCTTCAAGGATAAGTCAAATAAGGGAAAGATAAATCGAGCTTCATAAAAAGGTGGGCGTTGCACACGGGTGGGTCGAGCACTTAGAGGGGGACCAGGAAGCATTTGGCAATTTTTTAATCTTTCTACATTTTATAATTATATTTACTATATTTGAATTATGGCAAATACTATATTTTTATGACTTTATTGTGCTTATTTGTGCAGGCAAGAGAGTTAAGCCACCCTCGTGTAATACCTTGGTTTTAAATAAAAAGGTTAGAAAAATTTTTTGAACCAAGAAGGGTAAGTTACCTTATCTGTCATTGGTCCTAAATTTCACCAAGTTCTGAACCCTACATGCCCTTGGAGGGCTATATGATAGAATCATTTTCGGGATCAAAAGTCCTGGTAATTGTTCCCTAGAAAAAAATAAGTTAAAGAGTGATTTTTAATGAATTTTATGAAACTTTTAATCATTCCGTTTTTAGTCCACAAGTTTGTAAAGTCGTAAGAATTACCGAATTTGAACTAAAACCCAAAATTTGGATTTTGATTTGTTGGGCTTTTGATTTTCTAATATTTTATTTGAATCCAAATGAGGGGCTTATTTACATTTATATTTTGAAGTAAATTAACTTTAAATTAAGAAATGTAAATATTTTGGAGCATTGCAAGGTTAGGGAAGGTAAGGCGGTAGGGGATGATTTTATGCTTTCTCGTGAGCGCTGGTCAATAAGATTATAAAAACCCTATTTTGAGATCCAGAACACACTTCCATACAAAACACACCCCCCAACTCAAGAAACTTCGTTCTTTCACCCTCTTCCACCCCAAAACTTCACTTTTCTTCAATTTTCTCCAAACTTAACTTGAATTTCTCATATTTGAAGCTTAAAGGTACATTGTTCTCTTGGTTTTACTCCTTTTTCCTTCAAGTTTTCCTATTTAGGAGGTGGTTCTCTTTGCTTCTCAAGGAAGAGAAGTTTTCCATCTTGTTAGAGATGGATTCTTGGTTGTCTAGAGGTTAATCTAGCATATTATGATTATTATAATAGATGTCAATGTCATTCCTGCTTCCTAGTGTGTTGTTGATGTTGTTTTTGCAAATTTCACCCTCCAGGTGAGTGGGTTTGCACCTGTGATCTCTATGTTCTACATAGAGTTATTTTCATAAAAATATGATTTATTGCTTGATTTTAGAGATTTCTCCAAAAAAGTTTGAGGTTATTATTTGTTGGTATGTTTTAAGCATTGATTTTAAAGCATGGAACTTGTTTTTAATAAAATTCATGGGACCATGTTTGTTGAACTCAGTTATGCAAAATTGTTGATATATGTAATTGTTAGAGGTTTTTATGATTATTTCAATAGATTCTAGAACTGGTTTATGTATGTGATATAGTTTAAACTAGATATGAAGTTTAGAGAAGATAATATAATTTTAAATGCAAACTTTGCTATTTGAAGCATGATATTGGGTTTTCTAGTTTATGACAAGCTTGACAGATTGAAATGTGTTTTAGATATTGAACCAAATGGTTTTAGAGCCCGATTCTTCATAAGATTCAGAACGTTGACGGCTACATACTTTGGAGGTATGAAATCACAAATGTCTACAAAGGGTGATCCATTGGGCATGATTTCATAGCCACAGTTATGTTAAGGTTAGACTATTAGAATCAGATAAATTTAGAGCTCATAGAGCATAAAGAGGTTTTTAAAGGTTTTCATATTTATTTACAATAGCCATAGAGAAAGAGGTTGTGTGTTAACGTGATAAATCTGTTAACCTTGGTACCAAGTATGCTTAAGCAGAGATATTAGAATGTATTGTCACACTGACCAGAGATTTATATTCAAAGTTTTGTTACATCACAAATACTATTCGTAACCAGAGCAGAGATTACTATTTCTCTAGGAGCTATGCTATTATGAGTTTATATGATATTAGGTATGAAAGTGAATTAAGGAAATAGTTTTGAGTTTGTAAAATGATGATTCGAATATAGATATATAAAATGTACGTATAGTTGATTATGTATGACTCTTGAATATTACTGATGTTATTATGATTCTATGCATTGCTTCTTAGATGTCCCATGAAATGGGGTTTCAGGTGAGGGCTTACTCATTAGTTTTGGTATCAAAACTCACCCTCTCTTCTTTATTTCCCTTCCAATACAAAAGCGGCTGTGGGTCTCCCCACCACCATTAACTCAGTAGTACTAGAAGTCTAGTAGTGAGCTTCACTTAGGTAAAGTGTTTATTGTTTGATCTAGAATACTCTAGTACCAATGCAGGCAAGATCTGGACCTAAAGCAAGTGTTGTTTTGCATTTGGCATATTATGATTAAATTTTAATTTGTATTTTAATGATTTGAACATTTGGAAACACATATCTTAACTTACATATATATGAACAATTTTGTGATTTTGGACTGTAAAGATTTATTACGAAATTTTAGATATGATTATCTTGATTCTAAAGAATGGATGATTTATCTGGAAAAATGAAATTATGTTTAAAATAGACTTTTATGAACAGAGCGTGCATATAGAGACATCAACAGGTCACGTGGCTTACGTAGGAATGGAATATCTCACATGTCGATCACGTTCCAAAATTGGTCGTGACACTCCGTTCCAGAGTGAACTATTCGGGAGATCTATACAGAAAGGGTGGGCAAGGGGGGGAGTCCTGGAAAGGTCTGGTTAGACCCTCGCTCTGAGCAACCTATGTAAGTTAAATTTAGATGCATCTTTATTTAATTTTTATTATTATTTCATTTATGTCATAATTATAACTTACATTGTGTTTTATCTTTTTTTCCTCTGGAGCGCGAGTTTAGAGACCTTTGGGGCACAGACCTAGTACTAGACCTAGATTATTGAGACTGGGCCTAATGCTGACATTCCTCCTCCTCCAAATGAGAAGGATGTTTGGACCCAGGTGGTTGGCGGCCTTTACAAGGGTTGCATATATGGGATAAGGTACTACCTTAAGAGTATATCCCCATCCTCCGCCACTGTTAGCTATTAGGGATGATGCCCTGAGGGAACATGTACATGCCCTCAACCAGGAGCTCAGGAGCAGGCACAATTGATCCAGCAATGGAGGAGCGGCGGCACAACTCCTTCAACGGCTCCAAGAGTAGGCAGGCGGTGGTGTGAGCGAAGTTAAGAGATCTGAGAGCTTAAGGGTCTGTTTGATTTGAGTTTTCATTTTCAATTTTCATTTTTAGTCTTTCAGTTTTCTAGAAATTTATGAAGGAAAAACTGAAAATGAAACTGAAAACTAAGAATTCAAACCAAACAAGACCTAAGCTCTCCTTGAGCGGCGCAGGAGAAAGCACAGAAAAAGAAGGCTAAGTTTAGGAAGATCAACAGAAGATCATTGGAGATGTGATGACATTTTTTGGGACGTGAGGGGTTTGGGATCCTCCTCTGGCAAAGACGCTCCCCAAAATCTCATTCCCCCATATATCCCACCCCCTCTGTATATTGAGGGCCACTTAGTTGAATGACACGGATGACGATGATGGTTCAAATGATGATGATGATGATGCCGCCACGATCCGACGCTTAGAGTTCAGTTAGCTTTTATCTAGATTCATTTTTTCCATTTTGGATTTTTTTACATTTATTGTAATCTGTATATATTTTATTGTCGTAATTTGCTATTTTATTTAATCAGTTTAATTCATTCATTTTATTATTTTCTTATTTAATATCAATTTAATTGATAATTTGGTTATTAAATAAATAAATAAATAATTTATCAATCACTTCATAGTTAAATAGGGAAATTTTAAAAAATTATTATTTTTTCGACGATTTGACTTCGAGTAGGTAATATTTTTAAAATAAATTGTTTTTCACAAATCTAAATACCGTCGATAAAATTAAATAACCTCAGTATAAATATGTCGCTGCGCCATGGTGACGTCTTTTATCTAATTGTATCGTCAGCTAAATATTTTATTACCCGTCGGTACATGCATCGAAAAACTAACTATTTTTTTTTGTTAAGTCGTAATATTCATCGACGCTAGAAACCGATGTCTACGTATCCGTCGGCATACCCGTCGATAATGGCATTGGTTTCCCGTGCTTTTCTTGTAGTGATTCTACCCAATTCTTTAACAAAAGAAAAAAAATGAACAAATAAAGAACAAACTAATAAAGAAAATAAAAACTAGCAAGAGAATAAATTTTATAAATGTAATTTCAACTCGGCACGTCTCTTAGATTTCAACTCGACACGTTCTTAGATTAAACTTATTCTTAAAATTCAAATCCAAGGTTTGTATCCTCAAATATGTACCTAACAAAAATTAAAATTAAATTAGTTGAGTTGTTGCATAAAAATGATATATGAGTCTTGCGACTGAAAAATAGTGAGAAATATAAGATAAGTTAGTTATCTTCAGTATTTTAAAGGATTTATAGGATAAATTGATCCTTAATTATTTATAAAATCGCCCAAATTGGTTTCTCATAAAAATAAAAATATAATAAATAAATTCACTAAAATACTAAAGAATAATTAATATGTTCTATGTTTTTAATTGTGAGGGATCATAAGTATATTTTTTCCTTGAGGGACCAATTTATCTATGATAATTTATCATGGATTAACTTAACTGTTTACTCCTTTTTTTTAATATATGTGTGTGTTGTTCTTATATAGCAATTCAAATAAATGAACAATTTAATTTTGTTTTAAGCTAGGTATAGATTTGAGATATCAAATTTAGGATTTGAATTTAAAGAGCCAAGAAACTTGTTAAGTTACATTTATAAAATTTATTCTCTCTTACTAATTTTTATTTTTTTATTCTCTAATTTTTTTTAATAATGGGATGGAATGTCAATTTTGAAGAAGAATAGGGTAGAGTGTCATTTGAACAAATCTTAAAGATAGTCTTTATTATTTACCCAAAATATAAATAAGGATGAAAGAAGGGAAAATTAAAGTAAGTTGATAGTAATGATTCTTTGTATTTAAAATGAATGTTTAAACAAATTATTATAAAATAATTTCAGGATTTTGTTAAAAAGTGCCCTCAGAACACTTGTTAAGGAATCAAAAAAAGAAAAGTTTAGTATTAGAAAGAAGAAATTTCAAAGTATGAAATCCACATAAAGGTTTTTACACTTATCTTCTTTAAAATCCTTAAATAATGCCTAAGAAGTAAGAACCCGTGTTTGTGAAATCCTTAATTTTAATTTTAAAGCCCCAATTAACGTTTATTCTTTAATGTCATTAAATTGTTTCAAGTTCTTGTATTACCAAAAAGTTCTTGTTATAACTTATACTATGATCTGCTAAAGTATAGTTTTTTATAGAAAAAATAAAATTGTTTATATATATATATATGAAGCAAGTGCTAAGTCATGAAATGTGTTATGTGGATTGTTAGATCGTAACAATAAGTTATGTCCTTAGTAGCAATAAGTGTGTTATTATTATTGTTTTATATGTTATGTTGTTATTATCATTATAGTTAGGATCGTCTAGGTGTGTGTATATATATATATATATATATATATATATATATATATATATATATGGAGGTGTATTAAATTTTTTGGTGCACATGGGTTTCTGTGGTTATGATTATTCCATATTGAAGGAAAATAATATATAAAAAATGTTGTCTTGGCTTGAAAGGGCATGGCGGTTTTTTTTCCCAGCGTATTACATATTTAAATATGTAAATTCGGGTCAGATGTAGTGATTAGACAAAATATTTTTCTAAAATGACAATTCTAAATTTTGAAATTTTAATATTATAGGTAAAGTTTGTCTAGATGATTTTTGCTTACATTGTATCTAATCACCTTACTGAATGATATTTTTTTATTATATATATAAATTTAATTTCTACATACTAACAATATAAAATTATTTTACATTGTCAATCAATTGATTTCACCAAAGTAATAACTTATAGGAAGTAACTACTCATTATCACAATCATCCACCATGATTTGTCACTTTGATAAAATTATTAATTGATAATGTAAAATTATTTATTCATCAATAAAAAATTGATATACATTTCTTGAAAATACATATGAAAAAACAATTGAAAACAAATAATTATTTAAAATATTTACTGTTTATTTCAAATTGAGTAACTATTATACTAGCTAAAGTTGGATACGGTGATAAATGAATTATACTTTTAGATAGAGGACTATGATTGGAACTTTGAAGAATGCAATAGTTAATAACATCTCTTAATTATGGGATTTTTTCAATCAGTGTCCTAAGGGCACTGGTTAAAGTTTTAAAAAATAATAATTTTCAAGATATAGGATCCATTAAAAAACTTTTAAACTTGTCTATTGTAGAAATGTCTTAAAAAATCTTTAATCATGACAATATTCAAGAGTAGAAATACCTTTAAAAAAATTGAATAATTATTATAAATAAATAATTATCTGGTTTCTATCAAATTTAAGTCTTTATTAAAAGCTCCCTTCTTTTTCTCTTTTGGTGCTTCAAAAATTACAATAATTATAATGAGGTTTGAATCTAGGATTTCATGCACATTACTCAAACATGTTACCAATCCTATTAGTTATTAAAAGCTCCCTTGTACAATAGGTAAATGACAGATGCGAATTTACATTAGGGGCAATGGGGGCACATGCCCCCAGTGAAATTTTGATTTTCTTTTAGAGAATATTAATAAATATAGATTACCCCCATTATATGTTTTGCTCTCATTAGCTAAATTTTCTGGATTCATCACTTGTAAATGACATATTCCTATGGAAAGATAAGCCAAAGGGCATTAAATACAAGGCACATGGTATGCATGAGGATGACTATGGAATTTCTTGGATTTGGATCCTACAACCACAAAGACAGGCTAGGCCATCTTATTGAAGTAGTAGCCAAATAGGAACACTTGACTCTTCCACCATTCCAACAATTGAAGCAGAAAATGACCCCCAGAATTAAGGCTTACTTGGTTACAAGTAATGTTCGTCGTCTGTGCATCTGCCATCAATATAAACGAACCCACCCTACTAAATCACAGGAAAATTCTACCTCACACCATCCATATTCTATCCTCTTGAAGCTGATCTTCATTACTTATCAAATGGGTCCTGTTTGATAGTAATTTCCTTTCTAAGAAACCGACCCATCGTGAACCTCCACCTTTTGCAATATTACGGGCTAGGGAGGGCCACGACAAACCAATCGTTTTTGCTTGATTGCCCTTCATCTGGCTTCATTCTTGACCCAGTGCCGATCATAATTCATAAACCTTTCCAGCATACTATTCAGCATAAAAAAGCATTGCAACTTGTTATCTAATTTGTTATTACTCTCGACAGGGTGGCCAGGAAGAATATTCCTTTAATTCTATCATATATAGTATTAAATATGTTAGTTTATAGCATGGAAGGGAAAATAGACCAGACCTGCCAGTCCAACCGGTAACCTCCCTCCCTTAGCTTCAAAAATTGGAGGAAGTAAAAAATTATCAAAATTGAGAAACTGGCAAACCGAACCGGTTTGACCATTTTTTTTTTTACTTTTCTATTCAAAACTTAAATACTGATATCTTATGGCAACCAGAGCAAAAAAAAAAAAAAACAAAGAATGACACTAACAAAAATTGTTGGTTGTTATTCTTCTCTCCATCATTCGCAAGTTGCCCACCATAAACCTCCTGATCACTAACAAATATTGTTTTTAACTTTTTAACCGTGTTGTGAGGCTGACTAGAGAAATTTTATATGGATTATGTTTATTTTATAGACCTATGAATATTTTTTTATTGATTATATTAATGTTATTGATTTAATATATTTATTTATATTCTAATTAATCATATATATATAATTATATATAATTTTTATTATATTCCAGTTAAACTCCAATTTGACCTCTAAACCTTTAAATTAGGACCTTAATCGATTCAATGTCCGGTCAAATTTCCCCATCTTTGATCTATAGTGTATATAGCGTCCTATCCAAATTAGTTCGTCTGTCTTCCTAGAATTTCCGGGCATGCAGCAGGAAGCTAGGAGGGGTCCAGATCCAATTTCCACGGGTCGAAGCTAAGTCACTACAGGTCTTCCACGAGGAAGAAAAAATTGGTTTGCTTAGAAGAAAATAGAAAGAATTATTGGAAATAATTAACCAAACGACTGTTTTGGGCTTTTCTTCCCCTCATTATAAGGGCCACAAGGTGCAGGTAGGTTTTCCATGTAATTGTCCAAGTGTGACCCAGTTACACTGCACCAGTATCATGATAGATCCATTACTTTTGACTGAAAAAAAAAACTCCATATCTTGTATCCTTTCACGACAAAATAATAAAACAAAAACAAAATAAAATACTTGTATGCTTTTCTTCAAGAGTTTAATTTATATACATTAACATTACAAAACTTCTTTACACATGGATTGCTATATCAATAAATGTAATTGAGTTTCATACCTAATAATTGAAAATTCATGCAAATAAAAAAATTTGATTGAATGATAATTATATTATCAATGGATCAAAATTAAACTTTTGTTCAAAATGAAATTTGTCCTTAGAAAATTTTAGGTACACAATGCCTGGGCGATATTTTTCAGATTTGCAGTTGCGAGTATACTTTACAGTTCAGTTTTTTTTTTTTTTTTTATCCCTTAGACATCATTATAGTAACACAAAATTTATAATATATATAAGTACTGGTAGCTATACATCCTTGTAGGACTTATTTTTTCAATTGCTTTTATCTCTTTACTCGTGTTCTATTTTAATATTCCTATTTAATGTTCAAAGAATGAGAGTCTATAATTATTTGAGCAAAGTTTTTTTTTTAAATTATTGTTGTTTTTATTTGCCAGAGTGGGTTACATTTGAAGCAGTTACTCTTCTATAAAAGCAAGATCTGTTGACAAGTGCTGAAAGAAAAATTATATAAGACTTTATTATCTAAGCAAGATGCCAAAATCTGAAATGACATTGTTAGTTTTACCAACTAATTAATTTACGTATTTAAATTGACAGGTTAGATGGTGTTTCCAGATTTTTAACTGGTTTGACCCAACTCAAGTCATTTAATTTTAATAAACAGGTTGAACTAAGTTTTCTAATACCTGTTCAATTAAATAAATTAAGCCTTATTTAAAATCATAGGCTCGTTACCTGATTTAATTAACAATCTCATTTCATGCGTGGAGATGCTGGGTTGAGCGCAAGACCTATAAGTCATAACATACTGGTGTCGTGTTGCAATTGGAAACACACTACAAATTACAGTGCCCGTGTTCCAAATGTATATTTGATCCTCAAAATTTTCATTATTCTTTTTCGCATTTCTCGATTGCTAATGCATCACCATTTTTATTATTTAAAGCCACTATATCTAGTGGTAAAAAGTTTGGGTAATTTGCATAAGATCCTAGGTCTAAACCTCATTACAACTATTGTAATTTCAAATGTAAAAAAAAAACCATTATTATTATTATTCAAAACCCGTTCAAATTCATAAGAAACCAAAACAAAACTTTTCTCCTTGTTGCGTTAGAACTAAGAGCTCAGGTGAAAATTGCTATACAACAAGCCCAACCAATGAAGAAACACAATCAATTTATTAACAATAAACCCTCTTGCTGAATCCCCATATTTTTCGGATCAGAGGATTTCTTTTTTGCTGCCTTCTTGGTCTATCATGTTCTTTTGGGACAAGCACCCTTTTGGCCTTTTGTTTTACATAAATTCTCCCAGAGCAAAAACTTTACTGATGGAGATGCAAAATACAATTTCACTAGAAATACCAAGATATTGACCTCATAAGTCATAACTAACTAAACACTGGGACAAAGTGGGGCAAGACTGCAACATACAGAAACAATTGTTTTTCAATTTATTAAAATCCATGGTCGAACAGAGAAAAATAATAGAATAAAAACTAAAACTTTCTGAGTGGAATTAGAAAACGAGAAAAAAAAAATATAAGGTAATACAATCGATATCAAGCCTTGTATATACTTATGAAAGTAACTGGCTAGTAACTAATTTCTAACTATATAACTAACACAAAAATATCTCTAATATTATAGAAAGTTGAAACTGGTAAGTCACAAGAACTTCTGTACATTGTTCTCCGTATGACTTTGGCATGCTCAGATTACACCTCAAAATAGTAGCAGCCCTGCTGAAAGGTAGTCCTTCCATCTTCTGTAGCAGTTCATTCTCAACACTTGTTTTCTTATGAAAAGGAATAAAGGATACTCTATTTCACTATTGGAAATACAAAAGAAACACAAAAAGGAGGTGACCGACCCAAAGAATAAAGAGATTTGGTCAGTGTCCTTCTGAGCTGATAATGTTCTTCACAATTGGTCATCTTTTTGGAAGGAGCTCTGAATTGCTCGCTTGTTCGTAGAACGGCTGAGAGAATCGTGCAACTTCAAAGAGTCTTGAGGAACTGCCCATGCTGGTGGCCTCACTGCACCATACATATCATCATAACAACAAGGTGTGTTCTAGTGTGCCTTGTGTTCTATACAAGGAATAGTGAAGTGTTGAGGTGGTGAACAGTGATTGAGACATGTGGATGTGGATACAGCATGGTTGGGTTTATTTTAGTCTCGTTTAACCACACTTACTAACTCTGGTTGAATGTGAATAAAGATGTTGGCAAACTCATCCTCCTCTTGAGCAAGCATAAGGGTCACTCCATCGTCAACAACAACAATAATGGCGAACATCAGCCCCCGCCCCGCCTTAAAAAAAAAAAAAGCTACGGATACTCACCAAAAAATGAAAAAAAAAAGCTACGCACTTATTCATAATTTAAAATTGTGTAGACATTTTTGAAAATTATTTTTAGAATTGATAAAGCGATCATTTTTTTCCCCTTTAAACAAGGGTTGATGCATAACGAGTAGGAGGGCGCCATGCTCAACCAAAATCCAAGCCGAAGAGCTTGTCCTCTGTTCCATCACCAAACCGATTATGTTCGTAGCTTTTTTCTTTTTATGGTCAGTGTGCATAGCTCTGTGTGTGTGTGTGTGTGTGTATGTGCCATTGTTGTTGTTGACGATGGAGTGACCCTGTAATGCTGGCTGAGGAGGAGGGAGGAGGATGAGTTTGGCAACATTTTTATTCAAATTCAGCCACATTTAGTAAGTGTAGTTAAACATAACTAAATAAACCCAAACATATTGCATCCACATCCACGTGTCTCAATCATTGTCTATCACCTCAACACTTTACTATTCCTTGTATAAAACACAAGTCACGCTAGAACACACCTAACAACAATTACAATAACAACAACGGAGTCTTACTTCACCAAGTTGAGCTGATTGCATGGATTAGATGATGTCATAGTCTATTATCATATACCATGTTTATACTAAAATTAGACCATTAAAATCTACTTATCATCATTATAAAAATGCAATAAAATTCTTAGTGATGTTTGATTCAAAAGGAGGTTGCTAGATTGACAGGTATTTCTTTTGTTACAATCTAAGCTAGTTGAGAAGGTCACGTCTTTCAGATCAAATGTTATTTTTCATCGTTAGAATAAAACAGTACACAGAAAATCAGAAATAGATTAATTCCTGGCAATGGGCTTGAACTAGCTCTGCTTCTTGATTAAAAACCAAAAACTAGTACATGAAGTAATAATAATAATAAGAGGTTTTGTCTCTTATTCACTAGATAAAGTGTGGTGTAATATACACTAAGCATTTAGTCATACTCATAAAAAGTGAGTGAATTCATTCACCATACTTTTAAATGCATTTAGCCATACTTAGTAATTAGAATTTTGTCTGGGCAGACCTTTTGATGCCTTGACTCCAAGAAAAAAATTATGCAGTTCCGTCTTAAATTTAGGCATCATTTAATTTAATTGGGCTATATAAATTACATAGTGCCCTATCAAACCACATGTATAGAACTTGGAACAATGTGAACAATTGAACATTGAAACGTCGGAGATATTTCGGGAAAATTTGCCAGCTTTTTCTGGAGCTTCTTCACACCTTGGTCTCTGCCACGTTTCTGACTAATCCTGCTGGGGTCTACCAAAGGAGGAAAAAAAAATAAAAGACTAATCTTGCTCGGACGTGGACTCGGTTGTAGTTATGCTATTGTTATTTCAACATCTAAAAGTAAGTGTTTAATTGAGATATACATTCTATTATTATTAGATGTAATAGATGGGTGGAAAATTTAGGACACCAATATCCAATCATAAAAGAGTGAGAGTTAATTGAATACTCACTTATAAATGTTGGAATAACATTTTTGCTGCAGTTATATATGAAGCTTTTATGTGTTCAGAGCCTCTCTGCATGAAGATAAAATCCACCGTGGTAATATTATATATTATACCTTTTTTGATACAATTTTGTTAAAATTTGTCAAGATTTAATGGAGTTGGTTAAATAAGTCAAGATAATAAGAGTTACCCACATTTTCAAAGTTATAAACAACAAAACAGACTTGTGTGTGTTTTTTATAGAGGTCCAAATCGATATACGAAGACAGTTTTAATAAGTGTGAATTTTAGTTATACAAGAGTTAAACACAATGTTTGCGGAGAATAAAGCTACACTGTTCTTGTAGATATTATGTTTAATTGAAACAAACTAAAACTCTCATTTATTTGAGCTATCATTATCATAGGTCAAATTTTAATTTGATTTTCAAATAATGTAACTGTATGAACAAAGACAAATCATTTTGATGAGCACAAAATTTTGACTGTGTTTTTTCTTAAAACTGAGTCATTGAATTTATGCCTAAGGGGAGATTACACACCAAGAAGTCATTTCCTTTAGCGTCACGCATGCTCCACTATGCCTCCCTTATAAATTCCATTCCTCAAATGAGTTCAAAGCATGATCATCATCTTGTTAACCATTTCACATGCATTGAAGAAGAAACTCACCCTTTTCTTTTCCCACACTGAATCCAAACAACACACAACATTTTCCTGATGTTCAAACTTGCATGCTTCCTCTCAGTTCTGTTTCCCTTGTTCCTCATCTCCTCAGGCAGCAACAACATTTCATCCTCAAACATATCAGGTTGTCCCACAAAAAGATGCCCCAATGGACCTAACATCAGCTACCCTTTCTGGCTCTCACATGGCTCCCTCCCTGACCAATACTGCGGTTACCCAGAATTTGGCCTAATCTGCTTAGATGATGGAAGCACCATTTTCTCTCCACCACCCGGGCTATATTACTATGTGAAGGACATAGACTATGATAGCCATAGTCTTAAGCTTGTTGATTTTGATACTGCAAACTCAACTTGTCCAAGGGCACTTCACAGTTTTCCCCTAGGCAACCTACCTCTTTCTCATTCCCCATTGAACCTGAACCTTAGCTTCTACTACAACTGCAGCTCATACCCTTCTCACGAAGCTGATATCAGTTGTTTGAGGCATGCAGGAAACGAGTCCTTTGTGTTTTTGAATGGGAATGAAACCAAAGACTTTGACTGGTCTGAGAGATGTGAGAATAATGTTGTAGTGACAGTGATGAAGGATCAGATTACAAGTGATGGCTTGATGGATGAGTTTCCTAGGGCCATGAGGGAAGGGTTTGTTCTTGAATGGCAAACAGATGCGAGTTGCAAAGAGTGCGAGGCTTCAGATGGATATTGTGGCTATAGTAATACCAGAAAGGAGGTGCTGTGCTTCTGCAAGGACGGTAGCGTAAGGAGCAACACCTGTGAAGGTAAGCTTGCTGGATCATAATCCATTTACTCTACTCATTGAAATAGTTAACTCGTTACTCCTTTTCAACTTCACAGAAGAATTTTCTCTCTCTCTTTGTCTTAAAAATACTGATAATATAATGTTTCAGTGTATATATGTTGTTTGAGGTTGAGCAAATTGCAATTTGATCTATCTTGTGACACTATGCATACCTTATCCTATTTGTTCATGACATATGTTTCAGCATGTCTGAAGTTCTCCTTGTTTTTTGGTCAAAGATGTCTAAAGTTCTCTAAACACTCAATCTATTGGAAAAGCATCAAGCTAATCTAAAGTAATATTTTTTTTCTAAAATAAGAAAAAGTAAAGTGTATTTGCCCTTGGATCATTTAATGGGCAATTATTGTTATGATGAATCTTCTAATCTAAAGAGGAGTGCGTCCTTTTTTTCTTTTTAAGTTCAGAGACAAACTTACTTTAAAGGTGCTTTATCTAAAACCGCTTAATAATCTATTAGTATGCAATGGAAGTTATTGGACATATTTGTTACTTTGGGTGAATGAAGTTATTGGAATACTGTCGCGAGTGTATGTGTTTTGTAATTGACTATGTTTTGCTTCAGTGCCAGGGGGAACCAGGAACGGGTTGTCAAAACTAATTATAGGTAAGGTGCATCGTGTCTTAAAACTATTATGTTTGTCATTTTCTTGTATTTTACAGTAGTCATGTCTAGTTCTTAAAATGCTATAAAAAAATGTACATGTAGGGAGAGGATCATCCGTAAGGAGCAGTTAATTGTGAGAATGGAAATAGTAAATCTTGATATTGGATCTTATAAGAACTGTTAGAATTAGTAACATAAAATCATATGACTTTTTTTAAGTGATCATGTGATTATTAATTAACCTTTAATCTTGACAATCCACGTATGGTTTTGATTCAGATTTACTCCTTTCACTCTCACAAACTACCCCTCTCACTGTATATGCCCCTATAGATATATATGGAATTGGCACCACCTGTCTAAAACTAGGGAGATATCATGTCAGTTGAGCTACACTCTACCAATCTTGGCTATTTCAAATTGGCAGAGGAAGGAACCAAGAGAGCATCAAAATATACTAAGTATCAAGACAAAATGCATGTGTTGTTATGACTAGCCACCGGCCTATATTGGAAACTGCTGTTCATTGATTATCATTTATCGTACATAGTTTAAGTCCACAAATGAATAAATTCAACCACCACAGTTCAGATTAGAGAACAAGATTGTAAAATTCGTTCTTCTTTCATCCAAATTGCAGAGTCCTGGTGTAAAGGATAGGATGTGTCACATTCACATACTGTATTGAAGGATTTGAAAGAGGCTGACATGAGGCCTCATCACCTGAATCAGTTTCTATTTGTGCCTGCAGGTTTAGTAGCTGGAGGAATTGGAGCACTGCTAATAATATGCATCATACTTTACATTTTTAGACGCATATTATCACCAATTGTGCCAGAATCTTGGAAGACCAGAAAGAATGATCAAGATATTGAAGCCTTCATCAGAAATAATGGACCCCTAGCCATAAAAAGATACACTTATTCAGATATCAAGAAGATGACCAATTCTTTTGAATTCAAACTCGGAGAAGGTGGTTATGGACAAGTATATAAAGGAGTTCTGAACAATGGTGGTTCAGTGGCTGTGAAGCTGCTGAATGCTTCCAAAGGGAATGGTGAGGAATTTATCAATGAGGTCTTGAGCATTAGTAAAACATCTCATGTAAATATTGTTACATTACTTGGATTTTGTCTTGAAGGCCACAAGAAAGCTCTTATCTATGAATTTATGCCCAATGGGTCACTTGAAAAGTTCATACAAAACAACAATCCTGAAACCAATCCACCTCTGAGTTGGGAAAAGCTACACCGTATTGCAGAGGGTATAGCAAAAGGGCTGGAGTACTTGCACCGGGGTTGCAACACAAGGATTTTGCATTTTGACATAAAGCCAAACAACATACTTTTGGACAATAATTTCTGCCCCAAAATCTCAGATTTTGGGCTGGCTAAGCTATGTTCAAAAACTCAGAGTGTCATTTCAATGTTGGGTGCAAGAGGAACAATTGGATACATAGCTCCAGAGGTGTGGAACAGAAACTTTGGAGGGGTCTCACACAAATCTGATGTATATAGTTATGGAATGATGATTTTGGAAATGGTGGGAGGAAAGCATAACACCGATACTGAAGTAACAGATTCTAGTGAGTTATATTTTCCTCATTGGATATACAAGCATATTGAGGGGGACGATAGTGTAGCATGGCAAGGTGCCATGACCACAGAGGAAAATGAGATAGTGAAGAAAATGATTATGGTAGGGCTGTGGTGCATACAGACATTGCCATCAGACAGGCCTCCAAGGAGTAGGGTGATTGAAATGCTAGAAGGAAGTATAGACCAGTTGCAAAGTCCCCCAAGCCTTTCATTTTTTCTCCAACTATAACCAGAGTGGAATCTTGTGCAACTTGTTCCATTGACCAAATTTCCAGTAGATCATAGATAATTCCTTTTAATGGTAGGCTAACAGAATCATGCTAGACAGAACAGCTTGAAGAATAAGAACATATGATAAACCTACTCTTTCAAGTTGAACTATAAACATTAAGGAGTGCTAAGGTATTAAGAAAGGGGCCCCATGAATCCCCCACCTGGAGGGGTTTAAAGAAAATATATGTATTTCCAATATTTGAACCTGTGAATCTCGAGGTCAGGAGAATGTCATCTTATTTGTATGCCTAGATTCATCCCTTAGCTAACATAAAGGTATTGATAAAGGAAACTATTAAACTAATTACGGTCCCCTATACACTTAGGGATGACAAACGGGGAAGGTTGAACCTGCACCGCCCCTAGTTGGCTATAAAATGAGACGGGACAAGAAGACTAGTTTTAGTTATTTGGGTTGAATGTGCCACCTCACTCATCAAAAAATGAGGTTAAGGTCAACTCATTTTTGTTATATTTCTAACTATGTGGCTAACTTGTCCCATCCCGCCAAGCTGACCATAAAATACGGCAATGGATTAACCATTTTTAATTATATAGGTTGAAAATATCAACTCATCCCATAAAAAAATTGCTAGGAGTGGGCCAACCCAGTGTTCAACCCGTTTTAGCCTCTATGATTGGTTTTATTGAAAACTCTATCATAAACTGTCAAAAATTTATTTAGAATTTTGACTAGGACGCTGAAGCATTATTTTCAATAGTAATGCTAACTGTCATGAAGCAGTTTTTATAAAATTGTTACAAACATTCTTACAACATGTTTGGAAAAGCGTTTGTAGCCTCCATAAACGAATTTTAAGCTCTAAAATTGATTGAATCTACTTTTTATCTTTTTTGTTTTGCATTTCCATGAATTCTCAAAATTGATTTTGGCTTCAAAATCAATCCTAGCATAAGTGAAATTTTATTGCTTATAGGCTTTTACTCTTTTAATTTTTATCAAAATTACTTGTCATGTCAAACTCCAGAACATGAATTATTTTATCCCAAAATCAATTCTAAGCAAATCAATTTTGAGACAGTCAATTTTACCCAAAATTAATTCTATAAATGCCAAACCAAACACACACTTATTCTAATAACAAATCAAAAGGAGGACTGGAAATAGAGTAATAGTACCCTTAACTACTTCATGAAGCAATGCTCTTTAGTGTTCCTAGTGGCTTGCGTCTTTGATTTCCCTCTTTGGATCTTTGTTTCACCGAACAACCCAACCAAGGTATTAAATTATAGACACATCGCATAATGTGGCTGCAATATTAGGTCCAATGCAACTACATTGGACCACAATTGCAGTGCGATGCATTTTCATATAAATCAATCGCAATGTAACCGCATCAGAACCACAATATGTTGCAACGACTACATCAAAACAGCAACAATTCGCAATAAGCTCTTTTTCAATTTAAAACACAAAAATTTCACACCGCATTAGCCGCAATGCACGTTGTGACGGCCATATTTTCGGAACTCAACCAACCGCATCTATAACTACAACCGCAATTTAACACACTACACTCAACCAAAGACAACTTGTTGAAACAGAGAATGGGTCAGGTTAGTTGGTCCAAAACATAGTTTAGCTACTCAAATCTCAATCACATTCTTCTGGGTGGGGAAAAGAAACTAGACTAACCTAGCTAGCTAGATAGAAGTGTAAAAAATTTTAAGTGCCTCTTCCATTTTTACTTCTTAATAACACTGCAATTTTTTTTTGGTAAACATAAGTTTATGTATGTTCAACGTCGATCATCTCACCAGGGTTAGGCACAACAAAGGCCTTTTGAGCCCTTTATAAGGATTTTTACATACCTATAAATGGAGGCTTCATAACAATTAGCAGGAAATCTCATTATAACACTTTGATCGGTGGCTTGGAAATGTAATGGATTGATTGGATTGGACAAGAATCCTCTAAAGAGAGGATCTTTTCAGAGAGTAAAACAATAGGATTTTATCTTTGGATCAATAAAATTAAAAGTGAGACCTTTTTCACTTTATTGAT
This sequence comes from Dalbergia oliveri, assembly GCA_030441495.1. Taxonomy (NCBI): domain Eukaryota; kingdom Viridiplantae; phylum Streptophyta; class Magnoliopsida; order Fabales; family Fabaceae; genus Dalbergia; species Dalbergia oliveri. The sequence goes on from JAMLFY010000010.1 coordinate 34,261,755, forward strand.
GTAAGGGTGAAACTCCTTACTTTACTCTCTAAAGTGATATTCTCACTTTAGATGATCCAAATCCAATTGAATTCAACATTTTGGAACGTAAAATTCTTTCCTTTATGAGTCAAAAAATGTAAATTTGAATGGGAAAAAGGAATTCGAAATATATTGAATCTTTATTGTTAATAAAAAAGTGGCTTTCTTTCTCCATCTCCATCTCGATCTGGGTCCATGCTACATGAGTGTTTTTCTTCATCCAACCTCATTTATGTTGGATAAATTAATCTCTACCAAAAAAAAATTGGCACTTTAATCCTAATCTTCAATTGTTTTATAGTTGGAGTAGAGAATAGTTCCTAGCGCTAAAACAAACAAACTCTTATTGCCTTTGTCAACTCTCTTCATTAAATATTATAGCATCAACCGTCATGTAATTAACATGGCACCATTTTCCTTCGTTCTGTCATTCTAATCGATCCAACAGATAATCCTAACACTCAAAAAGCCTAATTTTGTCACAAATAAACTATAAATATACCGTAAACTTATATAACATTGTTTTGTTAATAGTAGTGACTAAGGTGATAGAATAGGAAGTGACTGTGTCATGCCAACTACTTAACATGATCGTATTATAGTATTTAATTGAGAAACATGGGACTAAATTGCCTTATATTTTAAAATGTTATGGACCAAAATGTCATTTTCTTTTTCTTAGGACGTAATTTATTGGAGGCAAGAATCAATAGGAACCATTTTTACATTAGTCAAAGCTTTTAATGATTTTCAAAGCATTGACGTCAATATATAATTCACCCTAATAATGATATATATTATAATTTTGTTGATATTTTGTTAAGATTTCATCCTGTGGCTTAAATAAATAAAAATAATAATAAGAGGTCTATATCTATTCAACAAGTTATAATCAAGACAAATGAATTTTTTGCATTGTTTATGAAAAGCTAGATAGATAAATGGTGATCTAAATTTAAATAAATACAATATATATATATATATATATATATATATATATATATATATATATATATATATATATATACATAATTGATTATGATCGTTAAAAAGATACTTAATATGACCTTTGACTATACAAAGGGCCCTGGAATCCAAATCCAGACAAGGCGACAACCCAAAGTCTACAAGACTAAGTCAAGTTAACCCTTCAAAGAAGCAAAGCCCATTTGCCTTGCTACGGGAAGATGATGCCAAAACACAGTACTTGCACTGCCATTACCATAGGAAATTTAGATGGTGATGATGGATTTTGATTAGAAAAATACAATTACTCAAATTAAGTGAGGCATGAGTAATCTGAATTATTTTAAAAATAAAACTTAAGTTTAGATTAAGGTATTGTTTAATGACTTATATAAGACTATGGTATAACTTGATACAAGAAAAATATTGTTTAGTGCGAAACGAAAATGTTAATCTTTGTCCAAAATATTAGATAGAACTCATTTTGATATTTCTCGTTTCTGTTAATATCAGTGGGCCTATGTTATTATGAGATCCGATGGGGTGTCATAGTCTGTTTAAAAGGTTTGACAATTCTAACAGGAAAAAAAAAAGGTGTTCAATAATTAAAGCATACACTGAATTTAATTTTCAAAGATGATAGTAATTTTACACTATCGGTTAATACAATTTCATAAAAACATCAAATCAAGATGACTCAGTACCCATCATAATAACTATTTATTATGATTTATTATTTTTCTCAAATTTTATCAACTCAGTGCACAAAAATTAAAGAGAAATTGCATTGATGTTTCTTAAGGTTAGGCGATATTACAAATTATACTTCTCAATTAGTCACTCTTGCACTCACACAGGGCACCCAATGTCATATTTTTTGGGTGTTCAAGGATGATTTGATGTAACATACTATAATAAAATAAAAGGTAAATTACACTCATCTTTCTTGAGATTTATTGAAATAAAACAGACACCCTCTCTATTTTCAAACTTTGTAGCAAAGGTCCTGAAATTTGTAAAAACCTACATTGACCTCCTTGATAACAGTGATCGTTAGTGCTATTAAATAAGTCATATCTTTTTTCTTTTTTTTTGATTGCTCAACGGTCTCCCGGTAAAGACTAATCCCCTTGAGCGTGGAGATCACCAAAGTGGGTTTTGCCTCTGAACAAAGCTCTATACATACTGCTTAAATCCCTGACACGTGAAGACCACCCACTTTTCCAATTGTGAGCTTTGTTGGTATAAGTCATATCTTTTAATAGCATAGATAAAAATATCGAGGACCATTATAATTATAAAAAGATTATAATGTCCTTCTTTTACTAAACAATGAAAATATGATTGTGGCTAGATGAGAAACATGTAGCTAAACAATGAACATAACCACATTAAAAATGTGGCTAAAAGAAAAAACAAACTGTGGCTAATTGATTCATTTACCTGCACATGTAACAGCCACGCTACCTGCAGCATTGGAAAATCATTTAGCCACGCATTAAAAATGTGGTTAATTGTCAATTTTGAGCGTGGCTAAACGACATTTATGCTTTGCAGAGGAAGGTGTAGTACTAAAGAAATATTATTAAATAAAAAATTAGTTTCAAGTACTCATATTTCTGATAAACATAAAAAAAAAACTAAATATTGCAATAGTATATTAACAGTGTACACGTACCGTCTAGTATACCCTGATACCCATGTTCATTTAAACTGCTATCGTTCAGCTCTTAAATAATACAACTGTATAAACAAAGACGAATCATTCTGCTTATAACAAAATTTTGAGTGTTACTCCGTCTGATTCACATTAATTATCAAAAATCAAATAATATACATATCAAGAAAAATAAAAAAATATCTCGATAAATATAAAAAATTATATGAATTGACTAAATTATCCTTATCTAGTTATTATTATTCATCTTAATAAATATATTGAATACTTAACTAACACATTTAAATTAAGGGTATAAATGGAAGAAAAATTATTGGTACCTAGATATTATAAATGGAGATATTTTGAAATAGAAAAAAAATAAAAAATCAATAGTTATTATAAATCAGAGTAGAAATTATTTTTTCTAATATTAGTCACTGGCTTATTTCCTAAGGAGAAATTCCACACCAAGAAGAAGTCAATTGATTTAGCGTCGCGCATCCTCCACTATGCCTGCCTCATAAATTCCCCTCCTTTAATAAGTTCAAAGCGTGATCATCATCGTCATTCTAACCATTTCAAATGCATTATAGAAACTCACTCTTTTTTTTTTTTCACACGCTGAAATCAACAACATTATAACATGTTCCTGATGTTCAAACTTGCATGCTTCCTCTCAGTTCTGTTTCCCTTGTTCCTCATCTCCTAAGGCAGCAACAACATTTCATCCTCAAACATAACAGGTTGTCCCACAAAAAGATGCCCCAATGGACCCAACATCAGCTACCCTTTCTGGCTCTCACATGGCTCCCTCCCTGACCAATATTGTGGTTACCCAGAATTTGGCCTAATCTGCTATGATGATGGAAGCACCATTTTCTCTGCACCACCTGGGTTCGGCTACAGTGTGAAGGACATAGACTATGATAACCATAGTCTTAAGCTCGTTGATCTTGACACTACAAACACAACTTGTCCAGGGGCACTTCACAGTTTTCCACTAGGCAACCTACCTCTTTCTCATTCCCCATTGAACCTGAACCTTAGCTTCTACTACAACTGCAGCTCATACCCTTCTCACGAAGCTGATATCAGTTGTTTGAGGCATGCAGGAAACGAGTCCTTTGTGTTTTTGAATGGGAATGAAACCAAAGACTTTGACTGGTCTGAGAGATGTGAGAATAATGTTGTAGTGACAGTGATGAAGGATCAGATTACAAGTGATGGCTTGATGGATGAGGTTCCTAGGGCCATGAGGGAAGGGTTTGTTCTTGAATGGCAAACAGATGCGAGTTGCAAAGAGTGCGAGGCTTCAGATGGATATTGTGGCTACTGTAATACCAGAAAGGAGTTGCTGTGCTTCTGCAAGGACGGTAGTGTAAGAAGCAACACCTGTGATGGTATGCTACTATGCTTGCTAGATCATTTGCTCATTGAAATAATTAACTGGTTACCTGGTTTTATAATCACAGATGTGTTGATCTTTCTTTCTTTTTATAAAACTTAATGCAGATAATATTTCGGATTTTGTTGTTTGAACAAATTGCTATTTGATCTATCTCCTTACTTTATGTACACCATATTATTCTACTTGATTATAACATGTGTGACAGAAAGTGAACTGAGTCTTTTGGAAAAACTAATATAGAGTAAGGTTGTTTCTAAAGTAAGAAAGTAAAAAGTGTATTTTACGTTAGATTATTCAATGGGTAATGAATCTTTTTAATCTAAAGTTGAGTACACCATTCTTTTTTTTTTTAATTCAGAGACAAACTCAATTTAAAGGAGTCTTACTGCTTGGTAATTTACGAGTGTGCAGTGGAAGCTATTGAACCTTTGTCACATGTGTACGCATTTTATTATTGACCATGCTCTGTTTCATTGACAGGGGGAAGCAGGACCGAGTCATCAAAAAAACTGATAATAGGTAAGGGACAGTGTCTTAAAATTACTGTTTGTCATTTTCTTGTTTCTTACAACTGTCATGGATTATTCATAATATGCTATAAAAAATATAATAGGCAAAATAAACAAGGAATTTACAAGATGAGCAATTTCTTTGCCTAGCTATACATGCACACACAAATATATCCACAACTCCCTGATATAGACTGGGGAGATATCAGTTTACCTATGACGCTTGGCCATTTCAAATTGGCAAAGGGAGGAATCAAGAGCACAACTTCGTAATAAACAAAGACCAAATGCATGTGTTTTTATGACTAGTCTATATTGGAGAGTAAACAATTTCTGTCTTTGATTATCATTTATCAAACTATCATGCATAATTTAAGTCCAAAAATAAGCCACATATAATCTAGTCCCCACTAATTCAACCACAACAGATCAGATTGGAGAGCAAAATTGTAGTTTTAGTTCTCAGTTCATACAAATTGCAGAATCTTGATGTAAGGCACTGGAAGTGTCATGTACTGTATCAAAGAATTTGAAAGGGGCTGAAATGAAGCCACAACACCTGAATCTACTTCCATTTCTGCCTACAGGTTCAATAGCTGGAGCCATTGGAGTGCTGCTGATATGCTTCATACTATGTACTTTTAGGCGTAAATTATCACCAGTTATGCCAGAAATTTGGAACGATGGAAAGAATGATCTAGATATTGAGGCTTTCATCAGAAATATTGGACCCCTAGCCATAAAAAGATACACTTATTCAGATATCAAGAAGATGACCAATTCTTTGAATTCAAACTGGGAGAAGGTGGTTATGGACAAGTATATAAAGGAGTTCTGAACAATGGTGGTTCTGTGGCTGTGAAGCTGCTGAATGCTTCCAAAGGGAATGGTGAGGAATTTATCAATGAGGTCTTGAGCATTAGTAAAACATCTCATGTAAATATTGTTACATTACTTGGATTTTGTCTTGAAGGCCACAAGAAAGCTCTTATCTATGAATTTATGCCCAATGGGTCACTTGAAAAGTTCATACAAAACAAAAGCAATCCACCTCTGAGTTGGGAAAAGCTACACCGTATTGCAGAGGGTATAGCAAAAGGGCTGGAGTACTTGCACCGGGGTTGCAACACAAGGATTTTGCATTTTGACATAAAGCCAAACAACATACTTTTGGACAAGAACTTCTGCCCCAAAATCTCAGACTTTGGGCTGGCTAAGCTCTGCTCAACAACAAACAGTGTCATCCTAATGTTAGATGCTAGAGGAACAATTGGGTACATAGCTCCAGAGGTATGGAACAGAAACTTTGGAGGGGTCTCACATAAGTCTGATGTCTATAGTTATGGAATGTTGATTTTGGAAATGGTGGGAGGGAAGCATAACACCAATACTGAAGTAACAGATTCTAGTGAGTTATATTTTCCTGATTGGATATACAAGCATATTGAGGGGGACAATAGTGTAGCATGGCACAGTGCTATGACCACAGAGGAAAATGAGATAGTGAAGATAATGATGATTGTAGGGCTCTGGTGCATTCAGACAAGATCATCAGACAGGCCTCCAATGAGTAGGGTGATTGAAATGCTAGAAGGAAGCATAGATCAGTTGCAAATTCCACCTAAGCCTTTCATTTTTTCTCCAACTGTAACCAGAGTGGAATCTTGTGCAGCTTGTTCCATTGACCAAATTTCCACTTCTGATTAGTAGATCATAGATGATTCCTTTTTATGGGGTAGAGCTGCATGCTGGACAGAACAACTTGAATAAGAACATATGATAAACCAAATGATTCAATTGAACAATGATTCAAAGTGGTTAACCCCTCAAGGATGATAAAGGAAACTCTTATCACTTTACAACTCTATCATAGTGTCATAGTCCATAGGTATTGATAAAGGAAACTACTCAACTGTTATGAGTGCCAGGTTCAATAAATATGAAAATTTTCAGCTTTTATGATGGGTTTTATTGAAAAATCTATCATAAACTAATAGAAGTTTATTGACAGATTTTTTACCTGAATGATGCAGCACTGTTTTCAACCTTTGCATGAATAAGTAATTTTCACTCTTTTCACTTATTCAATCATCCTTTTTTAATGTTGATAAATTCAAGCGGCAATTATAGTAGTAATTAATTACAACTAATTATATAACATTGTCCATGTCTCCACTCCTTCATGAACGAAATACATTATCCAAACCGGTTGAGTTGTTGTCCATTAGATTATTTGAATTTTGTTTTTTTATCAAAATACCAAAAAAAACGAAGGTGTCATGATAAAAAATATCGAACCTTTCTCCACAAAATATAGTCAATGAACAGATTAAGAAAAAAATCACCATTAGAATAAATTATCAACATATTCATCAATGAACTAACGTCATCGCCCCGTTGATGGGGGGTATTTGAGGAAGAAGGTTGATCTAAGAATGGATGACGAGAACACGTAGTAGTATCACCAGTTCTGAATAAATTTCCCATTTGTTTTCAAATTTCAAGTAGAGCTGTGTTACGGGTACAACAAATTTTCACAACATGTGCACACCATATATATCCCTGTGTAGCTAAAAAAACTCAACCCAAAAGTCACTCTCAGCTCAAGGTCATTCTCGTACACTTCTCCTTCAACCATCAGCTCAACTCCGATCCAAGAACTCACAATCCACCACCATCTTCTCCTCCTTCTCTTCCTCTCTCACTCTCACTCTCAATCCTTCTCCGTCACCACCATAGATCTCAAACGCACCATTTTCGAACACTGGGAGCTCCTCGTCCTCTGTCCTCCAAATGACATCCATCAACGCCTCTCCGCCCTTCGCCATCTGGATCCTCTCCGGCACCGTGCGAATCCTCCCGCCCTTGCATATCGCGCCCCGGAGGGTGTCGTCGTGCCAGCACTGGAACCGCCCCTCTCCATCGCCGCCGCCAGAGGAGGAGGAGGAGGAGGAGGAAGTCGAGGCGGCGAGTGAAGCCGTTACCAAAATAGGCCTCGCAGGAGTGGAAGGGAGTGAAGGATCGTTGGGACCATGGGAGGTGGAAGCTACCAATGCATCCAAAGATTTAAAATAATGTTTTATTAATTAGTGAAATGTAAAACCAAACGCAAAACATATTTCAATAATTGAAAGATCGTTGTACAGTCAAAATTATTAGTTGAAATTATAAGTCAAATTAGTGGCGTTAAGATTTGAAAAATTTTTTTCTTTTATTAAATACAATTCAACTTTTTTTTAAGGATAATTATTATATCATTTTTTTATTTTAAAATACACAGTTTGTGATAAAATTAAAATTAATTACACTTTGATCTGTTTTAATTTTTATTAATCTGTATTATCTCATATTAATATCTTATTTTTTGTTTAATTGGGCTATATACAAATAAATTTTTTCATTATCCAATTAGTATAAATCATCTATTAAAATACTATATATAAATTATTTTTCCAAAGTGGGAGCAAGGAAATTACTAGTCCATTCAAATATGTTAGTCATTCTAACAAAAAGCCTTGCTTTATTCAACGTCAACCTGGAGCTACAAGAAAAATTGGTTTGGGTTTAATTTCACTTAAACATTCCACAATCAACAAGGAAGCATATGCACCACCAAGTGGTTCAGGCATAAAATAATAATTTTATTCAAGTTTCAAACAATGAATCTCAATGCATTTCTTCTTCATGCATGCTTAAGCCTTTTTTCATCAAAATGTAACGAATTCATTAGCTGTGATACAAACCTATCAGCAATCACATAATAATAAAAAAAGTTTATTATCAACAAAAAATCATGAAAATGTAGTTCTCCATCTTGTATCCTTTTATTGAAGTTCTTATACTCCATCCAAAATCACTGCTAGATAAATAATTAAAATGAAATACATTCTATTTTATATTATCTTATTGATGCTAACAATTAATTGGCTTATGATTGTTTGAATCCTCCACAAAACTGTAACTAATAATGAAATCATATGAAGAAATTAAATGTGGAAAAAATGTTATTCACCCCATCATTTGTGTTATAATGAATTACAATTATCTTTCAAATTAGAAAAGGAACTAATATTCAATAGTCATACTCTGCCTAAACATGTATGAATACCAAAACATTGATAAGTTTAGTGAAAAACAAGCAACTAAGATTTATGTTGGAAAAAATTGAAATACCTAAGTTTACTTTTTTATTATTATTAAATTCTTCAAAACAAATGAATATGATTAATTTCTAAAATTAGAATGCTTTGAATTGGATTTTTCATAGATAAATTTGAATAGAGGCTAAGTTTTCAACTAGTAATGATTAGAAAAACTAATAATCTTTATTTTTTTCAATCCCATAAATCTTATCTTGTTTAAAGGCTCATAGAATCCTTTTGGGATCAATTCTAACAAATAAAAACAACACCAAAAATGATTAGTCCCTTGAAATGTCTGTTGCTAAATTTATTGGAATGTTTTTAGAAGACACTAGTATAGAAAACACAAATAATCCTATAGGTCATTCAAAAAATTATCCACTCATAAGTTTTACTCATCTTAATTAAAGCTTTCTTAGCTTGCCTTTTGGGTAACATCAATATGTCTTATATGTTTTTCCATCATTCCCTAATCATAATTAAACTCCATCCAATCATTTTTCAAAACCAATCTGGCCAAATTAAAAGTTTTTAAATAAATAAAAATTAGTGTTGACTTGTTAAAAACTTTTTTAAAAAATAAATAAATCTTTTTTCTTCGTTGTTAGGACGTTATGACACTGTCAACAATATTCATTGCTTTTTTATTAACTTCTACCATTGATTTTCTGTCATATTAATACATAAATAAAATTTCATGTCAACAAATTCATCATTATAGTTGTCAGATACATACAAGTAACCATACTGCTTACAAAATTATTACCAAAAAAAATAATACGACACAGTGATCAAAATATGAAGATAATTTTTCAAAAAATATTAGAAATACAATTATAAAAATTACCTAAATTAGAACAAATAGCACATGTTAAGTATCTTTCAAATAGTCTGAATTATTACTAGATAATAGCAATAGATATTCCTTCTGAAAATTTTAATTAACCAAGCAAATAATTATTTCTAAACAATGTATGCGAATATTTCTTTCTCAAAAATCATTTACCATTAAACAACCATTTTCTACAAAAGAACAACTCAAAGTATGACTTTATCGAAATCATTGTTTAATCTAAAATTTTACAAGTATAGATTTTTATAGTGAACTATAAACAAAAGATTAAGATTAGGGTAATGAAAACTTGAAAACAAAAATTATTTTTTTTATTAAAATTATATAATTCTTATATTTATAATAAAATAAAATCTAAATTTTAAAATAATCAGTCAAATCATTTTATATGAAAATAAATTATATTATATAACTTCAGTTTACTTATATATAATAACAATAAGAAGGGTAAAATATAAATAAAATAAATTAATAAATATTTAATAACAAAAAAATATTTTAAATAAACACCAACTAATATATAATATAATTTATTAATTATTTCCATGAGATATATAAATAAATAAAATAATTGAAATAGTAATTATAAAAGTTATGATGAATAACTTATTTAAATAACAATGATTATTTTTAAAATATGCAACTTTTGTTTTTATATATATTATAAATATTAACTACTTATAAAATAATTAAATATTACTATTTGATATACATTAACTTTTAATTAGTAAATATTTGCATAAATACAATATTTAAATTATTAAATAACAATTTCTATTTGATTATTATTGATTTTATTTAATGTTTAACTAATGTATTAGAATTTTTGTAAATAAATAATATGACATTACTTAAATAACCTAAATTATAAGGTTATAGCACACACTATATATAAAAAATTTATCATTATTATCTTATGGTCTTATACATAATTATTATTTCACATGAAATGAGATTTTTTATGACACTAATAAAAAAATTGAAAAAAATTGATTGATGCAAATTTTTTTAAAAAATAATTTTATTAATAAAAAATAAAAGATTTATTATTATTCTTTGTATTTTCAATTTTTCTTATATGAAAAAACAAAATATTTTAAAGTCATGAAACCACATTTTGAAAGTACAAGTCTATTGTTTCAATACTATAAAATGTTTTTCACATCCACTAACATATAATTCTTCTCTTTGGTTGCTTATTATTTACCATTGATATTGTTTTGAAATGCTATTTACAACATGATATACATACTTTTCACTTAAAATTCAATCTTAAACTACAACACCAAATCTCCAAATCACTGAAATCAATTTTAATTAGTATTACTATCTCTAATTTCAATACCATCTTTAGCTATAATAATGTTATCATCATATCTTTTCTGATTAACACTAATTCTATTCTAATCATATTTGCAATCAAAATTAATTTTTGTTCTTTTTCATTGTAGCATTACAATGAGAAATACCACATCCTTCACTATAAAAATGCATTCCATAGGAATGGATACACAAGAAAGAAAGAAAAAGGATTTAATGTTACCAAACAAAACATTTCCAAAAGCTCTGCAAATATTTTGTTATAAATCTTCTTTGCTATCTTCATAACTGGTTGGTTCTCCATCAGACTCACCTTGTAATACCCGAGGTACACGTGTCGTGGTTGAGTTCCATATGGTCTAGGGTCCACCCACCCTTGTTGCAGGAAGGCCCTGGATGCCAAGTTGGCAAGAAAATGCAAAAGTGGTGTTGTTGTGACCGCTATAGCAGTCACATGGGGAGGTTCATGGTTTTTGGGGTGTGAGAATTCCTTGACCGCTATAGCGGTCCCCTGGAGGGGACACATGTCAAAACAACACCATTCCACTTAAATGCCCCATTCTTTAAAGGCTCAATGGGCTTTTCCTCTTGCAAAAGAAGACGAACCAGGAACCCTACACCCCCATTTCTCTCTTTCTCTCAACTCCATTCCAATCTAGCTCCCCTAAATCATCAAGGTATGTATATATTGTTAGATTTTGTCTCTTTTCTTCCCATTCCTTTATATTCTAAGTTTGGGTATTGTTATTTTTCCCATTGTTGTTAAGTAAGGGTGCTCCTCCAATATTATTAGGGTTATCTTAGAGTAATCTAGATGTACCTATAGATCTTTAATGAGTTTTATGGTTGCAATGACAACATTTGTGCCACCCCTCCTCCTGGAGCTCTCCAAGTAAGTGGGATCTCATGACCTTATTTTGGTCATCATGTTATTATTTTCTAGTATTAGAGCATTTAGAGGATTGGAAAAATTTGCTTTCACATGATATGGAATTATATGAAAAATGTGGTTTATTTAGAAATGTTCCATTTGAATCTATGCATGAAAATTTATATTTTTGCAAATGCATGGGACCATAATTACTCTATGAAGATTTTATATGATTTAATTCATGATTTGATTTGATTATGATAATTTGGAATTAGCTATGATCGAGGAAGAGAAACTTAAGGCTTTATGTTTGATTATAATAGCTGAGAAATGTTAAACTTAGAAACATAGAATTCCTCTTTATGACTTCAGTTGGTTTTAGATTATAGAGTTCCTAGAGGAATAGAGTATGAGTTAACAGGGTTCTCCATTAACCTTGATATACCAAGGCTCGCTAGCAAGATATCCTTAATTTAGATTAGTCCACCAGGGACGCGATTTCAGGGACCATTAGATCTCATTTAGTTAAGGGCTCTTGTTCGCTAGGATTAGCACCTCCTTGCAGTTGATGGATAGTCTGTTCTCTGTTATAATTCTTGAAAAGATAAAGATGATATTTATTATGTAAAGTAAACAGAAATGTTTTATGAATGTTGTATTATTACTATTTATGTATAATTCCTTTTTGTTCCATGTATGGTTATGGGTAGGGATCCACTCATTGAGTTTTCAACAAAACTCACCCCTCTTTCTTTCTTTTCTTCATAAGATGTAACCTTGGATCCTCCACCTCCTCCTCCTCAGCATTAGATATTCAGTTTGGGTGAGCTCACGTTCCGTGAAGTCTTTTGGATATTGTAGAGTACTCTAATGGTCTGTGGCAGGTCCAGGACCTTATAGTTCATATTTTGCATTTTGATTTCGATGATTCATTTTGTATTTAAAATTGATATAGCTTTCATGAATCTTTGTAAATGAGCAACTCAATTTGAATTATATATATCACATCTACGGTTTCAGATTTTATTTATAAGAGAAGAGTTATTTAGGTTTATCATGAGTCTAATTGAGATTTGATTTACAATTTAAATAGATTTTATGAATAAATATGCATATAGTACGGCAAGCGATCACGAGGCTTACATGAACGAGATTCTCACATGCCAATCACGATTCAAATTGGGTCGTGACACACCTTGATCATCATCAGCTTGTAAACCAAGGCCACAACATGAGATTATCATTAAAAATGCACAAAGAAGCAGTGTCTTATCTTAATCTTCTAACAAGTATGTTTGAATAATTTTAACGCCTCATATATTTCATTGCAATCACGACTCAATAGGTGAAAAAGGAAAGAGGTGTGAAGAAAGCTTTTCAAGAAGGTTACTCCATGCCTCTCTATTTCTCTACAAGTCCCTCTTCTCAATCACTTCCATTAACAGCAAAGAATTCTGGGAACAAGTAATTTTGTATTTTTTTTCTAGAAGCCCTATTCATAATCCATTTGGCCTTGACATATCTCACTATAATAATAGCAAAACAAGCTAATGGACATGAGGTAAAGGCCTAATTCATATTCAAGGAGGTTGAAACCATGACAACAGATTTAACAAGCCAAATTGCAAAAACATGGACCAAAGCATACCACAAATACATAATAAAATAAAAGGGCTTAAATTGAAGCTTTAATAATCTCACTAAAAGGGAAAAATAAAATAAAAAAGAATAATTAGAAAGAGAAAGCACCTGCATGAAGCTATAGCATTCTCTTCCAAATTCCAATTGATTTATTTTCAGCAATAGCAAAGTATGCTAGTAAAGGGTAGTGCCCAATGCATGATGCATAGTTATCACGCTGAATATTATCCATTGCCCACTCACTGCACACACACAAATAATGAAATTAAATAAAAAAAACACAAAAGGGAAACAAATAAATAAAAAAACACAAAAAAATTGAAAGAAAAATATGGACAAATGAAAACCAAAAAAAAAATTTCTAAAGGAATAAAAAGCCCACAATTTGTTCAGATTGGCATGCCTAGTTCCAACATATTTAGCTTGGAGATGCTCAAGTTGGGAATTGTTAGAATAGCTCTTTTCACCTTTTTCATCACCAAAGGCCTGGGTAAGTTGCAATGTCATTGAGCTCGTGATTGAAGGCATGGAGCTCATGCGTGTTCTCACGTGAAGACCATTGATTAGGAAGTAGATGTAGAAGGACAAAGGAAGAAGAACTAAGGGGGCAGGTGAAGGAGTGAAGAGTGATAAAGTTAGTTTAAGATAGTGGGTGAGACTTTGAGTGTTTTAGAGAAGGAGAATGAGTCTAGGAATGTGTTTAAGTCTTTGAAAGAAAGGGAGAGACTCTGTCATAAACCACTTTCCTTTTTCCCCATCATGTACCCTCTTTTCCTTCCCATACTATTTTTGTCTTTTAGTGATATTTTGTATATGATGTAACTTTGTTGTGCACTTTTGTTGTTCATGTAAGGTATTGTTCCATGTTTGTAGCACTTTTTTTCCTTTGGTTTTCCAGGGATCCACTACTTGTAGTGACTAATCCCTTTGAAATAGAAGCTCCCTTAAAATGGTAAACCTCTCCCACAAGACCCTTTTTCACACGCACCGCTAGGAATCAAACCCTAACTAGATGCTTAAGGATGCGGCGAGTAAGTGAGTGTTCTGGGTGAAGTGGTCACTGGGAGCCCAAAAACTTAGGAAACTGACGTATGAATCCTACCATTTACAAACTCATAATTCATTTTTAGATATTCAAATAGCACTACTCGTTGGAAGCCACGTCTTGGCATTGAATTTTAAGACAATGAGACCATTTATATACCATTGAATTTAGTGTTGGACTCTTTCAATTTCATTGTATGTTTATTATGATGTTTTAGTGATCATTGTGACTTGATTTAAAATTTGAAAGTTTGGTGATAATTATGATATTCTAGATATTGTTGTGACTTGATTTAAATTTGAAAAATTGGTGATAATGATGTAAAGTAAAAACTTAGATAAACTTTGTATTATTATTTTTAAGTATTTTTTATTCAAAATTTTTAGGCTAGTAAAATTGTTTAAATAAATTTTCTTAATTCTAAAAACTTTTATTGGGATATCTATGGATCCTTGTGAGGAGATGGGGATTTGTAGGGAATGGAGATGAGCAAATTTTCCCGCAGCAGAGAATGGAGATGGGGAACTTTAATTTGGAGGCATGGGGCAAGGAGTGGAAAATTACTCCCCACCCCCACCTTTTGTCCGTTGTCATCCCTAATGCCTATTCACGTTATTATTAAGTATATATCAAAATGAAACTTAACACTATTTAGTATTTTCTTAGTAATTATGTAAGGGAAAAAAAAAACCATACAACTCTTTGTTTTTAATTTCATCATCATGATTCATGAGCCAAACGAAACTAACCCGATCTTGATGGGATCAATTCATTTGGATTTGTTATAAAAATTAAAATCAAAATCAAACCAGCCCTCGCTTCAAATTCATTTTTCAATTAAGCTCAAATCAAATCAACTCATTTACATGCACTCGTACTTATACACATATATACAAGAATATTATTAACAGCTTCGACTTACCAACTACTACCCTAATATAATAATCCCTCGAAACAAATATCACCGGTTCGTACAAAAAGCACTAGTCCTCATGTTCAAGACTCGCATGATTGGTAGCATCACCATTAGTTAGCACCTTCTTCACCAGCAAACCTGACAATATGAGGATTGGCTATGGAAGGATGTGTAGGTTGTGAAGGATCCTCACGCTTGTTTTTGCGCTTCATACAATTACTTGATTTCAACGTTTAACAACATATAGACACTTAAGACAATGAAGTCATATAGTCAACGTAATTTTGTGAGAGAAATCAAATGGTAGTTTTTAGGAGTGCAACACAAGTCCCAAGTCTTGTTGATGTATTGATGTTCTATTTATATGAATGTTTTGTGTTGGAATGTTAAGCGTTTTGGTGTGCCTTGCAAATAGTCCAGTGTGTTTGAATATTCATTTTGGATTTAACATGAATTTTTGTTATATTTTCAGGTTTATGGCATAATTTTCGAAATTTGGCCAAAATGTCTGGCTCCCAAACCCGATGCCCAAGCGCTAGCAAACCTGAGACTAAAATCTTGCATGGGAGTTATGGTGCGTAGGCGCCCGCGGCGCATCAGTTTTGGCTTTTCGCTTTTTGTTCATAAAAATATTATTTCGTTGTTTTTTTTCAGAAAAAGGAGAGATACACAAATAGAGAACAGAGAGCGTAGAGGGATGCATTTCCATGTTGGGGAAAAAAAGGAACAACTAAGAGAAGAAGAGATTGAGGATTTTATCACTTCAAGACTTAGATTTTATGGCTGCTTCTTCTTCTCCTACTTTTCTTTTGTTCTTGTTATGAGTAACTAGGTTCCTAGCTAGGGTAGGGCCTTTGTCTAATGTGAATGAATTGTAAATGAATTCTTGATACTTTGATACTGGAACTAGTGATTTAAAGGTTTGTCCCTTGTTTTATTGCAAATTTGTTAGTTTGACTATCATGGATCATGTTAGGGTTTATGCATGAAATGGGAAATTGATGTATGAACTAGCTCTAGGATAAACTCATGACTCTCAATGTTTAGGAATAAAATTGTGGAATTTGTGAATTGTAGATTAAATTTTGCACTTATTTTCTTTGTTGTAGAAGCATGATTAAGGGATTAACATATTGATATGAAAGAGGAGAATTGTCTTATCAAGGAATTGGGAGCAAATTAACCAGAGTCCTTCATTAAGTATCAATTCTCATCAGTTCAAAGTTTGGAAAGTATTCTTATACCAAGAAAAACTAGACAACTTCAAACCTCTAATATTTTTGCTATATTTTTATCAATCCGTGTTAGACTTTGGCTTTAGATTTTATAGTCAATATTTTTACTAGCATTTTATTGATTCTACCATTAGAGCTACCTTTAATCCAAATAACATTTTGTTACTTATTGTTTAATTTGAAGTAAAACCAGTGAATTGTTGTTCAATAGCATTATTAGTCCTTATGGGACAATACCCAATCATCATGATTACTACTTGAGTGATTCAGTACAGTTGTTGAGTGATTATCCAGTATGCATACTTGGTATTACCAACATAGTCAAACATAGATAGGGAACAAAAAGATTGAATTTTGAAATGTGCCTGTCTTGGGCATGTTTGGTTTTAACTATTATTTTCTGTTTTCATTTTATGTATTTTCTGTTTTCAGAATTTATTGAAGAAATAGTAAAAAATAGAAAATGAAAACTGAACATAGGATTTTACTGTTTTCAGTATTTCTTCATAAAATCATAAATATAGAAATACATAAAATTAAAAAAGAAAATGAAAACATTAACAAAAAGACCTTAAGCATTTGATATACCCTTCATTTTTAAAATACAAAGGAATTTAAAATGTTAGAGAATTAAAATGCTTCAATTAAATTCCCTTCATTTTAAAATTTTTTTATTTGGATTGATAATTACATTTCCTTCATTTGTAAAAATACTTTGTTTGGATGAAGTAATTACATTACCTTGATTTTAACATATTTTATTTAAAAAACATAATGTAATTTTTAAAAAAATAAGATTCTTTATTAATAATCAAAATTCAACCAATCTAAAATCAATTATAATGAGTTCATATTTCACAAAGCATCTTAAATTTTATTCACAATATTTTAAGTTTGAATTATAAAATTTAATTGTTGAATAAATAAAATAGAATGATACATAAATATAACTTCATGTAATATAAACTAAATATTAAAAAAAAATTCAAATGCAACAAAATAATTACAAATAACATGTAAATAAAAATCTCATAAATGTAAAGAAAGAGTATATAATAGAATCACTACCTAATAGATAAAAAAGAAGATACAAACAAAAAAATTAGCATTTTTCAGTAAAAGTGTTTTTATTCTAAGACATAAAGGCCAAAATATAATCCTTCTTCTTATCAGGGAAGCCCTAAGGCCAATAGCTGACTAGGATTCTTTGTCAACCAATTCACAGCTTTAAGCCATTGTGAGTGATCAAGATTAGGTATTTTCTCCAACTCATTTAGAATTTCTTGAATATCTTTTTCATCTATCTTCTTTCTTGTTGATTG
Organism: Dalbergia oliveri; assembly: GCA_030441495.1. Classification (NCBI taxonomy): domain Eukaryota; kingdom Viridiplantae; phylum Streptophyta; class Magnoliopsida; order Fabales; family Fabaceae; genus Dalbergia; species Dalbergia oliveri. The sequence goes on from JAMLFY010000010.1 coordinate 34,279,664, forward strand.
CAAAAAGTGATTGAGTGATTCAGTAAGTTCCCGCATGGAAGCAATTATTCCATATTTCTCTCCTTCTTTCTCCTCTGGATTGGGTGTTAGTAGAAGTTGAAGATTGTCCCCTTTTTTGGCAGAATTTGGTTCATCTAAGTCAATAGTAGCACTAGCATCCTCCTCGTCTTCAATTACTTCTGTACTCATAGCTTCCTTAGCATCAAGAGTGGTCTCTACTCGATTCCAGTGGCTCTATCTTTAGCACATAAGTCTACAATGTCATCCCAATTGGAATAACCTTGTACCTAAATCGTTTAGCCTCCTTATGTGACTGTAAAGCAATAGAAAGCATGTTAACAATGGTAAAATATAATGCTTACATTTGCTTAGAATAATAATAACAATTACAAAAATGCTTACCTTAACATACTCATTCCATGCATTTTCATTATCCATCGTAATCATGTGTTTGGTGCCATCCAATCAAATCCACTTTGACTAAGAATATCACTAACAACGCCATACCATGTTCTCCAAAGTTTAATTCGATTCTTAACATTTTCTCCAACAAGTTCAACCTTAAATCAAGTGGATAATGTTGAAGCTATATATTGTATGCTATGTTTTCCAAGCTCCATCGCTCTTATTTCCTAGATTTCTTTGATCTTTAAGTACATCGGCTAATACACGTTCCATCTCCAAGTTCCATGTAAAGTAACTTCTTGTATCATCTTTCTTGTCCTTATTATTGTTTTCTGATGCCTTCGTTTTCCCTAGTATTGCTTTTTCCTTTGGATGACTCCATAGAAGTTACTAAAACTGGAAAAAAAAAACACAATTTAATAAAACAAGAATAACATATCATAAGTGACCATACCTTCAATCACACACAATTAAATGAAAGACATAAATATAATGTCTATTGCTTGCAAAAAATGAACAAAATCTCCAAAGTTACTATAAAAACTACTCTAAACTAGGTTTCTTCTAACTTGATAATCAGCAAACATATTCATTGCCAAAATGTCAAGAAATCTTGTCCATTCCTCACTAACTTGAACATATGTCACTCATGATCTGTAGTTGCAACTCCTTCCCTTCTCTGTTGATTGGTTAACTCTTCATTGACAATAGATAACAGTTCCATGTCTTGAACTTCTAAAATTGGATCACTTTGTTGCTCTTCTCTGATAATTGCTCATATGATTATATTTATATATTGGATTAATCATCATAATTTTTTAGATATTACCATTTGGAATTTGGAGACCATTTTGACAACTTAAAGCATCTCGCAATGGAATATCCTTGATCCTTCCACCCAGGCAACACATAAATAAACCTTAAATCTGGACCACAAACTCCTAACACATTTGTTGAGATATCACCTTTTCTATTATGATATTTAGGCCTATCTTCAAGCTACGTTTCAGGAATATGTGTCCCATCAAGTGCTCCAACACAATTCTAAAAACAAAAAACATAAATAATAAGTTGTAGTTACTCTAATTGTCTTATAATTAATAAATTTTACCTAAATCAATCATAAGCTTACCTCAAACCATCTCCATTTATTTGCCTCTGGGCCTTCTAGATTACAATGATGAAACTTCATATATTCCTTACTCACTTTCATCATAGCTCGTAAGACATTGTTGAATTGTCTACTTATAGTTTCTTTTGATCTACAATAACTAAATTGCACTACTCTTACTTTAAGTTGTGAGCAAGAATATGTAAAAACATTGCCACTGCTTCAACTGTAGGAACATTTCTCGTTCTTACTAATCCCTCTTTTTCTTGTAAAACTTTACAAAGCTTAAAAAATGTCTTCTTTAGTCGTAATTGTTCAACGTAATCCTTTTCTAACCCTCTATATAGTCGATTAAGGAAACTCCGCCTTCCAATTCCCAATTATGGGGTGGTTCCTTAACGAAATACTTTTCATAGTACCACATTGTTACACTTACAATCATAACAATGACACTAACAACAATGATTTTTATTTTCTCTTGAAAATTTGCTTCCTCTTCTTCATCTCTTCTACGTTTTCTCAAAGCAATCGAGTTATCAACCGAACTAGGATCCATTTCTTTAATATCCATAACATATGATTCAGTACATAATTACACGATAAACCAAATAAATTTCAACAAAAACATAAATTGTACACAAGCATAGAACCACAAAAAATGACAAGAAAAGTATCAAAATAGGCAATAAAGAAATAAGTTTGCCATATTAAGCCACCACCCCAATGGAGCAAGCATCTAAACCATTACAATTAACTCTCTTCTATGAGAATCATCCAAAAATAATAAACAGCCACAAAGTGGGAAAAAATACATTGGCGGGGGAATGAAAATCGAAAGGAAACTTGCTTATTGTCAGTAAAGCTAACTTGTTCCTGTGGAAGCTCTCAACCCTTCAGTGAAATTGATGAACAGATTGATGCAATGGAAAAGAAACTTTGGTATGGAGAGTGATAGATGAAAGAAATGATACTGTAATAAGGGATTTTCAAAATTCTCTCTCTATAGATGGAATTTAAAATTCTCTTTTTTGGTAAATAAAATCCCTATTTAAAATCCCATGTATTTTACAAATTCTTCTGATTGAATATCTAAACATGATATTTTATCATAATGAATTTTAAATCCTTCTAAAAATTACATTCCCCCTATAATTGCTCCATCCAAACGTACACTAGTTTTTGTTGATGGTGAAGTAAAGAAAAAGGAAAAAGCTTGATGAAGGAAAAAGGAGTACTTAACCTCAAATTCATCAAGAAGATCAAGAACATTTTGAAGATGTTCTAGTGGCTCCCAAGTGTTGGTACTCTTGGGCCAATCTTCCCCGTCACCGCTTAATTATATAAAGCCCGTGTGAGTGTCAAGAGCTCTATAACCTAATAAAACATGAACAGAAAGTAGAATAGAAGAAAAGCACTCAGCACTCGCCATTTGATAAGGTACTAGAGTTGACCCTATCTATAATATTTACATTTGCAACATTTGCTTAGAAATAAAAGGACATCAGATAACAATACCAAATCCAGAAAAAAAAAGTGGAATTTAAAAAGACACCCATAAATCAATTTATGTGCATCATTTAAAGCTAATTCATGCATAGTCGAAACCTTCAATTATTAATACATGATTTCACAGCAGGTACTCTGGTCGTATGACCAAGTTAGGAACACCAGATTCTTTAACAAGATAATTAAATCTCCATCTATTGCCACATACTAATTCATCATACATCGGAGTTATTTTCGATTTCGTGTATAGAATTTTGATGTATAAATGTCATTTTTCTCACAAATTATTATAAGGAAAAATAATATACTTGTGAAGTCGCTTATGGCGTATGATCTCAACATTATAGATGTTGTCATCATTCTTTGGAGGCTCAGGCTGAGGATTCTCAATCTGATCACCCTCAACCCTATTTGAATCGCTCTTCATTTTCACATTCCCTTCATTGTCGTTTGTTGATTGCTCTCACACTCCTTACACACTTCCCTTTATCCAACCCTAGCACAACACCATCAATAACGCATACAGATCCATTTATATTAGTGAATTTAGCCTTTATGGTATAATAAGTTTTAGATTCAACTTTTTATTTTCTACATTTGGTAATTTAAATATAATAAGTATTTAATAAAAATACATTATTTCTCTTTTATTAGTTGGCATGTTTCATTTTGTTCTATAAAGTTTGAGTTTTAGATACACAAGGTACATCAAATAAGTAAAGATATCATTTTCTATTAATTTACCAAAATTCTAAAATAAATCTAAATAAAATTTAGCCTTTTAAGAGAAATTATTCTATTTTTATTTTCATATTATAATGTTATATATATATATATATGTATTTAATATCAATGGTACCGGACTTTTTTTTTAATGGAATTTGAAAAAATACATTTAAAGAAGATTGTAGTTCCTACAATTTCAATTGATTTTGAGTTTGGTCTATATAATTTATTTTTTAGGTTTTACACCATCTAGTTTAACAATTTTAGTTTTCGGTGTCTACAATTAAGTTACTTGTATTTTAAATTTTAGTCGTGATAGGTACTATTTTACATATATTTTGTTAAGAAAGCATCATTGCTATAATTTATTAACTTTAGCTTTGCTTTCAAAAGGATCAAACATAAATGATAAGAGATTATATGCATGTAATTATGAGGGGATATATGTAGGTTGGGTTAGTTTGAGTAAAATTTTCCTTTCAACTTGATGGGGGTTGGAAGCCATGTCTTGACCCTAAATTTTATGATAATGAGTCCATTTATTTATTGTTAACCAATATGAGACTTTTATCATCCACACTTAAAATTCCAACACTACCCCGTTCAACACACAAGTGTGAGCAAATAGTGCGATAGTTATGAATGCAGACTTATGGATTGAGCACAAAGGTGTTGAGAAAAGGAATAAATATGCAGCAAAAAAAAAAAAAAAATCACACTTTAGAGAATCCATGAGAAAAATAATATTCAGCAAACCAACATATGGCACACAAAATAATATTTATCAAGTTTTTAATGATTCATCATGCTTGCCTACAAACTTGTACGTACATAACCATTTTTTTTTCTTTCACTAATTTGAAATTGGTTCATGAAATCCACCTTTCATTGACCATCCGGATGACCATTGCCTATTGAGGTGCTACCTTGTTGGAAATGTATTGTGAGATTATTTGAATATATCTACCATTGTTTGTCATTGCTCTATGTTCGCAAAGCATTATTCCTTTCAACAATTTGGATTGAAGCATTTGCAAAACCACATTTTCATTAGGTTGTTTGACTCTATTTCTAAAGTTCTGAAGGTGCTAAGGACAAAAATTCATGAAAATACATAATGTACAGGTGGAGAACGACTAAACAAATTTCATTCAGTTTTTGATACTTAAGTACCTATTAGGGATGCTATTCACGTTATTATTAAGTATACTGCAATCAAACTTTACACCATTTAGTATTGCTTTTGTAATTTTTTAAGGATAAAATTTTGAAAAAAATACAACTTTTGTTTTTCATTTCAACATGATGACTCAAACCAAACCAAATCATCCCGATCTTGATTGGATGAGTTTGATTTAGATTTGTTATTTGTTATAAAACAAAATAAAATCAATACAAAACCAACCGAATTAAATTTAAACGGGTCAAATTTATTTTCCACTTAAACCCAAATCAAAGCAATTCATTTATCACCAAAAAAAGAACCAACTCATTCATACGCCTCTTACTTCTACATACAAGAGCACTACTAACTGCTTCAACTTTCTAACCATTACCCTAAGGTATTAATCCTTTGATGAAACAAACATCACCGATTTGTACCACACTAGTCCTTGTGTTCAAGACTTGCATGACCGGTAACATCGCCATTAGTCTCTTCTTCATCAGCAAACCTGACAATATGAGGATTGGCTATGGAAGGATATGGAGGCTGTGGAGGATCCTCACGCTTGCGCTTGTGCTTCTTACAATTTCCTGATTTCAACCTTTAAAAACACATAGAAACTTACATTAGGACAGTGAAGTCATATAGTCAATGTAATTTTGTGACAGAAATCAAATGGGGATGTCTTAGTAGGGCAATGCGAGCCTTAAGTCTTTTTGGGTATGCATATTTCTTATTGCTAACATAGTCAAACATAGATAGGAAACAAAAAAGATTGAATTTTGAAATGTGCATGTCTTGGATATGTTTGGTTTCAGCTTTTATTTTCTATTTTTATTTTATTTTATTTTTTTAAAAATTTTATGGAGGAAAAAATTTAAAAATGAAATGAAAATTAAAAATAGGATTTTAAAATTTTGTAATATTTTTAGTATTTTTTTCACAAAATCCTAAATTCATAAAATACAGAAAATGAAAATAGTCATAAATAGACCCTTAAAGTTTGATATACCCTTAGTTGTTGGTGTTGGTTAAAAAAAAAAGTGAAAGCTTGATGGAGGAAAAAGGGAGTACTTAGCCTCAAACTCGTCGACCAGATCAAGAACATTTTCCAGGTGTTCTAGAGGCTCCCAGGTGTTTGTACTCTCAGGCCAATCCTCCCTATCACCACGTAATTAATTGAAGCCCATGTGAGTGTCAAGAGCTCTACAATAAAACAAGAATATGAAGTAGAATAGAAGAAAAAGCACTTAGCACTCACCATTTGATCAGATACTGAAGTTGTCCCTGTATAGTATTTGAATTTGCAACATTTGTTTAGAAAATATAAAGCCATTAGATACCAATACCATAGCCCAAAAAAAATGTAGAATTTAAAAAGAGAGACAAACATCAATTTATGTGCATCACTTTGAAACTAACTCATACATAATTGAAACAATCAATTATTAACACATGATTTCTCAATAGATACTCTAGCCCTATGGTCAAGTTGGGATGGAGTTTCCCGTCCCCTAGATTCATTAACAAGATAATTAAATCTCCAATTATTGGCACAAAATAATTCTTCATACATTGGTGTTATTTTCGTGAATGAAATTTTGATTTATGAACATCATATCATTTTTCTTGCGAATTATTGTAAGGACAAAGAATATACCTTGTAAAGTCTCTTTCGGCGTATGGCCTCAACATTATACATGTTGTCATCTTGCTTGGGAGGCTCAGGCCAGGGGTTCTCATTCTGATCGACGGCCCTAATCTTATTTACACGACTCTTTTTTCCTTCTCCTTTCATTGTTGATTGGTGATTCCTCTCACTCCTCACACACTTCCCCTTCCAACCCTAACACAACACCATCAATAATGCATAAAGATCCCTTTTTATTATTGAATTTAGCCTTTAGGGTATAATAAGTTTTAGATTCAACTTGTGTTCTACATTTGGTAATTTGAATATAATATGTATTTAATAAAAATATATTATTTCTATTAGTTAGCATGTTTTATTTTCTTCTATAAAGTTTGAGTTTTAGATATACATGACACACCAAATAAGTAAAGATATATATTTTTATTAACTTACTAAAATTCTAAAATAAATCTAAATAAAATATAGCCTTTTAAGAAAAATTATCCTAAATTCGTTTTTCATATTATTATATTCTCTCTCTCTCTCTCTATATATATATATATATATTTCCTTTTACACCATTTAGTGTCATTGTAACACCCAAAGTTCAAAGCTTTGTAATTAAAAATATAAACTTTATACTCAAGATCCTCTTTTTATCTCAACACGACATTAAAAAATACGTATTTCTCAATTTTTCCAAACAAATATTAATCATATGACTAACTAGCACATAAACTTGCAAGTTTTGTCATAAAAAAATCATAAATTTACGAACTTTGATGCCAAAACTAAAGCTTTAATTTATTGTCACAAGACTCATATTTTAATCAATTAAAACCTTTTATGTAGATAAAAAATAACAAAGAACATATTTTTAACTTATTAAAATCTTTCATAAGCTCAAAAACTACAAAGAACACATTTTTAACCGATTAAAATATTTCATAAAGCTCAAGAACAATGGAGAACAATTTTTAACCGATTAAATTTTTCATAAAACTCAAGAATAACAAAGAACACGTTTTTAACATAAGATCAAGAAGCAACAACTTGAGACCTTAGCTCTACTATACTCAAAGCATTGAAAAAGCTTGAGCCTTTAGCTTTGTCTCAAGATTTTTGGAAGAAACCCACACCAATCGCCTCATACCTTACAGAGGTGTTTGGAGCTCCAAGGATCAATACTTTAAAGAAGAAAAATTCTTCTTGCTACCTCTAGGTCAAGGCTTCAACAAAATGAATGAGATGAGAATTTTTTTTTTAATATCTTCAATGCTTGGGGTTTGGTGTTTAAAGCCAGAGATCAAAAATGATGATCTCATAAGGGCTAATGAGGTTTGAGGGAGGATTTGGAATGATAGAAGAAGAATAGAGGATGAGACAATTTTTTTTTAACAAGAGAATGAAAGAGTCCTGCAATCTAGTGACAAAAAAATAAAATAAAATGTAAATGTGAGGTTAGGGGTTATATGGGGGAATTCTAGAGAGATTTTTGTATTTTTTTTTTTGTGAGTGTTTATAAGAGTGGAGTGGATAAATATCTATATATTTTGTAGGGGTATGTTTGTCCTAACATAAAATGCTTTCACTACTCACAAAAAGACAAAATAACACCGTATCTCTAGTTGGCACTCTATAATGGTCCACATGTTCCACTATTTAATTTGAATATAAATAATGAGTCTTACTCTCAATTAAAAAATATTGTAAATTACAAAACATCAAAATTTTATATAAACAAATTTCCATATGCTAATATGCTATTATAATATCTAGAGTCTATATTTTTTTAATATATGCAGAGGCTAGAATATTGACATAAGTCTGCAATGATAATACTATGTTGTTCATTTGGATCTCAAATTGCATACTAGTGATATGCTGAGATAGGTACACATTGTTGTAAATGCTAAATGAGCAATGAGTATGACTAAATTGTATAGTTAGCAATCAGTATTAGGAATTTAAAAAGAAAAAGAAGAACAATAAAGTGGGTTTGGTTTGGTTTGGTCTTAGGTTAGAGATGCAAATTCAATGACCAAACCAATATGTGATTGGTTCTAATTTGATCCAAACCAATTGATTCGATGATATTATCCAAATTGGTTCATTAGTTCAAGTCATCATGTCACATCAAGTAAAAATCAATTAAACACAATAATAATCAGTTTAGATATGGATTTTATAATTTTTACCAAAATGAGCCAAATTCGACCATAATATATATATATATTACAAACCCTAAATCTCCTGAAGTTTTGTTAATTTAATATACATATATAAATTAATAACATCGATAGATGCAACTAAAGTATGACTGATTAAATAAATATATTATATATCGAAAAAATAATATATATATATATATATATATATATATATATATATATATTAATTCTTGTGTTTTTTTTTCATTTTCATTGAAATAAATATTAAATAATAAAAATTGAGTAACCTAATTATCCAAACCAAACCAAACCAACTGATACTAATCATTTCATTTAGTTTGGGTTTGGTCACAAAAAATGTATGAACCTTAATCAAATCGAAACCAATCAAATTCATGTTTTCCTTAAACCCAAATCAACCTAACCCAATAATACCCCTATGGGGCCATATTTTGATAAGACATAAAACTCATTCTCCTCTATTTATAATCAACTTGTAATTTTAAGTAAATAGGTAATTTTATATTTTCTCACATTAATTACTCTTTCAAAATTTTCTCTGACCTACTTACGATTCTCTCTCCACTATTTGTCACTACTTAAATAATACTTTTTAGTTTTGATCAATCTTTCCCAAATATTATATAAGTGATATTGAAATTTCATATGATATGGTTATATGTTAGTCAAATGTATTTAATATTAATTTGATAAAGAGTTTAATTTTGATGCACTGACAATGTAAAATAGTTTTACATGTCATCCACTCAAAACATTTAGTTTAGATGACTTTTTAGGTAGTGAGTATACAAGTCAACTATCATGGCTTATGTGCCAATACATGATTGGATGATTGTGTAAAAAAAAAATTATCCTGTAGTGCATGTCAATTAAATTATTTGGGAAATGTTGTTTTGTAAATTTTCTAAATTATTAACTCTCCACTAAAATAACCCATGCTTTGCACATCATTTTTAAAATTATAAACTTAAATTCATAAGAGCAGGTATTACTTATTAATGAATTACTATTAGAAAATTCTTATTGTAATGAATAATTAATATGAAATATTGATAAATGACATTAAAGAACATAGAAATCAATTGGTTAAAAAAAGGGCATAGAGAGAATAACATCCATTTTATGTTTTGAAATTGTTAATAGATAACAATGTTATGGTATCATTATTTTTTCTTTTGGTAACACGATATTATTATTATTATTATTATTATTATACCATAACCTTAAGTAATTGTTCTATATAATTTATTATTTTTAATAATAAATAAAATTTTTAAAATATTAATGATGAAAATGTGATAAAGATGTGAGAGGGTATTAATTAGATGATAAAGAAAAGTCAAAATAGTATTAAATGTAAATGAAACAAAATTACATAATTACCCCTGAGTTACATGTTTCTTTAAATCTTTGTTTGGCTGGAAGGAAATTGGAAGGAATGAGAAGGAGATGAAGAAAATTGAAAGAAAAGATACAATTTTCCTTTATTTGATTGAATAAATATTAAATATCAATTTCAACAATATAATTGAATAAATGTTCTATTAAAAATATGCATATTATCTTTGTGAAAGATAAAAGTATTAAAATAACATGCAATTTTAATTTATTTAAAGTTTATAGACATAAGCCTATTAACACAAGAATAATCAATCAACTGTTTACTTTATAGTTAGTCGATATGATTTATTACTTGACATTATTTATTTATATATTTTAATATTATAACAAGTATTTGTTTAATTATTATATACTATTTAGTAAAATATTTATTATTGATTTCATAAATTTACATAATTACTTTGAAAATTTAATGTAATTTTCAATATTATTTATGAGTTTAATTTCTAAACATTAATTGTACAAAGTAATTTTATATTTTCAACCAATAGAAATTCTAAAAAGTTGTAAATCATAAAGGGTAGCCATCAAACCAATATTCATTTTATATTGCAAGTATATAGAAATTAAAATTTTCTTATTTCATGATTACTTTTAATTTACTTTTATATAAAAATTAATTCTAAAAGACTGGTTATAATGTATAAGCTTATAAGCTTTAATAATGATACATTGAATCTATCAAACAACAAATAAAAGCATAACGTATAATATTAATAGCTTAGTTTATCATATTAAACACATCATTAATTATTATATATTAATTATTCTTAATATTATTATTATTTCTGCATCTAAAAAATTATTATTATTATTTGTATATGATCTTATCATGTTATTTAATTCAACATGCCAAATACACGGTTAATTATTATTTATGTATTATTATTAGTATTATTATTATAACTAGTTAGAGTACGCCGTGCTTTGTACGGGTCACAAGGTGAGTGAATTTTTTTTATAAAAATATTATTAGAAAATATTATTTTTAATTAATAATATACATCACTTATTACATAAATTTAATAAAAAATTATACTATAATTGAAAGATAGAGAAAATAGGTATAATATTGAACAAATCTTTCATAAATTTGAGATTAAAAAAAATTCTGTAAAAATACTTTATCATTCATATTATTAGACCAAAAAAATTCAATACCAAAGTTTAGATTATAAAAAATATTATAACCTGACTTCTTTAAACTAATTTAAATGTATCGTTACAATCATTTTTAAATGAATCAAGTTCTTCAACAATTGAAAGGTTTGAGGATTGCTTATGTCAAAATTAAGTGTATGTTAAATATGATGTATTAAGCTTGATAAGACAAATTAATGCAATAAATTATGAATTTACTGTTTGATAGTTAATTATATAAATTTGTTATTTTGTACACCAAAAATATAAATTTATTATTTTACTTTATTTTTTTATTATTATACCGTATGATAAGAGAGACAAGAAAAAAATATCAAAATGTATATCAAAAGAAACTATTATATATTTATTAATTTATGTTCTGTTAAAATAAAATAGTTATTGAAAATTATATAAAAAAGGTATAATATTTAATTTTTATAGTACCACATAATTATTTGTGTTAAGCACAAACATTGACACGATACAAACACACAGACACAAAGATACATAAAACTGGAAGAATTATAGACAAATACGGCATATATATATAATTTTTTTTTATTGAATGATTTTTTTGGTCTGAATTTTTTGTCGTATTTGTATAATTTTTTTTATATATACTTAATTCTTCTTTTATTTTTTTGTGATCAACTAAGAATTTTCAAAATAAAATGACCTAATAACACAGGTCCAACTAAATAATTATGGTTAGGCTCATGTTGATATTAAAAATTTGAAAAAAAATAAACCAACTACGGCGCATAAGCCGTGTCCATAGTGAATTAAGGGCGGTGTTAAGAATGTCAGATGCATGTCAAGCTCAAAATTTTATTTTTTTAATTGGGCGCATCTAAATGCGTGTCCAACATGTGTCGTGTGGGTGGATGTCCAACACATGTCTAACACAGACACACCACCACTCCTTAGTTTATGTGTTTTGTACAAAAGCTCCCGAGCTACACAGAAATCATGTAATAAATTAATAATTATAATAATTTTAGCAACAATAATAATAACTCGGTCATGTTTTTATGTTACAATTGAACACTATTTAGATAACGTTATTTACTATAAATATATAGAAAAATAATCAAGTGAAATTATTAATTTAATTATATTTTAGATAGTTGTCAAAATCTTGCTTGTAATTATAATTACAAGATGAAAGTAAACTCCAAAACCCTAAACCGTAAATTTAAAAAGTAAAATAATACAATACTGGACCAAACTTTATATGCCAAAAACATATAACAAAAATGTATTGTTCCGTTGTCTCAAAATATTTTCAACATATAAAAGAGGGGCCAAAAATGTACCTAAAGTATTATTAAAATTTTAAAAAAATCAAATGTTACAACTGCTAGAAATAAGAAAAATATGAGAATAAAAAAAATCAAATAAAAAGTTGAGAAAATTTTGTGTACAATAGGAAATAAAGAAAGATAGGAAAAAAGTGATATGAAAAAACTAAAAGAAATTATAAAAAATTATATATTAAATTTGACAGCAAGAAAAGCACTTCCTGGCAACACTTATTCCAGTTATATTAATAGCATTATAAAGTTAACCTATAAAAATATTATTTAGATATATTATTGATATAAAGTTTTTATATGGTTTTTTATATATATAAATATGTCATTGAAACTATTTAACTCTTACTATAATTATCTCAACAACAGTCATATAAAAAATAGAGCATAATTTGTTGATAATATAATAATATTATCAATTTCTTTAAAAGAATAAAGAAAGATAAATGTATAATTTTAGTTGTTTGAGTTAAAAATCATAAAGGTCAAAAAAAGGTAACTAAGAAATAAAAAAAAATGATTTTAATTGCTTGACCTAAATATTATAAAAAAAAACCAAGAAAGTACATTAAGAAATAAAAAAATGATAAAAAGATAAAGCAAGTGTGATAAAAGAAATAAAGACATTAGAAATGAAAAAGGGTAAATGACAAGTAATAATATTGCATGAGCAATATTATATTATAATAGATAAAAATATAATAACTTTTTTAAAATAATAATAATAAATATAATAATTTTTACATTTATAGTTATTAATTATAGTAAAATAATATTAATTTTTTAAATTTTAAAGAGCAAAAATAAACTTTGAAAAGTACCTCATAAGGCGCTCTCAAAGTATCCCTAACTTTAAAAAGCCAAGAGTAAAAGCATCCCTAACTTTTTAGTTTACTAAATACAAAAAATTGGTTCATGTTTTTTTATAGACAAAGCACCCCTTTTGAGAGCATTACCAAACTCAGCATTAATGTAAAATGAGAGAAGTAAAAATTAGATATAGAAATAAAAATATGTAAATTTACATTTATTTGTTATCCACTGTAATAGATAAGTATCATTTTTAAGATATATATTGTCAACAACCAAATCAATGAATAATAATAATGGCAATAATTCAATAAAGTTTTCAAGTTAAAATTGAATATTATTTAAATAACATTATTTATGTAACATCATAAAATAATAATTATTATAATAATAATAATAATAATAATATGTGTTTTAAGTTATGTATAGACGTGAATATTTTATTTGTCTTACTTAATAATTTTGCATCAATATCTATTTTAAAGATTAGACAAAAAATTTTAAAATATAATTTTAACTCTTTAAAGTAAGACCATAAATTGGTAACAATAAACTCAGAATACATTGTACTAAGTTAAGAATAAAATGTATTAAAGAATAATAAGTAATAATATATTAAATGTTGATAATTAAGTGTACAATTCTTACCTAAAAAAAAAAGAGGCGGTGCATATTTACCCACAATAACTTACCCACGGCAATAGAATTTCTATTGACTGTCCCTGCGTGTATATATATATATATGAGGGAGTGAATGCAGTGCATATGTGTGAAAGTGAAAGAGAGAAAGACAGAAGAGTTTGTGATGTGTGAAAAAGAGAGAAAGAGAGCGTTAACGTAAAAAAAAAAGAGTGAAAGTGAAAGAGATAGAGAGAGAGAGAGAGAGATGAAGGTGACCAAAAACAAAAAAATTATTATGTACTAACAATTTTCATCTCTATAATAATTTAAAGGTAAAAAATAAATCTATTTTATGTAAAATAAAACTATAACTAGTTATTATTATTACTACTCATTTTATATGTCATTTTATCATAGATGCTTATAGTTATTTATCATTGTTATTTTTCTTGATGATTATAGACTTGAATATTGATTAAAATAATATTAACTACTTAATTAAGATGATTCTCTTATCTTTCACCGATCCGTCGATTTGCTAACTTTCGGTTTCTTCCTTTTATTTTATTATTTAATTATAAAGATTCTTCTCTCTCATACGGTATCATATTTGGTTTCTTTCTTTATGTTATCATTTAATTATAAAGATTCTCTCACTCCACCAAGTTAGGTATGGACTACCGCTCTGGTTTCTTCTTTTATTTAATTTTCTTTACATTTACATAGTTCATTATTTAATTTAAGTTAGTAAAATGTCCCTTTTATCTATTTTGTTATATTTGTACATTAACTAATCATTATTCCATTTAGAATTTATTATATTGTTCATATAATATTATATTAATTTGAGTTGTAAATGTTTATAGTAATTTCTATAAGAAATCTAAATTAGATGTAAAATATAATTAAAATCTAATAAATAAATAAAGGTTATTGTACATGAATTTATAAATTTTGTCCATTTATTTTAATTTATGCTTCACTATTCAAATTGTTGATTAACTTATGAGCTTTTATTTAAACTTTATTTATGAATTGATTGTATAAATTCCTTATTGTGAATTTATGCACAATAACTATTAATTAATATGATCAATCAAAATTTGCCATTAACCACTAACAAGGCAAAGGGATACATATAAGATCATTTCATGATACCTGCCTAGGTTAGAATGGTGTAAAACTTGCTTTGTCGTCACGATGTAAGCAATACGAAAGAATAAGAATTCCCTAAGACAAGATCTTCAACTATGTGTAGACAAACAAACAAATGAAAATAAAACTAAAGTAAAGAAATCATAATTTGGTAAGATGTGCATGACATGTGACATATTTTATTCAAAATATGATAACTGTTTATGTTCATATAACGTTACTGTAGTCATATGTATTTTTAATCAAACACGATTAAAATCAACCATAATTCAAATATTTTAAAACCATTTATTTCTCCTAGAATTTATTTTAAATTCTCATTTTTCTTTATCCTTATTTCTGATTGTTTTAGATTAGCTGATAACACTGAATGGAAGGGCAAGCCTAAATTTATGGACTTATGTTTAATTAATATGTGATTTTACATTGCGAATTTTAACAATATTCAGTTTGTAATTAATGACATTAAGTGGTCATGTTAGAACCTTTTGCTTGTATTCTTTTTACTTAATGTTAACCATTGTGCTTCATGTGTAAATTCATAATATTAGCTTTTGAATGAATGGATGTTACAGTTTTGGTATAGAGCCATTCTCTGGCTATTATACATATTATATGTAAGAGGAGTTCCATGTCATAAGACCTTAGTTTCTCTCTGCATGCCTTATAGTATTTGGTTTCTCTCTACATGTCTTATAGTATTCTCAAAGCACAAAGTATACAAGATTGAGCCTGATCAACTCAATATTGGGTTGTTTATACACTTGTAGGACTATATGGCATCATCAAGAGATCAAGGAATCCAGAAGAATAGAGTGCACCAAATGTCACTCTAAGGGATGATGGGAGCCATGATGAGTCTAGCTGAAGCTATCAAGGCCCAAATAGAATCAAATAGAGTGATTTTCCAACAAATACAAGAGACTCAACATAGAAATAATCATGGTGAAAATAGTGGAAACTCCTGGGGAGGACTTGTGACAAATCATAATTATCAAGGGCTATCAGAGTTTAGGAAAGCCTCACCACCTTCATTCCATGAAGAGTATGACCCAGTTCTTGAAAAATGGGTCATGCAAAGATAAAATTTTCCTGTTCTAGGGTGTCCTGATACACAAAAGGTGATCTTTGCCACCTATATGTTAAAGGAAAGCAGAACATTGATGTAGGGGTGCTAAAAGTTTGTTAGAATCTAGCAAAGCTGAAATTACTTGGGAGGTATTCTTAACCACGTTCTTTGATAAATATTTCCGGATAATGTTAAGGATAAGAAAGAAGTTAAGTTTATACAGCTCAAACAGGGGAATATGACCATAGGTCGTATGTGGCTAGGTTTGATGAACTTTCCAAATTTTCTTCTTATTTGAAAAGAAACAGATGGGCGTTGGAAGGTAACAAAATTTGAGTTAGGTCTAAGGCCTAGATTAGAGACAAGGTGTTCACCTTAGAGATTAAAAACTATGTCACTCTAGTCAATAAATGTAGGATAGCGAAAAGAGCTATCTAAATCAGAAAAAGAAAGACAAAATTTTCTCAAAAGAAAGAGGGTGATGGAGGCTCAAAAGAAAAATAATTTTAAGAGTGGAGTGAACCTAGGGAGGAAAAACAATTTCCAACTAGAGAACCTTTACCTACATGCAATAAGTGTGGAAAATCTCATGGATCCAAACCTTGCCTTTTTGGACAAAATGTTTGCTCCAATAAAAAGCTAGGACACTATGTTAAGGACTGTACCAATGAAAAGCCATTGAACAATTGTACACCAAGACCAAAAACTAAAAGGAGATTATTTACTCTTAATGGAAAAGAGGCAACTCGTTCTCCTAACATGATCAAAGATACATGTTTCATAAAAAATTATCCCTTAATTGCAATGTTTGACTCGAGCTACATATTCCTTTATATCCATTGACTGTGTGAAGAAGTTAAAATTGTCTTTATCTTATTTGCCTTTTAATTTGTTAGTCTCTACTCCCAGGAGAAAAAGTTTCTACCTCTTATGCCTATTTAAACTATCCCATTTTAATGAAAGAAAAACCTTTTATTATTGATTTTGTTTGTTTACCTTTGTTTGGTGTTGATATCATAATTGGAATGGACTGGATGTCTTCTAATAGTATCCTTCTACATTGTCCTAAAAAGCTTGGTTATTTTTTTAATAACTCAGCTAAAAAATAAAAATCTTTTGACACCATTTTCCTAAATGCCACTCAAGTAGAGAAATGTCTCTTACTCTTTTATTCTTTAAATTCTGAGGTTGAACAACATATAAACAGCATAACTTAGTAAGAGACTTTCTAGAAGTGTTTCCTAAAGATAGTGAACCTTCACCAAAAGAGAGATTGAGTTTTCCATTGATCTAATGCCAAGAATAGGACCTCTATCCGTTGCACCCTATAGAATGCCCCCTCTAGAGCTTAACGAACTTAAGAAACAAATTGAGGATTTGATATCCAAAGGATTCATTAGGCCTAGTGTATCACCATGGGGTGCACTAGTTTTGTTGGTAAAAAAAAAGGATGGGAGCATGAGGTTGTGTATAAATTATAGATAGTTGAATAAAGTCACTATTAAAAATAAGTACCTACTCTCAGAATGGATGACCTATTGGATCAATTGTTAAGAGCATCAATTTTCTCCAAAATTGATTTGAGAAAACCATCAAATAAGAGTAAAGCAAGAAGATATACCTAAGACGGCTTTAGGACTAGGTATGGTCATTATGAATATCTTGTGATGCCCTTTAGACTTACCAATGCTCCTCCAGTATTCATGGATTACATGAATAAGATCTTTAGGCCTTACCTTGACAAATTTGTGACAGTCTTTATAGATGATATTCTTATCTATTCAAAGACTAAGGAGGAGCATGAACACTTAGAATAGTGTTGCAAACTTTGAAGGACAAACATTTGTATGCTAAGCTAGAAAAATGTGAGTTTTTGTTCCAGGAAATAAAGTTTTTAGGTCATGTGATCACTCAAGGAGGGTGACTGTAGATCCAAGTAAAGTTGAAGCGTAGTTCATTGGGAAAGACCAAAGACGGTCAAGAAGATTAGGAGTTTTCTTGGATTAGCTGGTTATTACAAGAGGTTTATCAAAGGATTTTCCCAACTAGTTTGACCATTGACTAGGTTAACTAGGTAAAACCAGGCTTTTGAATGGAACTCAACTTGTGAAACTAGCTTCCAAGAGTTGAAAAATAAGCATACATTTACCCCAAGTGTTAATAATTTCTGACCCTAGGAAAAACTTTGTAGTATATTGTGATGCATCCAAAAAGGGATTAAGTTGTGTTTTGATGCAAGAGAGAGAGTTGTGGCTTATACTTCTAGGCAACTTATGTCTCATGAAGAGAACTACCCAACCCATGACCTAGAGTTAGCTGTTGTAGTATTTACCTTGAAAATTTGGAGACATTATTTGTATGGGGTAAAGTTTGAGGTTTACAACGATCATAAGAGTCTGAAATATCTTTTTGATTAGAAGGAATTAAATATGAGACAAAGGAGATGGATGAAATTTTTAAAGGATTATGATTTTGAATTAAAATACCATACTAGCAAAGCTAATGTTGTAGCTGATTCCTTGACAGAAAGTCCTTGCACATGTCTCTAATGATGGTAGAAAAGCATAAGTTATTGGAGGAATTTAGGGATTTGAAAGTTTTAGTGTCCCTACAACCCCATTGCTTATATGCCAATGAACTTAGAATAGAATCTGATTTGAATGACCAAGTAAGAAATACCCAAGACAATGATGAGTTTCTAAAGTCCCTCAAGAGCAAGATTCAAGTAGAAGAACTTGAGCATTTCCAACTTGATGAAAGGGGAGTTGTAATGTATGAGGGAAGGTTATGTGTTCCTAATAATGAAATAATTGAGGAATCAAATTTTGGCCAGGCATATTGTAGTAAATTTACCATACATCAGGAACGACAAAGATGTATCAGGACCTCAAGAAGTGGTTTTGGTGGAATGACATGAAAAGAGACACAACTAACTTTGTAGCTAAGTGTCTTGTCAAAAGATTAAGATAGAACACCAAAAACCTAGGATTATTACAACCTCTAGATATCCCTAGGTGGAAATGGGATAGCATATCAATGGATTTTATTGTAGGATTACCAAAAACTCCTTGAGACTATGATGCTACATGGGTAATTGTAGATAAATTAACCAAGTCCACCCATATCTTACCCATAAAGATTAGTTGGCCATTGTATAGGTTAGCTTAGAGCTACATCTAGGAAATCGTAAGATTACATGGGGTACCGGATAGCATTGTCTAGATAGAGATCCTAGATTTACCTCAAAGTTTTGGGTAGCCTTACAAGATGCCTTGGGTACTAAACTTCGTTTTAGTCCAAGCTTCCATCCTGACAGATGGTAAGACAAAGAATTATCCAAACATTAGAAGACATGCTTAGAGCCTATGTGCTAAAGCTGAGAGGAAGTTAGGATACTCATCTACTATTGATAGAATTTGCCTACAACAATAGTTATCATTCACGCATAGGCATGACTTCATTTGAAGCTCTATATGGTAGAAAGTCAGGTTACCTTTATACTAGTTTGAAGTAGGAGAAAAGAGTTTAGTAAGACCTGACATAGTGTAATAAACCACAAAGAAGATCAAGTTCATTAGGGGAAAGCTACTGGTCAGAGAGTAGGCAGAAAAGTTATGCTGATAAAAGAAGAAGACTTTTAGTATTTCAAGAAGGGACCATGTCTTCCTTAGAGTCATTCCTACTATTGGAGTTGGCAGAGCTCTTAAATCCAAAAAGTTAAGCCCAAAATTTATTGGTCCATTCCAAATTCTTAAAAGAGTAGATCAGTCATATCAAATCACACTTCCACCCAATCTTTCAAATCTTCATAATGTCTTTCATGTCTCTAAGCTCAGAAAGTATTGTTTTGACCCTTCACACATCATAGAATATGAGACAATGCAAGTAAGGGATGATTTAACATATGAAGCTAACCAATGCATATCATAGATAGATCTATCAAAAACTTAAGAGGAAAAGAAGTTCCTTTGGTCAAAGTGGTTTGGAAGGGGTTGTCACCTGAAGAGGCAACGTAGGAACTAAAAGATGAAATTAAGAAGACTTACCCAGAATTTTACCAAACAAGTTAGTAAATTTTGAGGGCAAAATTTCTAAAAAGAGGGGAAAATTGTAACATCATAAAATAATAATAATAATAATAATAATAATAATAATAATATGTGTTTTAAGTCATGTATCGACGTAAACATTTTATTTGCCTTAATAACTTTGCATCAACATCTATTTTAAAGATTAGACCAAAAATTTTAAAATATAAATATTAACTGTTTAAAGTAAGACTATAAATTTATAACAATAAACTCAGAATACACTATACTAAGTTAAAAATAAAATGTATTAAAGAATAATAAGTAATAATATGTTAAGTGTTGATAATTAGATCTATAATTTTTACACGTAAAAAAAAGAGAGGCGGCGCATATACACCGCCATTTGCCCACAATAACTTACCCCCACAGCAATAGAATTTCTATTGACTGTGCGTGTCAACATATATGAGAGAGTGATTGTAGTGCATATGTGTGAAAGTGAAAGAGAGAGAGAGAAGAGTTTGTGCTGTGTGAAAAAGAGAGAAAGAGAGCATTAACGTGAAAAAAAAAAAGAATGAAAGTGAAAAAGAGAGAGAAAGAAAGAGGAAGAAGACAAAAAAAAAAGTTTAGTGTGTTCTAACAATTTTCACCTGTACAATAATTTAAAGGTAGGAAATAAATTTATTTTATATAAAATAAAATCATGACTATAATTATTATTATTACTACTCATTTTATCCTGTCATTTTTATCATAGATACTCAGTTATTTATCATTGTAATTTTTCTTGATGATTATGGACTTAAATATTAATTAAAATGATATTAACTTTTTAATTAAGATCACTACAAAAAAATTAGTGATTAGATCGGTCACTAATTTCACAAAATTGATCACTAAACCTGATAGTGACCGATTTAGAAAAATAAAAGTTGCTAAAACCATAATTGCTAAAATATTAATGACAAAATTCGATCACTACATCTTGTGACCAATTTTCCCATCCATACAACCAATTTTAAATGGTGGTTTGATGTGCTATTAGTGACGATAAATAGGTCATTAAATCTTATGACCAATTTAGTGACCAATTTTCCCATCCATACAACTAATTTTAGATAGCGGGTTGGTCTTATTACAACTGATAAATCGATCACTAATTTTGTGATTGATATAATGTCTGAATCTCTAAAAAAAGAAAAAATTTAAATTTTTGAAATTTCACTTTTAAAATTAAAATATATATCATCAAACAAGAAATTATATATCTATACACAAACAAATAAACTTAAAAATTACCAATATACTTTAACAAGTAGTTAACATCATACAACAAAATATATTTGATCTAAATATTTCAAATTTTAGAATAACACAAAGCCCTATAATCTAAAATAAAAATAGAGATATGTATTAAAAACACTTTGGACAATAAATTTTCAATATAGTCATAACAAATTCTTGCTTCCATGAGTCTTCAACAACTTCCATTGAGTCTTGAACTATCTCCTTTGAATCTTTAATGGTTTGTATGGAGTCTTGAACAATTCCTATAGAGTCTTTCACTACCTCAATTAAACTTTCAACCCTTTCTAATGAGTCTTCTACTTCTTCAACTGAGCCTTCAACCCTCTCTAATGAGTCTTCAACTTCCTCAATTGAATCTTCAACCCTCTCAAGTGAGTCATTTACTTCCTCAATTGAATCTTTAGCAAAGAAAAAAGATGCAACTTTGTAATTTCATAAGTCCAATAGTCAAGAGTACTCAGAATAAGTTGAAATCGGAAGATATCAAACTAATAAATTATCACAAATTGCGTGCAGCATGTTAGAATGCAAACTTCATGAAGATTGGGGAGCATATAATTATAAATGACTATCAAGTTTCCTGACTATCAAGTTTCCTTTTATTTACTTAGCTCACAAATTGCTAATAAGTAACAACACAGTTCAGTTACACATCAGTATGCAGTGTTCAAATTATATCAAATCAATGAAGAAGTTCCAGGCAGCATAGGCATCAGATATAAGTGTTTTGACACTAATGACAAATAACAAATAAGCCCATTGAGGTTTCGACAAACAGCACTTAACCTCATTCTTTTGTCAAAACAACACCCGCCCCAAATTATAAAGGAGTCTAACGGCTCCATTACCTTGATTTTTCCCTTTTTCATATTAATTATTGGATTCACTTTTGTCAAAACAACACCCCATCCCAAATTTTTCACTATGGACAAGATTTTCTGAACTTGAACCTTTGTTGTAAGACGTAGTTCTTACATTGTGGACAAGATCCTCTGAACTCAACCTTTATTATGCATCTATGAGAAATCATACTTGCATTGTGGACAAGACCTCTGAACCTACCCTTATTGTGAAATCCTACATTATGCTTTCTACATTTCATAAGGAACAGCTACATTGTGGGCAAGATCCACTGAACTTGATGTATGTAGTGGAACTTAGGAAGTAAAATATAAATATTAATCACTAATGAGAAAATCCAGCAAATCAGCACAGGTGGCTATCTTCTAAAATTTCAAAAAAATCTAAATCATTCATTTGTTTATCAACATTCTACGCTATACATATCTATATCAGAAAATGGCTTAAGTAATTGTTGGCCTCAAATTATATAGACTTGTCAGTTTTCCAATACAACAAATGATGTTGTAGTGTATTGTCATAAATCACAATTATATTCAATCCATTAAGCAGATTATCCCTTAATTCCAGTATCAATGAATATGTGCAGTTCCTATCTACATAAATCCACTCAACTGAAACTAGTTACTAATTCAAAACAGAACAAAGTTTCAGGAATGGATGCAATTTTTATTTTTCTAATTTCAACCAGAATCAAAAGAATAGGCAAGAGAAGGCAACAATATGAAAAATCACTCACAACAAAGAACACAAATGGAACCAAACTGAGATTGACTAACTGGAACCAAACCAAAGACATAGAGAGAAAGGGCAAACCAATGGCTGGGCGGACTGGGCTTAATGGAATAAAGGGTTGCTGGTCAGCTCGCGGCTCGCAACGTCGCGCCCTGCAATGTTTGGTGGCTCGTGAAGGCGTAGCTCGAATCGTTGATGACGGCAACGACAAACTGGAAGACTCATTGGTGGCTGACGGGATTCAACAATGATGGAGCGACGCTCAGCGGGAAAATGAAACATTGATGTAGCCACAACAATCCTACAAACCATCATGAAAACCACCCCGGAATAAATTTATCCCAGCATCGTAAACACAAACAATAAGCCCAAGTCACCCTCAAACTTTTTTCTACCTTCTTAATTTTTTTTAACAAAAGGCTTGACAGAAAAATAAGTAAAAAAAAAAGGACATCAGAAAAAGGAAAAAAAATAGGGGATGTGTGGTTTCAGCCATGGATAAATAAGATTTTCAAATTACATGGGATGCTTCAGCACATCATCAATTAAGAAAATTGTCAGCCAATTTAAACTTCTACCTAAAATATTAAAAATCAACATTTTTCATCCAATGAGGTACACAACCTTTACCTGATTAGCCCGCTGTTACCCTTCCACCTATTATTGAAGCAATTTCACTAATCTCAGATAAGGAGGCAATTACAAGAATACCTAGACCAGACAATGTGTAGCAACAGAAAAATCAACCCAAAATTGTTTCAGAGGCTGAAAAGAAGTGGGAATTTAGGCTTTACTCTAGCTCTCCTATTTCAATTGCATATTCCAAGTAACCACACATTTATTAGAAAAAGGATAATAATTCCAACAACAAAAATAAATGATAAAAATGTGTTTGCAATAATAAAATTAATCCTGCACTTCAAAAACTAGGATTTATTTCCATTTCTTCAAAATTATGAATGTACTTCTTACCAAAACTCCCATCTACTACCTAAAAAGGAAAAACTCTCACTGCAACAGGGAATTAATCCAGCACAACTAGTTTATGATATTCTGGATCAGAACTCGCAGCTTCGGGGCTTATTTCCCCGTCATTGTCCAAGAACAAAGTCAGCAGATTCTTAAAAAATCGAAGACTAAAATAAAAGAAGATCTCAACACAAGCAGACAGCTAAAGAGCAGCAGAAAGCCATAAATTAAACCACCAAAGACAAGAATCAGGAAAAGTCCCGACGGCACAAAATCGAAACAAAGAGCAGCTAAACACACAAGGGAAAGATCCCCACTTCTCATTGAGGTGATAACATCAAAACAACCAACCAAGAAAGCCTTTGAAAATCAACCTGTATTTTTTTAGTCATAAACAAATCTATAAGCAAAACACATTGGGGAAAACAAAAGAAGTCTCAGCTTTCAGCATATAGAATTCAACAAAACCTGAAGCGCGAGCTTGAGGGAGTGGAGTCACGGCGGAGCACAGCAGTGAAGCGGAGCATCGAAGCTGATGCTTGGGGAAGCGGCGGCGCGACGGTGCACGAAGGAGTGACAGCAACGACGCCCAGAGCAGCTTCAAGCAAGGAGAAGAGACGAGCAGAGCCAGGAGCACGGAGAGCAACGACGCAAGCAACCACGAGCGCGAAGAGCAACGACCCGAGGAGCAGCACCGCGCTGAGCAACCAGTAGCGGCGGAGCAATGGCGCGAGGAGCAGCACCGCGCACAAAGGAGCGCTGTGTTCACGGTGAGGATGGCGGACAAAGGAGCAGCACCCGCACAAAGAAGAAGATGGCCCTGTTCACGGTGCGGCATCCCCGTGTGGCTGTGTCTCCCAAATGGTTTCAATTGAAACCCTCAAATGAAAGCCTTAAGTTTCATTCCTTTTTGTCTTTTTTTTTGTCTCGTCTAAATAATTCTTAAGGGTGATATACATTGAGTTTAATTTTAACGTATTACCCGTGTAAAATCTTTTACACGTTATCATCCCATCATAAAAATTTAAAAGTCATATAAATAAAAGGATATAGATTAGTAAATAATGCGAAATAATTTTATACTATTAGGACATAAAAATTAAACGCATATTATATATATATTACTAACAAGTATAGAATAAAAAATATCTAAATTAGATATTTTTATTTAAAAACATATGAATTAGATAATAATCACAACAAATATTTTCAATAAAAAATATATTTCATTATTTATTTCAATAGTTTATAACTTCTTATCATTTTAATAAATAATAAAAATATGAAAATACTCTTTATCTTTTATATATTTTGATAGTTTTCTAATATTTTCGATCATAATTATTGACTTTTTAATTTAATAATAAATATTAAATTAGTGCCAGATTAATCATTAAAAAAGAATGAAATACATTCGGTCGCTAAATTAGTCACTAAATTTTAAATTAATGACCGATTTAGTGACCAAAATTGCTATGGACTAGAGATCCTTTTACAAGTAATATCGATAAAAGCTACTAATGAAGAATTAGTGACCCATTAATCATGTAAAAAGAAATACATTCGGTCACTAAATTTTACAATAGTGACCGATTTAGTGACCGATATTGTTGGGCAAAAAGTATCCTCTCACAAATAACACTAGTTACAAAGCGGTCACTAATTCTTCAGACTTAGTGACCAATTAATCATGTACACGTTGGTTTCCTAAGAAAATACATTCAGTCGCTAAATCGGTCATTAATTGAAATATTAGTGATCGATTTTTATGCAACAAATGATTTCTTATATGAATAAAATCGGTACTAAATGGGTCACTAATAAATTATGACCGATTTAAAACATTTGTATGCAAGTAAGGTTTTCTAGTATTAATACATATCGGTCACTAATTGAAATATTAGTGACCGATTTTTATGCCAGGAATGATTTCTCATATGAATAAAAATCAGTCACTAAATCGGTCATTGATTGAAATATTAGTGATCGATTTAGCGTATTGTATGCAAGCAAGGTTTTGTGGTATTAATACATATTGATCACTAAATCGGTCACTAATAAAAAATTAGTGACCGATTTAAGAGACCAATTTTATGCAAGCAAGGTTTTGTAGTATTAATACATATCGGTCACTAAATCGGTCACTAATAAAAAAATTAGTGATCGATTTTTATGCAATAAATGATTTCTGGTATGAATAAAAATCGATCACTAAATCGGTCACTAATTTACTAATTTCAATTAGTGACCGATTTAGCGCCGATTTTTATGCAATGGATGATTTCTTGTATGAATAAAAATCGGTTACTAAATTAGTCACAAAATCGGTCACTATTTGACACATTTCTAGTAGTGTGATGATCCTCTTCTCTCCTCATTGGTTCCAATCAATTTCCGTGCTTCGGTTTCTTCCTTTTATTTTATCATTTAATTATAAAAATTATCTTCTCTCTAGCTGGTACAATGCGACTACCGATTTGGTTTCTTCCTTTTATGTTATCATTTAATTATAAAGATTCTCTTCTTCTCCATCGTCCAATGCAGACTATCACTCCGATTTCTTCTTATTTTAATTTTCTTTATATTTACATGGTTCATTATTTAATTCAAGTTAGTAAAATGTTCCTTTTGTCTATATTGTTATCTGTTGTATATTAACTTATCATTATTCCATTTTAGAATTTATTATATTGTTCATATAATATTATATTAATTTGACTGTAAATATTTATAGTAATTTCTATAAAGAACCTAAATTAGATGTAAAATATAATTAAAATCTAATAAATAAATAAAGGTTATTGTACATGAATTTATAAATTTTTTCCATTTATTTTAATTTATGCTTTACTATTTAAATTGTTGATTAACTTATGAGCTTTTATTTAAGCTTTATTTATGAATTGATTGTATAAATTCCTTATTGTGAATTTATGCACAATAACTATTAATTAATATGATCAATCAAAATTTGCAACTAACCACTAACAAGGCAAAGGGATACATATAAGATTCTTTCATGATACCTGCCTAGGTTAGAATGGTATAAAAGTCTTGTTTTGTCGTCACGATATAAGAGCAATACAAAAGAATGTGAATTCCTAAGACAAGATCTTCAACTATATATGAGATACGCAAACAAATAAAAGTAAAATTAAAGTAAAGAAATCATAATTTTAATAAGATGTGCATGACATGTACTACATGATATATTTTATTCATAATATGATAACTGATTATGTTCACTTAATGTTACTATAGTCCTATGTATTTTGGCACGCTAAAACCAACTATAGTTCAAATATTTTAAAACCGTTCATTTTCTAGTGAGAATTTTTTTAAAATTCTCATTTTTCTTTATTCTTATTTCCTGTGGTTTTAGATTAGCCGAGTAACATCGAATATAAGATAACCTAGGAACTTATGAACTTATATTTAATTAATGTGTGATTTTACATTTCAAATTTTAGCAATATTTAGTTTGTAATTAATCACATTAAGTGGTCATGTTAGAACTTTTTGCTTGTAATCTTTTTACTTAATGTTAACCGTTGTGCTTCATATGTAAATTTATAATATTAGCTTCTAAATGACAGATGTTACAATTTACTTATAAATGTATAGCCAAAATAATTAAATAAAATTAAAATTTTACTTGTTATTATATTTTTTTTGGTAAGGACTTGTTATTATTTTTATTTGATGAAGTAAAAAAGATAATAGTATTTAAAATAATAACAACATATGTACCACAACATAAAATAATATAACAAGTATAAGAATAGTTACAGTTTTAAAGAATTATATAGATTATACAGATAAGAAAATTTAATGATGTGTTTATAGTATATAAATAGAGATTATTGTATATGTGGATTAGAGTTTAATTTATATGTACTAACGTTTAACAATGTCATTCAATCAAATCATCTCATTTGATTGACTTTTTAAGTTGTCAGTATTAGACCAACTATTTTTATTGATATAATAATACATAATTAAATTATAAAATAAAAAAGTTTTAATGCATTTTTAATGCATAGAAATTAAACTTTATAGATTATAGAGTTTTAATAAAATTATATTGCAAATGACATATTTAATGAACATGAAAGAAATATAAAATTTGATATAACAAATAAAATATTTAAATTCACATTAATTATTCAAATACTTAAAAAGATAATAATGTCTTAAATGTGTTAAATCAACCAATAAATCATGAAAAAGTATTGATGCTGTAACAACCTTCACACCATAAGGTTATGACTTAAATGGTATTAAAGTCTCACACCTCCCAGGATTGTATGGTTCGGACGAATGAAGTGAAGTTGGTGGACATGTAATGCCCAGGGACGAGGTAGGAGTGATTGCGAGAGGCACAGACAAAGAGCTCCTCCCTCTAAGTGGAGGGGTACATGAATAAACCGATTACACACCTGAATGAGAGGATCTTAAGTTTGTATAGGTATGAAACTATACAGTTAAGAAGGGTTTATATGAATTGATTGGTACTACCTATGCCACAAAGATGCATCTTTCTTCAGGAGCCCATCACGAAAGAACTTGCAAGTTAGCGTGCTTGACTTAGGGTAATTTTGGGATGGGTAACTCCTGGGAAGTTTTCTCATGAAACGTGTGAGTGAGGACGGAGTACGCTGAAAGACCGTGTTGATTTGTGGGACAATCGTCAATTCATAAAGTCAGGGATGTTAGAGATGCTATGGCGGGAAAAATATAATTGAAGAGTTCAGATTTTAGTAGGTAATATAGAATATAGAATATAGGTTATATATATCATTTCATTGTTATAATAGTATAATATCATTTTATTGTTATATTAATATTATTATTTCATTCTTATAATAATATAATATTATTTTATTACGATAATAATATTATAAAATAAAATTATATAATATAGTATTATAATAATTAAATAATAATATTAAAATATTATCGTATTATAATAATTAATTATTATATTATTTTTATTATAATATTATAATAATATTTAGTATATATTATTATAATAATATTATTATGAGAATAATATAATATAATATAATATAATAATTATTATTATTATTTCATTATTTATCTTTACTTATTATTACTATTATTTCATTATTATTTATCTATAATATATAATAATATTATTATGAGAATAATATAATATAATAATAATTATTTTATTATTATTTATCTACTATTTATATATTTTTATTATATTATTATTTATAAAATAACAAATAAAAGAAAGAAAAATGAAAAGCAGAAAAAGCGGGAAGGAAAAGAAGGAGTTGGTGAGAGCTTATGGTTATATATAAAGAATATAGATTTGTTTTCTTATTTGATGGTTGATAACCATAGTTTTAAAAGGAATGTGACTCGGTAAAGGCCAGGGTAAGGTTCAATTAGTGGGTTCCTGGTTGAACCAGATTTTATTAAATTATTATATAAAAAATATAACTTAATGTTATTAAATAATATATATATATATATATATATATAATTGATTTAGCAAGGTTGGCTTAGTGTTTGTTACATGCGGCCAAGTCCTAATAGCTCCAGACCAAGGTTCAAATCCCACCAGATGCAATTTTTGACAATTTTCAACATTTCACATGGTAACCTCTGGGCGCTACTCACTCTCTTTGAGGGAGGGGTTTCAAATTCTTGCTTGGGGTCGGTTCACATTTTTCGATAAACGACGTCCAATCGATTTTTAATACCATGTTGATAACACATCTATTTATATAATATTAAAAATATATTATTATCTTTTAGGATATATGATATATTAATGTAAGTTTACATGTTTTCATGTTATATATAAAATTTTATATATTTTTTCATATTACACTAAATTTTTGGTCTAGGGTATGATTTTATTAAAAGTATATACAATCCATGTGCAATAATATTTATCATAGTTATAGAACTTGACCCGATGATTGACTTGATCAAAACACCGAATCCCTGGATTATTGAATTAATCGATGGGTGAGTGATTAAATTGGATATAATAAATTAAATATATAAAAATTTAAAATATAAATAAATATATATTTGATGTATAACATGAAAGGGGTTTTATGTTTTTATTTTGTCTGTACTCCTTGTAGGTGCTTACTAGGTAATAGGCCTTAATCTCTAGTGTGTGACTAGTTTTTTGGTGTTTATGTGTTCAAATGATTGATTCTTTGTAATCAGCACATTGTTTTAGTTTATAATGGTTATGTTGTTCTCGATAGTATTTCAAGTATTTAGCTGCTTCACTCACTGCACAACTTAAAGGTTCGATTAGGCTAGGTTTATCTATGTCTGTTCAAACTTCTTGCAAAGTTAAAATGAATGTCGTTCATCAAATCTAAATAAACAATGGATGATTAGCTATAGGAAAAAGAGTTATTGCAAAGCAGGTCAACTTGTGTATATCTTTTCTTCTAATTATGGAAGACATTAGATGAAGCTTGTAGAGAAGCCAATAATGGATCACAATATTGCCTTTTTTTAGGTTGTCAGCATTACTTTGTCACTTAGTATTTATTGGTTTTATTTGGCTATTAGGTCTTAGCCAACTGTGGATTACTCTTAAACTTATAATGTCTTATTCTGTGGATAGTTGGCATGTTAAGTGAATGAATGATATCCAATTTCATTGACAAAAACAAAGGATGGGGTTGGATTTCTAGCGAATTGAAATTTAGCAATCATGCAGACCAAAGAAGAAGAAGAAGAAAAAACAGAAATTTAGCAATATGTGGAGTTGTGGACAGCTTGTTTGTTTCTGTTTCTTTTCATTCTCTTTCTTTCTTCCTTCCTGCATAACCAAATAAAATCAACCCTTCACCACTCCATTAATTCAACTCGTCGTATTCAATGCCAACATTTTCTCCCTAAAAATCTTGATCCGTTTCTTAACAAATCTTTTTTAAAAAAAACTTTAGTCTTCTGTACTTCTTCCGTTTTCATCATATGATTATAATTACAAGCAAAATTTTAAAAGATATTAAAAATATAATTAAATTAATAATTTCACTTAATTATTATTTTATATACATTTATAAGTGAATAATGTTATTTAAATAGTGTTCAATTGCAACATAAAAGCTTGATTGAATTATTATTATTATTACTAAAATTATGATAATAATTCTAACTATTTTTTCACAGTTGCTATACAGCAAAGCTTTTGTGTTAAACACAAAAATGATGATGAGGTCCTATGAATTTTAATGAAAGCTTGTAATATGGACTTATGGAGTAAAATCATGGTGGAGAGAAAAGTAAAATTATATGAAATTAAAATTATAATTTTTATATAATTTTCAATAACTGTTTTATTTTAACAAAATTTATAACTAAAAAATATATAATACTTTCTTTGGTGTTATACCGATTTTCTCTTATCTTTTAATTATGATATTTTTTGCTAAATTTATATAATATGTGGTGCATAATATTAATTAAAAATATCTCTAAATAATATTTTTCAAAAAGTTTCCCTCATTTGCTGCCACGGGTGCTCTATCTAGTATTAATAAAAACCACAACTGGTTTGGGCTTCTAGGCTAGCCGCAACCTTCTTGTCAAAAAAAAAAAAAAAAAAAATTAAAATCATATAAGCAAAATCTCCAATATTTTATTTATTTTATAATATTTTTATTTTCAATTGATGAAGTGAAAATTGACTCTATCTACTCTCTCCTCTAAAATATCAGCACTAAATAGAAGCTTCTAGTATTCTCTAAGTGTAGGCCTTCATAGGAATTATCTAGAAAACATAACAAAGAAAAATAAAAAAGTTTCTAGAATTTAAAGATACTAGATTTATCTACACTAGGCTAAGAAATCAAGAAGCAAAAAGAAATTGAAAGAAATGTCTAGAAACTATACTAAGTTAGAACCTTCTAGCCCTTGCAAGCTGTCTACATTGCAAGGCTATAAATATGCCTTGTGTCTTTGTGTAATGTGTGCACTAGTACAACAACCTAAGTGTGCATTAGTGAGTGCTTGAGTGGAGAGCTCAAAGTGAGTGAAAGCACAAGTGTTAGTGTGCTCTAGTATATAAAGTGTAAAGTTATTCAATAAATGATAAAGAGAGTTTTACTTTTAGTGCCTCCTTACTCTAAAATTTGACATCAGAGCTTGAGTCCTGACCAATTTTAAGTGGTAGGATCATAAAGTTCTGGGAGTTCTTGCAAAATCACAATCTGGGACTGTGACACTATTGGTCTGGGACCAAAGCAGGTATTGATAAATTTCATCAAATCACTATGACAGATATTCAAGTGGTTGGTGGAATTAGGAAGCTCAAGCCCATAATCACAACACATGGCAAACATGTATGGAGTCGTATCTCCAAGGTTAAGTCCTCTGGGAGGTTGTTGGTGGTAGCGAGATCACACCACCTTTTATAAATGAAGTCGAGGCATTGCGAAAGTGGAAAATTAAAGTAGGAGAGACGATGTTTGCACTCAAGACCACAGTGGAGGATGAAATGCTGGAGTACATAAGGAAGGCGTCAACGCCGAAGGAAGCATGAGACACATTTACAACACTGTTTTCCAAGAGGAATGACACAAGATTGCAGTTATTGGAGAATGAGCTCTTGTCGACACTCAAGGAGACTTGACAATTAATCAATATTTCACCAAGATAAAGTCTCTCCAAGAATTTTCTGAGCTAGATCCCGATAATAAAATATCTGATCAACGTATGAAAAGAATTATTATTCATGGGTTAAGACTAGAATATAGAGGCTTTATTGCTGCAATTCAAGGTTGGCCTACCTAACCTTCCCTTTTACAATTAGAAAATTTGTTGTTGAGCAAGAGGCGTTAGCCAAACAAATGGTTGGGGTATCAGTGAAGAGTGAAGAAGAAGCACTCTTCACTCATAAAGAAAGGGAAGAGATAAGCCACATTTTAGTAAGAATTTAAATAACAAGAATGAGAAGTCGAGGAATGGGCAAGGAGAAGATTCTCGACTTGGAAAGGCAAAGAAAGGTGATAATATTTGCTTTAATTGTGGGAAGTAGGGACACTTTGCACGAGATTGTGGTTTAAGAAAAAGATGACAGAGAGCAACGCTACAACCTCAAGTCGTCTAGTGGAAAGAGAAAATGACGTTGAAGAAGATTAGGATGCTTCCGCTTCACTGGCAGTTGAAGAAGACATTTGCCAGGAGGAGGAAATTGATTTTGGCAGGATTGACAAGGAGCTTGTGAAGTCACTATAACAAGTAGCTCTACCTGACTCTATAGATATTGAAAGCATGATAGAAGGAAACGTGGGGAAGCAAAAGGATAGCATAGAAGAAGAGTCTCATATTCCAACTGTGATGGAGAAACATATAAAAAGCCCTTGGCAAATAGGAGTACACCAAAAGGAACAAAAAGAGCCTAAACAACATGAAGATAGAGAAACAAAAGAACAACCACAACTAGGGATATCCACCACAAAGGAAGCGGCCTATCCCAAACTATGCAAATGCCGCAGAGATCATGGAGGAAAAGGAACTTGTAACCTATGAAGATGCCTCACAAAAGGAAGAATGGGTCAAGGCAATGGAAGAAGAAATCTCGGCACTTGAACAAAATCAAACAAGGGAGAATCTACTCATCCACTTCCAAATGAAAGAGCTTGGAGAACTAAGGCATTTTCTTGGTCTTGAAATGGATCACACCAAAGAAGGATTGTTCTTGTGCCAACAGAAGTATGCAAAGGATCTCTTACAAAGGTTTGGCATGCTTGATTGTAAGTCAATATCAACACCAATGGAGATGAATGCCAAACTCTGTGCTTATGAAGGGAAAGATCTAGAAGATGCAACTATGTACCGAAGTTGGTGGGAAGTCTTATCTACCTAACATTGACAAGGCCGGACGTTTCATACGCTGTCGAAATGGTAGACGAAACATGCAAAAGCCAAAGAAACTGCATCTTGAAGTTGTTTGAAGGATCCTAAGGTATGTAAAAGGAACAATTGATTATGGTATATTTTATAGAAAGGGTGATACATGTTAAATAGTTGGGTATTGTGATGTGACTATGCGGGAGATCATGATACTCGTCAATCAACCACTGGGTACGTATTCACCCTTGGGTCCGAAGCGATATCATGGTGTAGTAAGAGGCAACCGAAGGTTCATTGTCAACAACGGAAGCGGAATATAGAGGAGCAATGGCGGCACAAGAGTGCACATGGTTGATGATGAACGATTTACATCAACCAGGGGTGCGGTTCCATTACATTGTGACAACAAATCGACAATACAACTAGCAGAGAATCCAATGTTCCATGCAAGAACCAAGAATGTTGAGGTACACTATCATTTTTTGAGAGAAGGTACTAAACGGAAATACAAATGGAGCAAGTCAACATGAGAAGCAAGTAGCAGATATCTTCACCAAAGGGTTAAACAACACCAAGTTTTCAGAATTTCGCAAGCAACTTGGAATGCGAAGAAGATTTAGTGCTGAGGGAGAAATAAAAATATCAGCACTAAATAGAACCTTTTAGTATTCTCTAAGTGTAGGCCTTCATAGAAATTATCTAGAAAACATGATAAAGAAAAATAAAGAAGTTTCTAGAATTTAAAGATACTAGATTTATCTACACTAGGCTAAGAAATCAAGAAGCAAAAAGAAATTGAAAGAAATGTGTAGAAACTATACTAAGCTAGAACCTTCTAGCTCTTGTAAGCTATCTACATTGCAAGGCTATAAATATGCCTTGTATCTTTATGTAATGTGTGCACTAATATAACAAGCTAACTGTGCATTAGTGAGTGCTTGAGTGATAAGCTCAAAATGTGCTCAAAGTGAGTGCAAATACAAGTGATAGTGTGTTCTAGTATATAAAGTGTAAAGTTATTCAATAAATAATTAAAAGAGTTTTACTTTTAGTATCTACTTACAGTACATCCTCGTCGGTCAAGAAAAAAAAAAAAAACACAAGCGACGTGATTCAACCAAATAAGATATAGAGGAATCATAACATTGGCCCCAGTTTTCTTCGAAGAGATTCCACCCCACTTTTCTTCCCTTCACATTGACCCACAAAACCGAATCATGTTTTATATGTTGCTTGAAGACCTATATCATGAATGTGCACGACATATTCATTGCACACACTTTAATGTAAATATGATTTAAGAAAATGGGTGTAGGGTGACCCTACTAATCAAAGTAAAACATGCGGGGCAGCATGGATTTTGGAGCCACGAAAATCCATGGAAAAGATGGGTAAAGAGGAAATGTTGTGTTGGTGATTGAATATTTGAAGTGAAAGACCAGACACAAAGCAAGGTACATGAAGAGATATAGACAAGAGTAGCTTTAGTTTCGTTTAGCTTGTTATTTAGAGGTTTATCCTACTACAAGGAATTTGAGCTGAATCAAAAGAAGAATGAGCATGACTGCAACACATGTAGTTGAGTGAGAGTAGTCTTACGCTCTCCTGGCGCATAAAAGTAGATCACATGATATACCCCAAAAGGAATGGTAGGCTTTGTTCGTACTCTCAATCCGGTCGACAATCATGGAAGACCCAATCTGCACCTAGCCGAGGATCCTGCACCGTGATATCCTCCTTGCTTTATGTAAGTGATCAGCTTGTAGCAATTTACATTGATTACGCCAACTTGTATCGATTTGTATTTATTACGTTTTCAAATTCTTGATTCGTGTACATGTTATATATGTACTGTACATGTAACAATTATGCATTATGCAATACACTCCTCTCGTTAATTCTCTATAGGCTTAGTGGGTTTACTTTTATATCAAATAATACTGAAATGGCCCTAGCTAGTTTTGTGAAAGATGGGGAAAGAAAATAAAGAAATGATTCAACCTTCCAAGTACAGATGGTAATGGGATCTCTATGCAAGAATATCCGTGTGGATCCTCACATTCAGGTCTCACATTCAGATCAATGGGATAGGGGATTGTTATTTTTGTTTCACGGGGATGGGGATGAAGATAAAACTCCCCTGCAACTTTTTTTGATATTTGGTATACCGACAAATTTAAAAAACAAATCACAAATCAAAGCCCAACATCCCTGTTTTTCATTTTTGTTAATTAAAAAAAACAACACATTCCTTTTTTTCTGTGAATAACTAAATAGGTGAATATATAGTGATATAAAAATTGTGCTGGCAACTTGTTTTCCTAAGAACACAAACATTAGACCATAAATAATGTTATTTGGAAAATTCTTAGGTGCTGTGAGAGAAAGAATTTATTTTATTCCATTTATTGATTTGACACGTTAGTTTTGTGGGTTATTATCGTTTCATTTTTTCCTAAACTTTTAATTCAACAGCTTATGTATCAATTTATAACTAAAACAGAGCAAAACATTTCCTCTTGCTCTTAAAGAACCTAAATATTTCCATGTTGTTTATACATTCAAAATTGGCTGTCTTCTCAATAGGGTGGTTTGAATGTAGAAATAACATTATTGTTAGGCCAAAACTGCCTCTCAAAGAAACTTCATTAAAACGACCTCCTCAAGAGAACACAATCCAAATTAAAAGCATGATATATAGTTCACAGATATACATGTGCATATGTAAGAAGCATTAAACTCATTCGAGGTCCTTGCACACACAAGAATGTGGATTCCCATATGCGTATCCATACCTCCTGCAGGGTGCTTATTACATATCCCATAGTGACCACCATAATCTGTTTAAAAAAATTTCTTAATCATAAAAATAAAATTCAATGAAAAAAGAACATATTTTTAAATAATTTTTTATCAAATGCAAAAAATGCCATAATAATAGCAAGTGATAAGGATGGTTTCTCTTGTTGATAAATATTAGCTTTTATTCAAAATAATTGTCTCCTATAAAACAAAGCTGAAGCTTTTTACATCTCATTGTAGAAAGCTAGTGCGAAATAGCAAAAGCAAGACTGAGGCAGTATTTTAAGAGTATAAGTACCCAGTACGGGTACAATAGGCATACATGAGGATTTCTCACATAGTTGTGCATCATAGATACTAGGAAAGAGAGCATTGCTTCCATGTCAAATACAAGACGGACAATGGGATATATATAGCTCCAGAAGTGTGGAATAGACATTTCAGAGGTGTTTCAAGTAAGTCGTATGTCTATAGTTATGGAATGATGTTGCTTAAAATGGTAATAGGAAGAAAGAATATTGATGCCGAGGCCAGTTACACTAGTGAGATATACTTTCCACATTTGGATATACAAAAGGCTTGAGATTGATGGTAATATACGCAGGGCTTGATGGAGTGGATGGATGATGGCCGAAGAAGAAAATGACTGGTTGGTTTATGGTGTGTCCAAACATGCCAAATTGTAGGCCCACAATGAGTAGAGTGATAGAAGTTTTGGAAAGGCAGTGCGAATTTCTTCGAAATGCCCGCAAAATTTGCTCTGTCTTCTCCGATACAAGATTAGTTGCGGAATCTTCCCCCTGTTTAAATTAAGTTCATTGCATTTTGTTAAGCGTTATGGCTACAGGAATCATAAAATTAGTAACTTTAGAACATTAATATCTCCTGGAGGTTAGCATTTTTTAGCTAAAATATTAGAAAATAAGCGACGGAGATTTTCGTAACCCATTCAGACGCGTAGAAGTTTATCATTAAATGACGTGTTATTGAGCCCAGGAAAACGACAGGCAAAGTCCTACCGCGTCATCCTAGTCAAAGTCTTAACAATTGTAATAATGTTCAGAGGAAAACGAAAGGCAAAATTTCCAGCACCATTTACTTGACTTTTTGACGGAGAAAAGTTGATGCAGAGGAAAAGATATGAGGCAGGTGTTGAATAGACCATGGATATGGCTACATGTAAATTAATTTATAAGTTACCCACGAAAATATCGACTGCTTTAGTTATTTGCGTTTCTGTGTGCGTAGCAGGCTTGACTAAGTGAAAAATTTAGCTTCATGAGTTTCTTAGACATATATCTTTGAGCAATACATGCATTAAAAATATCTAGGTCTATGATAAAAAAATTGGACACTTCTGCCCAGTTTAGAGTTTGCTGCTTATTTTGATAAATCTTAAAATAGGAGGGTATAATTTTCCTTTACTTTTACATTCATCTTATTATATAATTTTAGAAATTGTAAAATTACATTTAATTAAATAGCTTTATATATTTATTAGGGTAAATAAAACCCACTTTCTTTAAAGTTTGTAAAAATGATACTCAATTCCAAACTTATATAAGACTAGTTAAATTATAAATTAAAGATTTCATTGTAAGGTATGTTTGGTTATGGAATAAAAATAAAAATAATTTTTTTCTTAATTAAATAATATAAATAAAATAATAAATAAAATTTAATCATAAAAAATTTACTTCCATTTTTATTCCATAATCAAATATACCATAAGAGAAGAATAATTGCTATTAAATAATTAATAATACAAATCTAAATTGGAAATAATAG
The DNA here is from genome assembly GCA_030441495.1 of Dalbergia oliveri. Lineage (NCBI taxonomy): Eukaryota > Viridiplantae > Streptophyta > Magnoliopsida > Fabales > Fabaceae > Dalbergia > Dalbergia oliveri. The sequence goes on from JAMLFY010000010.1 coordinate 34,318,272, forward strand.
AGTAAACTTATTATAACTTTAGTTGATCATAAAAGCTTATTTGTAAATAATTGTATGTATAAATACTGATTTGAAAACTTGTTTCATGAATAAACTAATTTAAAATTTATTAGATGAAATAAAGTCATATTTTAACCAATATTTGATTACTGCCACATTCTTAAGTGGTCCTCGACCCCAGTAACTACAAAAAATGTGATCGCGGGTAATTTTATCGTTATATCTGTAGTGCCCATTTAATGGTCCCTCTAATGTTATTATTAAATTACTAAATTATCTTCCTCTCAATATTCAATGTCTCTCTCCATTCACTTTCCATTTCCGCGTAACCACATCATCCCTTTTACCACCATCTTCATCACCACTGTCGCTCCTGAAATCGCCGGGGTCCTCAGCCCTCACTTTATAATGGCTAATAGACAAATATATATATATATATATATATATATATATATATATATATATTCTATTCCATTGCTGTTTCTGCTTTTCAACTTGATTTGAAAGAAGACTCATCTTTAAATTTTTTTCTTTTTTCTCCATGTCCAACAGCTCAATACTCTGTATCTACTTATAAAAGCAGAGGAGAAGAATTTGGACAAAGTGGAGGCTGCTCCAGCTCCATCTTCTCCTCCTCCTCCTCCATTTTCATTCTATACAATTACATATAAACACATCAACGTAACTAAGATTTCACATGGATCAGCTCACACTATTATTTCCAATCTTACTAACAGCACTTCATCTATCAGTATCAGGTAATCGATCAACTTCATAAACCAAACCACAACGTACTCAAAAACGAAGTCATTTACCATCATGTTAAATTTTTTTCTTGTCTAATGACTTTATTATATGAACATACACCAATTATTTCAGGGGGGAATCAACAACCTTCACGCTACTTAACAAATGTGACTACACCGTGTGGCCTGGCATTTTCTCAAGCGAATGGGCGCTGCCTTTGTCAACACACGGCTTCGCCCTGCAAACCGGCGAGTCCAAGAACATCACCGCACCACCCCCTGGTTCGGCCGCTTCTGGGGCCGCACCCTCTGCGCTCAAGACTCCGTCGGAAATTTCTCCTGCTTCACCGGTGATTGCGGCTCCGGCCAGCTCGAATGCGCCCGCAGCGGGCCCACGCCGCCAGCCACCCTCGCAGTGTTCAACCTTTACGGCGATGGAGTTCTCGATGACTTCCACGTCAGCTTGGTCGACGGTTACAACCTTCCGATCCTGGTGACCCCACAGGGTGGCTCCGGCGACAACTGCTCCGCCGCTGGGTGCGTTGGAGACGTCAACGGCGCGTGTCCTGCGGAGCTTAAGGTTATAGATGCGAACGGAAACGTCGTCGCGTGCAAGAGCGCGTGCGATGCGTTCAATTCGACGCAGTATTGTTGCACCGGCGCGTATGACACACCCGACACTTGCAAGCCCTCTTTTTACACGGCGGTGTTCAAGCGCGCGTGTCCGAGCGCGTACAGCTACCCGTACGACGATAGCACGAGCTCGTTTGCGTGTGCATCGGCGAATTATACCATCACTTTTTGTCCTTACCCTGAAAACAGGTAATTAATTAGATTCATGAATCCTGATAAGAATATGGATTCCCATATGCATATATATGCACATACATTATCAATATCTCTTTGTTGTTGTTGTTAAGGACTCAACAACCAGGACGTTCCGATTACTCAGTTTGTAGCAATACGCCATACAAGTGTGGAGAACTACCCAACTTATACTATCCTTTCTGGGGAGATGAGCAGCGACCCCCTTTCTGCGGCGGCGGTGACCAATTCAAGCTCACCTGTCAGCATGATCATCAATACCCTTCCATTCAAATGGGCTCACAAATATTCGAGGTGCGGCACATTGACACCGAGGCTAACACTATGACAATGGTGCCACTGCCAGAAGGACCTGATGTTTGTTCTCTGCAGTTCAACATTTCTTTGAGCCCTCTCTTTAGGTATACCCAAACCGTGCACAACATCACTGTATTCTCCGATTGCCCCCCGGAGTTCCCCAGATAGGTGGGAACAACTTTACATGCGGTATTGGTAATCGTGTAGTCTATTTGGGTGCGGAAGACGAGGAGTTGAAACAACATCCTGACCTTGAGAAATGCGGGCGTCGTATCCAAGTGCCTGCCGAGGCTGTTCATCAGCTTAGTGACGGAGACGGAGTTGCTGCTCTCAAGGGAGCTTTTGGTAAAGGTTTTAATGTGAGCTACGCCATTTCTCAAGAATGCATGAGATGCCTTGGAAGCAGAGGAGCCTGCGGGAGAAATGATACAACATATCAATTTGCCTGCTACTGTCCAGATGGATCTAACGCCCTCGATTGTTCCGGTACGTCTTCTGTCCCCTGCTCTTTTCTTTGAGCTTAATTTCCCACATCTTAGAAAAAAGAAAGTGCACGTGAGAGACCTTATTACAGGCTTTTTCACCAAAATAAATAAAAAAACATTATTTATACAGATAAACATAAAAAATATTTGGTACAAAAATGGGTTAAAAATATGCGTGAAATACAAGGGTAATGCGTAACCGGTTTGCACATGAATATGCATGGGCCCCTACGTATTCATATTCAATTTGAATATGTAGGGTCAATGCATATTCATGTGCGCGATTACGCACAGCCACTTGCGTATTCATGCTTACAATTGGGGTCACTTTAGGGATGTGAGTTTTATATTCATACACAACTATGTATCACGTTACAATTTCATATTTTGAACTTTATCACATAAGTTGGTTTAAATTGATTTCCATATAATAAAAAACATGACATATGTGTAATGCTTTTTATAACGGGGTATATATATAATAAAACTGTGCACATAATTATGTAAACTTAAAATACAAAACTTTATACATAATTTAAAATTAAGTATATAATAATACAAAATATGAAAATAATTAATCATCCCCCTTATCCTTATCTCTCCTAGGCGCGGAGTTCACACCCGAATGACAATGTAAGGCTGAATTTGACGTGCAAGTCTCCGCCTAGGAACAATCTGCCGCCTAGCTCTCCTCCTCCTTATCCTCCTCCTCTTCCTCCTGGATGGGGACATGGGGTGTGGATGGTATAGATGTTTGGCCATGCTAAAGCTCCTGGACAGGGTCTGGAGGTGTGACATGATAAAGACTCATCTATAAATAAATCATAGCTAGGCACGTTCAAATTCATCTCCGTCGATGGGTAGAAGATGCATCGCTACCGGTCAGATGAGGAGGTGTTGGAGCATCAGGAAAGACTTCATATCATCAAACTCCTGCGGCTAAGACTACCCCCGAATATGTCATTCATAGTAAGGGTGTAGCAATAGGAGCCTCCCCATCTCCACCAGGGACGTACACACCTCCCTCTCCCCTTGCACCCCCTCTACCCCCTCCATCATGTCCACCACCTCTACCCCTCCATCATGTCCACCCCTTCCATCACCATCACCTTCACCATCAGCATCATCCCCACCATCATCTCCTCCATCCACATCACCACCTCCACCATCTCTGTCACCTCGCCACCTCAATCACTTCCAGGCACCTCCACCATCTCCATGGTCGTGGGGTTTCTGTCCTGGGAGGCTCGAGTACTAACAAGGCACGACACCACCACCGCCATCGATCTAGAGCATACACGGCCTGGGCATAAAAGGTGCTGGGCTGCATCGAGCACTTGTGGCACTTGAGATAGACGAGGGTCCTGTAGATGTGAGTCGGTAGATAAAAACCTCCATGCAATCCCTGAGTTACCACCTGAGATCTTAGATGGAAGACTATCTCCGGTTTGAATCCTTACCACGACGCGCTGCACGCGCAACCCAAAACCCGTGGTACTCCACATGCTTATCCGGCCACCATACCTTATCATTACCAGCGGCCATCGATGCATGTAGTCTATCAATATTAACGGGGCATGTGGAATAGACGCATGCATTGGAATTGTCGTAGGACATGATTAAGCTGGTACCACTCCACAATCTCAAAGCAAATGAGTGCGTGAACCGAAGCCCACACGCCAGCACCTCCATACACATGGGTCGGTGTGATAGCGATGACACTCGCGTCCTCATATGGTGACCACTAAACCTGCAATGAATTACAATTTAAGTTAAACTTTCTCCGTAACCATAAAATATGGAATTTCAATAATTAAATTACCTAGTGTCACTTACCCCATCAATGTGTATGGCATCAAGACACCAAATAACGGGCATTCGTCTGGTGAAATCCTAATCTGCCCCACCTAAAATAAAAAAAACCATTTAGTAATTAATGGCATTTAAACATACAGATGTCAAAGTGAATATACAAATAACTGATTGGCATCATAAAATGTATACCTTGAGACTAGTGGAAATGTAAGCCCCCATCGTGTCCAGGGTGTAGTGAGGATTGATAATATGCCCATGAAAGCAATAAGGTTGCGCACCCTCCAATGTTGGCTACTCGCTCATTAAGGAGCCTAACAAAGGATGCAATATGAATATGCTAGGACCGGATCCCCAGTTGTAGCCCCCTATCACTCCGAAATTGTGTAGTAAGGGCAACCACTTAAGATGAACACGCAGACGACCCTACGGACACAAGAATCCTCCAATCAACAATAACATGTATGCCTTTATCCATTGTTGGACTACTACATCAGAAGCATCAATGGGAATGTCTTCAAGCTCTAAATGTGTCCTTAATCTAAGTCAACTTCACATAAGATCCATGTCGATCTCTACTCAAGGACTACACCTAATAACTCCCAACAGATATCCCATATGCTCTTCGCGCCATCTCTCCAATGCCCTATGGAGCCACTAATTGTATCCCCATCAACTTTCAACCCTAACTGCAACACCACATCCTGGAGATGATAGTACACTCTTCATATGGAAGATGGAATGTGCGTCTCTGGACGCCATCTCTTATTGAGTGCATGATGAGTGAGTTGTAGTGGAAGTTGCTAAAGTTGGCAACCTCCAAAACCCTCCTGAAGATAATACTCCATGCGAGCATGGGGTGTTGGTGCGCCGCAGCACCTCGCTGCAATACTCGATGCGACGGCATAAATGAAATAAATATGTTACTAAATATCAATTAAAAAAAAGCTTAAAAATTAGTCATCAATATTAATTTTAAACACAAACTATATTAAACTAATTAAATATATAGATTCTGAAGGTTTAACATTATTCACTTTTCCCTCAAACAAATTAAACTAAACATATTCCCCTAAACTCAACTAACTTAAAATTAACTAAACTAATTCAAGTAACTAAACATTAAATTAACTAAATTAATTCAAGTAACTAAATTAACTAACTTAAAATTAACTAAACATATTCCCTTAAACTAAACTAAACTAGCTTCAAATTAAAAAAAAAGGAAACAATAAAAGTATACTAACAAAGAGATAAAATACCCCTATCAGGTTGGAGATATGAATATCATCTAAGTGATAAAAATTGTTTAACACGGTGAACAAAATTTCTTTGAAAATGAAAGTGAAAAGGAAAGGAGGAAATGATTAGCCTGCATTCTCACGCTATATATATGTGAACATGAATATGTATGGGGTCCCCCGTATTGCAAATGAGCATGAATACGCATAGGATCCTTGCGTATTCACGTTTAAACTGAATACGCAAGGTTCATATGCGTATTCGTGCTAATTTGCATACGGGGGCCCATGCATATTCATGTACATTAAAAATAGTTTATATCCATAATTAATGTTTTTTCTGTTTATTTGCATAATTTATGATTTTTTTTTATTTTCAATGGGTAAAAAATCCATTATTTATTACATCATAGGTAAAAAAAAAAATGGCAGACACATTTCAATTTTTTATTATCTTGGGAAAGAAATATTGGGTACATAAAGGTAAAAGAAAATATTTATTCCGATTCAATTTATTAATTAACATATAAGTTTTGTGGGTTATTATTATCTTTTACTTTCCTAATATTTTTAATGCAATAATTGAATTGTCAATTAATAAATAGAGTATAATAAATACTTTATTTTCCTCTAGGGGAGCACATGAGAGATTTTCTTACCCTGCATCCATCAACTTATTATTTTACTGTTTATGTTGTAAATATATTATACATATTTCATTTATTATATCTTAGTTACCTATATTTAGAATGCATTTCAAAGTCCGTTCTTCCTTAGTTGTGGTCCTTCACAATTCATTTTGTCTGCGATACTACTGGTGATTAATAAATATGGCGGCCATGGCTTAAACAATACATTTTGATTTTCGGTGCAATCCGTTTGCCAGAATTGGTGATGAAGCACAACGCTTTAACTTTTGATTGATGTAATTACAATATCGACTCAATATGTTCCCCCACACTTTTGGATACCTTGAAAAGAGAGAAATAAAAAAATAACATAATTTGGAAAGTAAATCACACTCACCACCTCTAAGATTTATGAAAATGCAACTCCTATTCTTTTAGTTATCCAACTTACACTCAAATTTCCTCTACCTCAAATTTTAAATATTTATATTATCCTCACACCCTCACTAAGAGCATGATTAGTAACTTAACAAAATGTCATTTTTGTGATATAACTGTTCTTACTTACTAAAATTACAAATATTCCTTTACTTGCTCGACGATAAGAGTGGGTAAGGACATTTTTATAAGTTTATTAATTAGAAAAAGTTAATATCATAAAAATATTATTCATTTAAGTTTATTAATTGTACTCTGTTAGTAAGAGGTATAAATATAATATAAATATTTAAAATTTAACAAGTAGATGGGTTGTGAGTGTAGGTTGGACAATGAAGAGGTGTGAGTTGTATTTTCAAAAACTTCAGGGTTGAGTGTAATTTGTCCTAATTTAAATGGTGGATGTAAAATGTGGTCCCTTAGGTCCAAATATTTTCGATAACCTCTAAGTCCATATATTGCATGCAAATAACAGTCCTCTTATTAAAATGAATCGATTGTTGTGTCAATTTTTATGTAAAATATCACACCTCCCATCTATAGACTATAGTGGTAGGAAGTGATTGGCAGATTACTAAAATTTTTCTATCTCTTCAATTGAGCTATTGTTACAGTACATTGTACATCTGGGAGGAAGAAAATTCTTCATCCACTAGCAATTTTGACCATAAAGTTTCTCATAAATGCACCGTAGGTGGGTCCAATGCAAACTTTTAGCGGTGGTAATTTATTGTGACGGAAGAAACAGCCTTCCTGTAGGAGTATATAAGAAAATTTCCTTCAATACATTAAGGAGATTGAGTGAATTAGTTTGAAAATTATTATTTGTAGATAAGGTATATAGGACACGGGTAGATATCTTTTCCCCAATAATATCTTTTTTCCTGTCTTTACTATCATTTACTGATATATATAGAAGATACATATTATTTATTTAATAACTCATAAATTTTTGAATCTATTTTTATTTTTTTATCTTTTCATGTGATAATAAATAATTGAAGAAATTAAAAAGAGGATACCATTTGGGTATAATAGATTTCCATCCTATAAAACATTATATTAATTCGATCTCTATTTATTATTGGATAGAGCATAAATCCCATTATAATGGGTTAAATGATAAATAGAGTTTGAATTGTAATAGTGCTCATAATTGCTTTATTTTTTACCACACAAGCGGGCCACACTGCTATTGGAAAATTGAAAGGCATTGACCTGAAATATTTTTCTATGGTATATAAATAACATTTTTCCAATAGAATATTTGCCTTTTTCGAATGGTAAAACTTTAACCATATTAGGCTTAAGTCACCAATACTCTAACAGACTTCTATCGCAGGTAATCGACGGCACTGGAAATGGCAAGTTATTATAGGTAATAAAGATTTAATTTTCTCTTATATTTTACTTTTATATTTTTCTTTTACTGTTTCTTATAATATTGAAGAGGAAGTCATTATCCTTCACTAGATAGACAACCATAGACCATCTCTTATTTTACATGAAGACTTGATTTTTTCTCATTGTTGACGATATTTTTTTTTTATTGATAAGATGACAATAGAAATATTTTAATTATTTGAACATCTGGTTTTTTTTCACATCAAATAGAAATATTTTTGTTGGCATTTTATCCAAAATCTCAGAATGAGATTATGAGAAAAAGTAAAAATCTTATAAGAGGCTTGGCTTATAAATAAAAATAATGGTTATTTCATTGAGGTATCCTCTAATAATGGAATTGATAACCAAGTTATAACCATGTAAAATTTTGTTCAAGTTGTCTTTGAGACAAATTACACAAACCTTTCTTTGAAGTTTAGTGAAATTTACCTTAACTCTCCTTTGTTTGTAAAATTTGTTTAGGAGTTTTTGAGTTTGTGAAATCATCACACTCACTTTCTAGAGTTTGTAAAATTATTATATCGCTCTTTCCTTTATTGCATGTTAAATAGTGCATCTAGAGGATACTTAGAATTAATTTCACTAAATCTAGGAGAAATTAATGTAATTTGCCCCGGTCTCTTTGATTTCTTTTTCCTTTTTGTTGTCTTTAGTATGAAAGAGTTTGTTATGGTCTCAGATCTCTTCAGAATATCTATTCATTTTTAAAAATTAATTCTTTTAAAATATCTATCAAATTTCATATTTCAATAAAGTATAATTTTTTGTTTCAATTGTACCCCTGGTACTAATGATCACAAATTTGTGTGTTAAAAAGGTTTGTTGGAGAATTCATAGGGATATATTAATGCATATACCATAATTTTATATAGGAGTACTCTACTACCATATTATTTATCACATTTCTTAATATTTGTGTTTGTACAAATTTGATAGATATTTTGCAAAAGAGAGAGTATTCTTATTCTTTTACTGCCCAACAACATTTTTGGGATTGATATTAAGAATATTTAAAAACCTTTTCAAATTATTTTATTGTATTTATTTTGGCCAATACATAGTGTCTAAAATTATGTCCAGAACTAAGCATAAATAACATTTTATGAAAATAACCAATACAAAAATATTAAATGGTGTGATTAATCTTTATACGATTTGTTTAGAGGCTATTTCCTTACAATTTTCATTTTCATTTTCATTTTCAGATTTGTGAAGGAAAAGCTGAAAGCTCAAAATTTCAATTTTCAGTTTTTTAGTTTTTCCTTACAAATCTAGAAACTGAAAGTGAAACTGGAACTGGAAGCTGGAAGCAACGGCCTTAGTCATCAGTATCTTGAAGACGTCAATAGTTGCCTAGTCCTTATTTCTCTTTGGACTTCAACTTTTCCAAAGCGTTCAAATTAAGCACTAGGTGGATGCCATAGATGGTTTCAGTCAATACAAGCCAAATATCATAACTTTGTTTCTCCAGCACATGGTAATTTATGAAAAAATAAAGGATATCATGTGTTTAAACCTCTAAATCTCATCCGACTCTATTTGCTAACAGGTGTTGCAGGTGCGGTGATTGCAGGACTGTTGACTATTTGTTGCTTCATATGCAAGTTATCAGAATGGCAAGAAAAATCTTGGTTGCCAACAAAAGGTAACCAAGATATTGAAACCTTCTTGAAAACTCATGGAGCTCTAACTCTGAAAAGATACAAATATTCCGATGTGAAGAAAATGACCAACTCCTTCAAAATTAAACTAGGACAAGGAGGTTTTGGTGCTGTATACAAAGGAAATCTACTCAATGGTACCAATGTGGCAGTAAAGATATTGAATCGATCTAAAGGAAACGGTGAAGATTTTATCAATGAAGTAGCTAGCATTAGTAGAACTTCTCATGTTAATGTTGTCACTCTTCTTGGATTCTGCATAGAAGGCCGTAAGAAAGTTCTTATCTATGAGTTTATGTCTAATGGTTCCCTTGACAAGTTTATTTACAATAAGGGACATGAAAACACTTCATCCTTAAGTTGGGATAATTTATATCAAATTGCAATAGGGGTAGCTAGAGGGCTTGAGTACTTGCATAGAGGATGCAATACTGAATTTTACATTTTGATATAAAGCCGCATAATATTCTTTTGAATGAGAATTTTTGTCCTAAGATATCAGATTTTGGGCTAGCAAAGCTTTGTCCAAGAAAAGAAAGCATTATTTCCATGTCTAATGCTAGAGGAACAATAGGTTACGTAGCTCCAGAAGTGTGGAATAGACATTTTGGTGGAGTTTCTCATAAGTCTGATGTTTATAGCTATGGAATGATGCTACTAGAAATAGTGGGAGGGAGGAAAAACATTAATGCAGAAGCAAGTCACACGGATGAGATATATTTTCCAGATTGGATATACAAGAGGCTTGAGCAAGGCACTCATTTGGGACTTGATGGGGAGGTGGCAATAGAAGAAAATGAGGTCATTAAAAGAATGACTATGGTGGGTTTATGGTGCATTCAAACAATTCCAAATGATAGACCCACCATAAGTAGAATTGTAGAAATGTTGGAAGGTAGCATGAATTCCCTAGAAATGCCTCCAAAACCTGTTCTGACTTCTCCCACAAGGTCAGCGGTGAAATCTTCTACTACTGTTAACTAAGTTCATTGCATTGTATTCCACAAACAGCCACTGTGTACCAAACACACATAGCTACTTGATTGTTTTTGTTGGAAGCATACATATCTAGTGCTATAGAGTATAGACTTTGATAAGTACCATATCCTAATTTGTGACTAGGAATGTTGTTTTTTCCCATTAGAACTTAGAAATCGTGGTTTGTCCATGTTGATTTTTCTAGGGGATGTTGTTTTCCTTGATTGTCAAAGACAAATGCATAACATTCTGACTTAGTGGTCAAGTCTTGTCTAATTTGTTATGTGATGATATTTTTCTAAAATTTGAATCTTGCTGATATTTGGAGGAGCATAGAACTCGGATCTTGAGTGACTCGTGAGATCATATTCTAGCGACTTAATTCAGTTCTCATTTTAAATAGAAATTCATCTCTCATTTCCATTATGGTTTTATCAATCTCCATTTTTATCCATGATCATTCTAGCATCCATTATTTTGCTTAATCCTTGGAGAGATATTGATAGATGAGTAACAAACTTCAGTGGTCACTTTTTATTACTCATCACTAATCATTGTATTATCCGGTATGACTACAAATTGTTCTATTTTATTTTACACAGTTAATGACCGTCAATTCATCACTTGTATTTTATTGTTAACATCAAGCTGAGAATGCTCTGCCTCTGCAAGCGATGTTAAACTAAATTAGTTAATTGAAAACTAATAGAGTTAGTTGTATATATTAATCTGAATTACTCTGATGACAACCGCTTGTAGTTGCAATAAATCATGAGATATTAGGTGTGCAAGAGTGTAAGTCACTAATTAACTTTCGATATTTTCAAAAAGAACTATTATAAAATGACTGGGATATATATATATAAAAGCCATTATTTGACCGCGGAGTCGGTAGAAAAATAATACTGCCTCCGTTTTTAAATAATTATTTATTTTGAAAAAAATTACTTTTTCATAAATAGCTACCAATTTTAAAAGTTTAAATAATATTAATTATATTTTTCCAACTATATTCCTATTGAGTGATAAGTGGAGGATAGAGTAGCGAAGGAAAGCGAATGATTAAGAAGTCATAGGAAAGTGACAAGCGTAATTTAGTAAAACACATCTAAATTATTCTAACATTAAAGTTTTACCAATTGTTTCTTTAATTCATATGGGCATTTAAAATTAAATATTTATTTTAGAACAAAGATATTAATAATATAAAATAAATATTAAAAATATAAGGACAATTGTTTTAAAGAGTTGTATTATTTGTATACCAAAAATAAACATCAAACAAACACCTAACTCAATTTAAAGATAGAAAATAAGAGTTTAGGTGTTAGAGTAGAGACCACACCAAAATTTAAAGATAATAATTGGTTGTTGTCAAGGTGTGCAAAAAATTATATGAAAAATTATGTGTTCGAAACACATTTCACTCTTTTGAAAGTGAGAAAATTCATAAGGAAAAGGACATTTTTTGCCCTTTAATTATTCATTGAAAAGAATGCAAAACAAACCGATCATTACTCATCGCTAATTTCCTAGGTGACTTCCTTCAACCTTTTTGGTCAGCCAGTTCGTTTCTGTAATGTGTGCGGTCATCAGTCAACTTCCTTTTTTTTTTTTTTACGTCACTTTAGAGATAGACAATTTGTTACATAAATACATAAATTTAACATTTAATCTTTAAATATATTTATAATAAAATCGAAGCCAACAGTATGTAATGTCTTAAATAAAGTGGGTGGTGCAACTCAACTGTATGGACAATATACTTAATATCTATATCTATATATTTCTTACTTTTTCACTCCATCCATTAAGTGTTTTAATTTTTTATTTTCAAAGCATCTTTTCATTTACAATATCAAAAAAATATTAATTATTTTTTTGGACATATAGTTAATTATTTTCTTACTAATACTTTCAATAGTATAATTGATTATATTATTAATTATATTCATGGAAATATTTTTATTTTAATATTAATAATCTTATCTATTTATATAATTTTGTATTATTATCAAAATTTATTTATTGTTTTCTTAATATACTTATTTTCTTTTATAGATGGAGTGAAACAAATAAAGTAATTTTTATTAGAAACTCTTGCGTACAATTAATTATACATTACTTCAATAAAATCATAAATGTCACACTATAAGTTGGTTTGCACATAATTATTTTGATAAAAATAATTATTTATTATAAATATTTTTACATTTTTTATATATTAGGTTAAAAAACCTTAGCAAAAAATTATTAAAAATAAAAGAATCCTTTTTTAAAAAATATTATATAATAATGATACAAATTCAATTGAAGTGAAAATAAATTATTATTATTAAAATACATTTCGATATTATACAAAACTATCACGAAAGAGAATTGATATATTGACCTATTGTTATAACCCGCCTAGAGAACGTAAGGACACGTGAGAAATTTAATCCCCAAAGCTTTGATAATGTACTAATACGCATAAATAAATTAAATATTTTAAAAATATCTCAAGTTTAATTAAATTTCATAATTCTAAAATGTTTCCAATTATAACTGAACATAAAACTTCGTAAAATCCATAATCTGGGCCAGCCAAACATATTTAAATAAATTACTGAAATTCTAAAACAATGAAAACAACATAATACATGTCTGATCTTGCCTACACAATTATTTGAGCACTACAACTGACATAACCAATAGTAAGCTCCACTCCAAAGCAAAGCTCACTAAGGAAGTTGTAGCACTGGGAAGGATCCTGGTGCAACTAAACCTATAGTTGTATCTGTATGGTGAGGAAAAGAGAAGGGTGAATTCATCAAAACTAAGTGAGTGAGCCTTCATTCACAACCCATATGGGACAATAACAAATATACATAACATATACATGCTCCTGATGTAAATATTTTATATATAATTACATATAACTGTACTAAAAATGATAATTTAACTGAATCCATGGCAATAACTATAAGAAATAGGAGATGTTTTGTACATAGATATAAGCTGAATAATTGAATCTGAGCCAATGGCTAATCTGATGGACACCTAACTAGATCCTATAAATGGACACCATCCTGGGTTTCTTCCTGAGTGAGCTAGACTTCTACGGACCACTCTTTACTAAGGTTAACGAAATCCTAGCGTTAACTCAGCTGATATGTTTCTCATTATTTATTGGCTAAAAACTAATAGCAACAAAATTAACTATTCATACAAAACTGTAATTCATGAAATTTTCTAGCTGATAAAATGAATCTAAATCATACATACAATAAGTATGGTCCTATGAGTTTTCTAAAATAATAATTTGTTATGATAACTACAAAACAATAATTTTCTAAAATTTCTATAATCCATTAGATATATTTCTTGGCATAAGTCATTTTAAAATTTCATAAATAATTTGTATAATCTAGGAAAAATAATAATAATGACAAAAAATATGGCTATGAGCTTAAACCCACTCACCATTGGTAACCGGAGTATGTTTCCACTAATAACTTGACTCTAAGGAGCTATAATAGTGTTAGTAACTCCAAACGATACAATGAAAACATAAACAATTTGACTTTATTACCCAAACTGGTTTGGGATGGTAGGAAGTAAGAATGTTGAGAGAAAACCATAGGGGAAGCAACTGGCTATATTCTATGAAGATCACTCCGAAGAGATTAATCAGAGAAAATTGAGAGAAACCACGCTTTTCTCTAGGGAAAAATCATTAGGCGCTAGAGTTCTTAGAAAAATATTTAGGAGTACAGCTTCAATTTGTTCTGTCCAAATAGAGGGAATTCTTCTGAGTAGCTTCCAAAGCTTAGTGGTGTACTTCGAAATGTGAGGAATGAAGTCTCTGATATAGTTTAGAATTCCTAGGAATTGTTGGATTTGTTTTGTGGTCAATTTTTCATCAGGAAATTTTGGGAGTTCTTCAAATGTGATTGTGGCACATATTTTCCTTCTGAAAAATGCATTCATAGAAAGTCAACTTCTTTGGTGCCGATTTGAGACTTCCTCAGCGATAACATTACACTATCCTTGGTCACAGATTTGATGGAATTTTTCCAAAAGCTTTCTATGACTCGCTATCCTGAAAGAATAAGATAATATTATCAATGTAGACAAAAGCACTGTTTAGGATGGGTTCAAAAATTATGGTCATGACTTTTTGGAAGATAGAGGGTGCAACTTTGAGTCCAAAAGGTAGAATGGTCCATTGGAAATGGGCATTAGGTATACAAAAAACTATTTTGGGCCGGTCTTTTGGGTTCACAGAATTCCCAAAAACAACTGAGGTCAAATTTTAGAAGAGGTAGGCATCTTTTATATGGGTAAAGTGAGTGGATTTTTAGTAAAGGGAACTTATCATCTTTAAGGAAATTGTTAAGAAGCTGTATCAATAACCAATCTCTTTTTTCCTCAACACTCTAGATCTTTTGTTGACATTAAAGGCTTGGCAAGCCCAATCAAATTTTGTCAGTTTAATAAGGCCTTGTTTCAACGAGTTGTTGGCATTCTTCAAATGCTATGGCCCTATTAACAGAATTCAGGATGAACTACTTTGGTTAGATTGATATCTTCATTGAGCTTGAAAGGTAACTCAATAAAGAAATCTTCATTCTTCCACAAAGGGTGTGGATGAGAGAAAAGATCATGGCTGTTTGCACTTAGTTTAAGCAAATTGTCTTGAATTTCTAGAATTCTGGAGGTGCATCAACAAGAGCAAAAATTTTCTGCTTCTTCTAAGTATGGCTTGAAATTTCTCTTGAACTTGAGGCCTTCTTACAGTATCCTGAGTTGTCGATTCATGCAGTATACATCTATTCTAATTACAACGTCCTTTTCTGGTAAGTCAATTACCTATCCCTTAGTCCAGATAATACAATCTGGGAAGAACTTTAGGCCAATTTTATTTTTGGTGATCAGGTTGGTTTTGAAAACCTTTTTGTTCTCTCCCTGAAGAAGCAAGTTCCCTTTCCCAAGTAGAGGATGGAAGGACTATAGGATTCATCATGTTCTTTGTGCACCTGTATCCATATAAGCTATGACTTTGATGGGGACATCATATTTGGATGGAAGAATGTGCATCTCAACATTTGACAAAGGAGAACAGGACTAAAAAAATCAATTTCAAATTTTGAAATTTCTTCAACTCCATTGATCTGTTGGGCATTATGCCTTGGAAAAAGGCTCCTGTCCATTCCATTATCTCATCCATCATGACAGGGAAATGTTCCTCTGAAGATTCTAATCCTTCTTCTCCTTCTAACTTGAGTCTGTCAATTCAAGCCCAAAGATGGTACTTTCATCTCGTTGTTCTTGTTCATCATACAGGACTCAATATCTTCATCATCATCAAGTCTGAGGTATTGAACAAGTTCGGCGCTTCTTTTTGTTTGGACAATTTTTTGAAAAATGTCCTTTCTTTTACAGATAAAGCATCATTTACTATTTTTTGCGAAAAGGCTTTCTTTTAAAAAACTGACTTTTTTCTTCCTTCCCTTTTCTCTATGAACTTTTTTTCTTCTTGGACGAGGACTTGTAATGACAATTGCATGCTTTCTCCTTGCATTTGATCTTCATATGATTCTTTTTGTAGGCTTTTGTATATTTGGCTCTATCTTTGAACATATTTTCAAAGAAAATTTGCTGGCTACAAATTTTGTCTAAAGCAGCAAGGCATGTTTGATGAATCTCATCAAGGGTCTGGCAACATCCTTGAAGGATATTAATCATCCTATCCATTTCTTCATGAAGTTCTTCAAAGGGAATTCACATAAGTGACTTTCAAGCTTGGATCATTGTATCCATTCATCATGTAAAATCTTTGAGCCATTCTTTTGAAATGGCATTCAATATCAACCTTCTTGAGTGAGCAACATTTCATCTCATAAAATTCTTTTCAGACTCCTTTTGTAGTAAGAGCTTGGTCTCCTAAAAATTCTTGGTGGATAATAGCAATGACGACTCAACATTGCCAATCTGATGAAGCTCATCTTGTCACATTAGACCAAGCTGGCATACCATTCTTTCAATATGCCTGTAGAATGAGCCCAAAATTCTTCGATAACCCTAAGGGCTGCATCCATGGCTAACATTTTTGCATCCGTATTTACTTTAAAGTCTAAAAGCCTTTTCCTCCATAAGACTAGAGGGATGTCATCAAGAGTAAAAAGTGGTGTTCTTCCTGGATGGGGAGTGTTTACTTCTTGAGGATGGAGGGATGAGGATGATGATGGTTGGTCATTTCAGTTTTATTAGGTCGCCATCACTACTAGAAAATCAGGGAATCGATGGAATTCACCAACGGATAACAACAGTTCGGTAGTTACCGATCATATTTCTACGGGTTATGGTATTTTTCTAATTAAAACAAATTTACATAAATACCCGTCAACCTCCTTCGGTAAATGATGATGCTAATTCCCACCACATGGCGCGTATTATTTCCAACGGATATACCGATTGACAAGTAGATCATTTAATTTAGTTTTTTTATTTTGTCATTATCTTCCTGGGGTATACCAACTCCTGTTATTTAATTTATTTTGTAATTAATTTTTATTAAATATAATTAACTAGTGTACCGACCCCTATTATTTAATTTATTTTGTGATTAATTTTTATTAAATATAATCGATGGGTATACCGAAGAATAAGGATTAAATTATTTTTTTATTTAATTACCGATACCTTACGACGGGCATTTAATTTGATTTTGTAATTAATTTTTATTAAATATAACCGACGATTATACTAAGGTATGTGAATTTGAAATTATTTTTTTTATTAAATTTTATTTGATTTCACAATTAATTTTTATTAAATATTACGCAGTTATACTGGTAATGAATTTGAAATTAATTTTTGCTTCATCATTACCAACGGGTGTACCGACTATTATTTGATATTGCCGCGCAACCTTTCATATTTTCACATACACATCGGTAAACCATCGGTCATTACTAGTACGTGAAACGCACCATTTCATTAAATGCGTACCCATCGGTAAACCCAATGGTAATACGGGTTATATCCCGGTGAACCTCCTTCTTCCATTCCGTCAACCCTCTCTCTTCACTCTCCCTCTCTCTCTAAAATCGTCGCCTGCCACTATTTGCTCCGTACGCGCAGGAAGCTTGTTAGAGTTTGAGACCGCCATCGCAATCTAGAGGCCTTGGTGAGCATTTTAATCGATTTAGTTTTTTTTATTTAGTTTACTTTTTTTATTCATTTATTGGTGCCCATAGTATTGTGTTTTGTTGCGTTGGGGAGCAATTATGGTTGTTATGTTATCAATGTAAGGTTTTGTTTGAGGGTTGTCACGATTGTTAATTTAAAATTTTCATATTCGATTTTCAGGATTGGATTTGGTTGGAAGGAAGCCAAGAGCTGTCACACATTTTATATTTTTTGACATACTCTAGAGGTTAATAACTAATTTTTTGTTATTTATATTGTTAAATGATGTAATATGTATGTAAGATATATAGAAACTTATGCTTTATAGGATAGAGTTGTAGGAACTGGGGATTGATGGGGGAAGGCGTAAAGGTCCTTCCGATTTGTTTGCATTGTTTGCTTGGGATTCTTTGTGTTTGCAGAGATTGCACATTGCATGTTGTGGAGTTATAAGGGGATGCACAATAGAACGGATTTTAGGATTATGTTAATTGTATGTAATTATGAAAATGTTATTGTTATGTTATCTATTATGTCATTGATGTTTATAATAATATCTATAATTGTTGAATTGACTGAAATATCCGATGATGGAAGCTCCTAATTTAAGGGGACCTCAAAATTTTGTTAAAATGTTTTTAGGGATAAAAGATTAAAAATAACCATATTAAAAAAAACTTAAAGACCAATTAAAAGAAATATCTAATGATGGAAGCTCCTAATTTAAGGAGAGATATTGTAGAAATTTTGTTAAATTTTTTTTAGGGATAAAAGATTAAAAAATTTCGTATTGGAAATAAGATTAAAAAAAGGATTAAAAATATATTAAAAAAATAAAAAAACCAATTCAATATGTTTTAAAGAGTAATTTGGGCCCGCCGTTAAAAAATTATATGGTTATTGTTGTATTGACTGAAATATATGGTTGGAAGAAATTTACAAAGCGTTCTTGTTTGGGACATGAATATTTGTTATTTTTTAAATATAAATGAAGCTTCTATTTTAAAGTTAGAGTGTATAACCATGGTGTTTCAAAAAGGATTATTCAAGATATAATGAAGACACTATCCAAGATTGTAAAGTTGGAAATGATGACACTAAAAGGTCTATAGCATCTGAGGATCATGTACTTTTCTTGAAAGTTGCGGTGCACCTTAAAGAAATGTATATAATCCTTAGGTGCTACATGCCTTTCAATGTCATTAGTGCAAACTTCACAATCTTGGATAGTGTTTTCATTATATCTTGAATAATTCATTTAAAGCACTATGGTTATACACTTCAACTTTAAAATAGAAGCCTCCTTTATATTTAAAAAATAACAAATATTCATGTCCCAAATAAGAATGCTTGTAAATATCTTCCAAGCCATATATTTCAGTACAACCATAGCCATATAATTTTTAACGAAGGCTAAATTATTGTTTCATTATATTTATTATGTTGTTGATCTTTATAATAATATTTATAATTATTGTATTGACTGAAATATATAATGATGGAAGCTCTTAATTTAAGGGGAGATGCCTGTCAAAATTTTTCAAAATATTTGTTGAGGGAATAAGATTAAAAGTATTTAAATAGTAATTGAATTTGTATTTGAAAGTAATAACTTTCTATCTTTACAAAATTATAAGGTTTAGGGTTAATCACAAGTGCAATGTTACCTTCAAATCGATCATGGATGTATGATAGATTGCATCCTAATAGAGGGGGATTAAACCGAAATTTTATAGTGGTGTTGAAGAATTTATGAGTGTAGCATGTAAAACACAACAGTTCATTAATGAAGCAAAGGTTAGGTATCCATGTAATAGGTGTAAATGTAGGAAGTATCCGGATGATGATACAATAAGGGTTCATTTGTACAAGTGGGGATTCATGCCTAACTATTGGGTTTGGACTGAGCATGGGGAGTTAGTTAATGCATGGAACCAAATGGGTATGTTTCAAACTGGAAGTAGTTTTGGTGGGATCCATATAACTTAGCATGACGTGGGTAATGTGCTGTGGGAGGATAACCTAGCTAGGCATCATGAGATGGTGTTTGATGCTATTGGTCCTGAATTTGCTCATTATTCATAGCCTTTAGTTGAGGAGCCCAACCAAGATGCTGCTCATTTTTATAGTCTACTAGAAGCTTCCAATCAACCTTTATGGGAGGATTGTGCACTCTGTATTGTCATTAGCAGTTCGAATGTTGAAGTCCAAAAGGAATCAAAGCCAAAGTTCTTTTGATCAGTGGGCTGCATCTGGTAGTGAGTTAAGTCCGAACCCGATACAATTCCAAAAGATTTCTATCAAGCTAAAAAATTATTTCTAAACTTGGGTTGAAGGAAATAAAGATTGATTGTTGCTTGAAATGTTGTATGCTTTATTATAAAGATGATAGTTCATTGATTGAGTGTAAGTTCTACAAAGAGTCTAGGTTTAAACCCAAGAGACGTGGAAGCGGGAGGTATAAGGATGTCTCTAAAAAGAATATACTATCTGCCCTTAATCCCTAGACTCACAAGACTCTATGCGTCAATGAGTTCGGCTTCTCATATGAGGTGGCATAGTGAAAAGTAGAGGGATAATGGTGTGATGACGCATCCATCGCATGGTGAAGTGTAGAAAAAGTTCGATTAACAATCTCCTGATTTTTCTTTTGACCTACGAAATGTAGATTGGGACTTATTCAGATGGATTTACTCCGAATAACTAAATTAACAAACCCTATTCCTGTTGGCCGCCCTATGATCTCCCTCCTGACATATGCATGGAAAATCCTTACCTATTCTTAACATGTATAATCCCTGGCCCTGATAATCCAAAAGCTAAGATTGATGTGTATCTTCAACCCATAATTAATTAATTGAATGAGTTATGGTGCCAGGGTGTATAAGCAGAACTTCATGATGAGAGCTACATTAATATGGACCATCAATGATTTCCCAGCTTATGGAATGCTGTATGGATGGATGACCTAAGGCAAATTAGCATGTTCGATTTGTATGGACGATACTAAAGCATTCACCTTGAAACATGGAGGAAAGAACTCTTGGTTTGATTGTCATAGAAGGTTCTTAGATTTGATCATCCATATAGGCGAAGTAGATACGGCTTTAAAAGAAATTGTGTTGAACATGATGAACCTCCAGTTACACTAAGTGGCCATGAAATGTGGGATCGAGTTAAGGATATCCCAAAAATAACGGAAATCGAAAAGGTAGTGTGGCAGCCAGGCTATAAAGTATACCATAATTGGACTAAACAAAGTATTTTCTGGGAGTTGCCATATTGAAAGAATAATTTGGTATAACATTGTTTAGATGTCATGCATATTGAGAAAAATGTGTTATGAATACTGTATTGGATACAGATCGAACCAAAGACAATGACGAGGCAAGGCATGATCTGCTAAGTATTGCACGCGGTCTATTTGCATTTACAAGAACTAAGAGATGGTCGTTTCTATAAACCAAAGGCCAAATATGCCCTGAGTTCCAATCAGCAACAAACTATTTGTCAGTGGCTTAAGGAGTTAAGAATGCCGGATGGTTATGCTTTTAACTTAAATAGGCACGTCAATGTTGTACAAGTAAACTTGTTAGCATGAAAAGCCACGATTGTCACGTGTTCATGGAGTGTTTGCTTCCAATTGCGTTTAGAGAGCTACCTGATTTTGTCTTGGAAGCCCCTCATAGCTTAGTCAGTATTTCAAGGATTTATGCTCTTCTACTCTTCGGTGTGATGATTTGCTTCTCATGGAAAAAAAATCCTAAAATTCTCTAAATTAGAGAGAATTTTTCCTCCTGGATTCTTTGACTTAATGGAACACTTGCCCATGCATTTGGCATATGAAGCACGAGTGTGTGGACAGGTTTAATACAGGTGGATATATCCATTTGAAAGGGAAATAGGAGGGTTTAAAAGAACTTAAGAATTGGTCTCAAGTGGAATGATCAATATGCCAAGCTTATCTAGCGAAAGAGACTTCAAATTTCTTCTCATTTTACATTCAGCCACATGTTCAATCTAGGAGAACTCGGTTGGTCGTAGCAACAATGGAGGGAGTGATCTATTCCACCGACTTTGTCTATATTCAATCAACCTAGTCAAGCCTGGAAAGAGCGTGCCTCGATGGTTGACTTCTAGGAGTGGAATTCGTACACTTACATATTTTGCTTGCGAGATGCAACCGTTCAATTATAAGTCAAAAATATTTTTTTGTAAGTGTGAGTGTGATGTTATGCATATATAAAATAACGTAAAATATATTTTTAACAACGAGATACTTTGAGCAACTACACGGTCAAGATTCTTCAACAATTTCCGGATTGGTTTAGATTACATGTAAGTCCGCTTGTTTAAGATTATGTAACCCAAAATATTATCTATTAATTTTGTTTGATACAAGTAAGTTTGACATTTCAAACTTTATGTACGTAGATTCATAACAAAAATAATGGTGTAACATGTCCCCATTTGTTTAATTTAGGTTGTGGCCTAAAAAAAAGTTGTAAGTTGGCTCATGTACTATGTTAATGGGTACAAGTTTCACACAGCTGATTGGGGTGAAAAAAATTGACAATACCTGGTGTTTGTGTTAAAGGCGATCCTGGGATGGAGAATGTGATTGGTATGGTGTTGTTAAGGAAATCCTTGAGTTTGAGTACATAGGTGAGCTCACAAATAAATGTGTCCTATTCAAATGTGAATGGTATGACCTTACCCGACTAATTGGGACACGTCAACACAATAATTACAAAATCATTGAAATCAATCACACGAAAGATATAGAAGTTATGATCCATTTATTATAGCCCAAAATACAGACAAGTATATTATATATCTTATCCTGGGAAAAGTAAGTCACAATGGAGGGTTGTGAACAAGATAAAACCAAGAGATATGATTGAAATAGAGGAAGATCCTGTTGAAGATGCTTATCAAGTGGATGATCCACCTCCTTCAAGGGCAGGAATCGACAGATAATCCTGAAACCCCTTTCATTGACTATTGGGGAAGTTGATTTAATTGAATGCACAAGTAACCACCCAACAGAAATCACAAAGATGAAATAAGTGATAGTAGTGCTGATGAGTCACCTAGTGATCAACAACGAGTGATGATGAAAACGTCCTACACTTTCAGAATTAACTAAGGTGTTCAATATTATATGCAATATTATTATGAAATTATTTAAAAAATCCTGATTTAATTAATGTTTTGTTGTGAATTATTTTTTAATTGTTTCAGGATGGCTGGTAGACAGAGAACGATCTCGGAAGGTCGGTTACCCACCACCACAACCTCGACCAACGCACTTCGCACCACCTCGGCCACCGTCCCTTCCACCATCTCCACCATCTCCTCTTCCACCACCTTTACCTCGTCCCGACTATCAACACCCCAGGCTTCTAGATAATGCCCATTCCTGGGTATGCCAGGCCTCCATCCCCCCCATATCACACTTACAACCCACTCGCATTACCAACCCTCCCTAGCCCTACCACTGCCCCGACTCCCAGCCCCGCATCTGTTCAGACTCCTCCTTCCTCGCTGGGTCAGGGTGCGGGATGCTAATGGGAGGCTTCAAGGCCTAGATGCAGGCCACTTGGGCCTGATGGTACCGCTCAGACGGGGGCCGGACAGTAAAGATAGGTAAGTTGAAACATGTTTTTTTATTACATTTTAATTTTACATTGCTTATGATATTTGAGTAATTTTGATTGTTTTATTATATTATTTCATTTATGTAATAGTTTTCATCCATTTGCGCACCTGGACTCGTGGCTAAATGATGCCACCTGGTAAGCTGCAGCGCCACTAGGGCCAGCGACCCCACCTTCAAGGATAGGTCGGTAAGGGAAAACAAAGAGCCTCACAAAAAGGCAGGTTGCTACACACGTGTGTCGACACCCGGAGAGGGACCTCTAAGCGCTTGGTAATTCTTTAACCTTTCTACATTTTATAATAACATTTACTATATTTGAATTGTGGCAAATACTATATTTTTATGACTTTATTGTGCTTATTTATGCGGGCGGGGGAGTTGAGCCCCTGGGACACATGGCGAGCTATTCAGGAGATTCACATCCAAAAGGTAGCAGATGGGCAATCCTGAGAGGCTAGTGTAACTTCTTTCCGAGGTAACCTATGTAAGTTTAAATTTAGACATATGTTTATTTAATTTTTATTATTATTTTCATTTATGTCATAATCATTACAGACAACGTGTTTTATCTTTTCCTTTGCAGCGCGAGTTTAGACCTTTGGGAGAGGCTTATACCCAGTACCAAGACCTCATGGCTCAGGCTAGGCCCGATCCTGACATTCTTCCTCCTCCCAATGAGGAAGATGTGTGGGCCCAGGTGGTTGGTGGCACTTACAAGGGTCACATATGTGGGATGGGGTACTACCCTGAGAGTATATCCCCATCCTCCGCCATTAGGTTAGCTGGGATGATGCCCTGAGGGAGCGTGTCCATGCCCTTAGCTGGGAGCTGGCGCAAGCCCAATTGATCGGCGGTGGAAGCGGCAGACACAACTCCTCGACGGCTCCAGGAGCGCGGGCGGGCGAGCAGAGCTGGAGGAGGAGCTCAGAAGGATTCAAGAGCTTAAGCTCTCCTTGGAGAGGCAGGAGAGGAGAAGGCTCAGTTCCGGAAGATGCAGCAGAAGATCACTCCAGATATGATGACCTTCTTCGAGATGCAAAGCTTAAGGATCCTCAGGACTGAACAAGACACTTCCCTATATGCGATTCCCGTATCCCACTCCCTTTCATCTTGAGGGTCACCCATCGGACGCAGAGGATGACGATGATGGTCTAGATGACGATGATGGTCTAGATGATGATGATGATACGGCCGATGCTCAAATAATCCTACGCCCAGAGTTCAGCTAGTTTTTATCTAGTTTCATCATTTTTCCTTTATGGACATTTTTTACATTTATTTTAATTTGTATATATTTTATTGTCATAATTTGCTATTTTATTTAATAGTTTAATTTGTTTATTTTATTATTTTATTGTTTAATATAAGTTTGAT
Organism: Dalbergia oliveri; assembly: GCA_030441495.1. Lineage (NCBI taxonomy): Eukaryota > Viridiplantae > Streptophyta > Magnoliopsida > Fabales > Fabaceae > Dalbergia > Dalbergia oliveri. Next base: position 34,343,003 of record JAMLFY010000010.1, read on the forward strand.
TGGTAATTAGGTTATTATATAAATAAATAATAAATAATAAATCACCAATCACTTCATAATTAATTAGATACCCATCGGCAAAACGTAATATTTATAAAATAAAATTATTTTTCAAAAATCAAAATATCGTCGGTAAACCCGTCGTAAAAGAGTTAAAGAAATATTTTATTTATTTCAACTTCCGTCGTAAAAAGAAATAAACTCGTCGGTATATATATGTCTCTGATGGCCTCGATGACGCCTTTTTATCTAATTGTCCTCGACGGCTAGTATTTTAATACCCGTCGGTACACGTGTCGATAATTACCGACTAGTTTTATTGTATCGTCGGTAATATTCATCGACAAGCCTGGAAGGGTGGCCTCGTGTCCATTAATATACCCGTCGGTATAAATACATCCCATCAAAAAACCCGTCGGTAATGGAGTTGGTATCCTGCGCTTTCTTGTAGTGCATTAATATTTTAGTGACATCAGCATATTCATCGTCACTATTATCTGGCTACTTTCTTCCTCTTCTAAGAGGAAAACTGTTAAGACACCATCATGGCTTAGGCCAAAGGAAAAGTTACTGACTCAATATCAAGGTCTTCTATTTGTTTTTCTTGGGTGATGGCTTGAAAATCGGGTTCTTCAAAGAGGTTATTTTGAAGAGGCTGTGGTGGCTTCAGGTTTCTTTTATTTTGTGACTTTCTAAGGGTGGACTCTTTCCCTTAGAACGTGGGTTTTGGACAAAACTTTTTTGTAAGAACGGTAGAGGCTTGTATGGATGGTGAGTGGTAAATATGGTGGAGAACATGTTGTGTGGTGGTGCAAAGTATTCATCTATCTCAGGCTTTTCAGAGTTTTCGTGCATTCATACAATTCCTCGACTCCTGGTGTCTTTGTAACTCTTTCTCTTCTGTCAAAAGCTGAATCATGAAGATTCCTTGTGGGAGCTGTTGAATTTCTAGCTCTAGAACCTTAATCTTGGCTTTTATGTCTTTATAATATCTCTATTAATTTTTCTCGCAGTGTCCCCATTTCTGGCCTCTCCAGTTGCAATATTTCAGCAAATCTCTGATCAATCCTTTGCAGGATTCGATTCTAAGATAGGGAGTTTAAGTCTGTAAATTTAGTATTTCTTCATCTTAAGATAGTGGTTTGTCCTGCCCATCGAGCTACACCTCAATAGGTTGAACAAATGGCTTTGTTGGGACTTTAAGTGGTAGGATTCGTCTTTCTTTCAGAGTTAGAAATTTAGACTCATAGGTGGTTGAGGATGAAGTGAACATCATGCATGGAATTCTCCTTGGTTGTGGAGTAATGGGACTTTCTGTCTTGCAAGAAAAGGAATTTGGTGCATTTGGTCCTGGTGGCCAGGAAATTAGATAAGGATAACCTGGAGGAGGGGGATATCCTTCCTTTCTGAGGATCCTAAGGGCCTCTTTGTAGATGGGAAGAGGTTCTAGCTTTTTCTTGATGCCAACCCATGGACCATTTTCTGGATCTAATTCTCTTTGTGGAGGAATGGGAGGTTTACACCTTTGACATTTTCTCCGTCATGGTGTATCCTCTTCATCTTCTTCTTCATCTTTATTTTCACATCCATAATTAGGATGACATCGTCCTAATCTAAAATCCCACATGAAATATCCATTTATGGTGCCTGAGAAAATAATATCTCACTTTTCTTAAACGGATAAATAGGAATTTTCCTTTTAGCATTTCAGAGAGTAATTAGCATGGTGTGGAAAACTGGATGGCCTTTTTTTTAGGGTCCTTCATACAACCTGGGTCTTTGAAAATAGTTTTGATAGTTCCATCCGCAGCTTCTAGATGAAAGTTGCATCAGATCACAATCGCAGGATTGCTATTGCTGCTTGAAATTTTTGTAGTTGCTTATCCACTCAAGTGGCATATGTAACGCTTGGGGATGAGGCAGGGAGTGATTGTTGGTGCGAGAAGGCACGGACAAGGAGCGGCTCCTACCTAAGCGAGGGTGCATGAATGAACCGATTACACGCTCGAATGAGAGGATCTAGACCTCTATAGGTATGGGACTATACAATTAAGGAGGGCTTATATGAATTGATTGGTACTACCTATGCCACAAAGATGCATCTTTCTTCGGTAGCCCATCACGAAGAACTCTATAGTTAAGCGTGCTTGACTTGGGGTAATTTTGGGATGGGTGACCTTGGGAAGTTTTCCCAGGAAGCGTGTGAGTGAGGACAAAGCACAACTGAAAAGACAGTGTTGGTTTGTGGGCAGGTCGACAATCCATAAAGTAGCAGGGGATGTTCAGAGCATAAGCTTCAAGAGGTCTTTTCTTGAAATCTATTTGGAATCTAGATGATGGAGGGGACACCTTCTACAATGTCGGTGACCACTATGAGAAGCGTTGTTTTGAAATCCTTTTTCAAGGGCAGATCAAAGCAATGATCTTGGAGCCTGTAATGAGCTGGTGCATAAGATCCAGAGAGCATTCGTCTTGAAGAGCTCCGGCACAACTGAACCTGAACTTTGAATCTGGTGGGAAGAGTTGAATCTTGCAAGTGAATATTAAAGTTTGGAAACATAGTTAAAATAACACTTCTAGCATTAAGTGTCGTTAAAACGTTCCAATAATAGCATGTTCATAATTCTTGAAGGTAGAGTCGATTAGAGTAACTCTAGCTATGATCAAAGACCTTTCCTCCATGGAATGACAGTACTAGTCTTATGACTCCAAAATGGAGGCTAACATATCCTTCGTTTTACCATAACTTGATAGAGTTGGATTAATCTCCAGGTTCAACCTGCTGGTCACGTGTTAGCACACTGGTCAAGGTTCGTAGTTTGGATATACTCCTTTGCTTGAGGACGAGGAGTAGAGACAAGCTTTTTAATGGACCATTTAAAACTTCCTTTGTTTCTTCTAAAACCATTATAAGGGCTTAAGAGTGGCAGAACAACACTTTCTCTCTAGCGTCTTCTGGAACATAGAAAATCTCTATAAGATTCTCTAGTTTAGACGAAAGGGTTTTTGTCCAGGCTTCCTGGCAGTGATTTTCAAACGAGTTCTAAAAGGTTGGAGTGGAAGGTTGGCTTGGGTTATGTGTGTGTGATTCTTCCTACTCGTTCTCTCTCTCTCTCTCTCTCTCTCTCTCATATATAACATGCTCCATGTTTCATTATTACAATATATATTGTAAAATATGTACTATAGCAATAACAATCTTCGTTTTCATATCTCAATTCCCGCGATATAATGTGACATTTTCGAAACTTTCTATGTTATTATATTATACTATATGGTAATGTATTCACTTTGATTATATCATCGACTCTATGTATAACTTAATTAACCTTCCTATTCATCGGCACGGTTACTGCACTAGTATGAAATAATTGGAGAAAATTAAACTAATTTATTTATGTCTCGGAAGCCGAAGACTCTACTTATGAGCGGGTCTCTTGTGGGAGAGCAAACGTCCTCTAATGATCATAACATCCAATTACAGCATGTTTGTACTATTAATTTAATGACATAGCTAATAATTGAAATTAGATGAATAGAAACACAACCATCAATGTTGAAAATTTGTCAAGTGGAGAAATATTTGAGCGGGAATTGTAAATCAAAGGAATTAAAAGATGAGGTCTAATCCACTTCATGAAACCATATTTTCATGAAATGGAGGATAAGTAGCTTGTAAGCCTCCAACTCTCTAATTCCCCCATACACGAGTGCGTCTTTGTTAGATTCGTCTAGACAAATGGCTGAAGTTCATAGGTTTAAATGTTTAATTGCCTATCCAACCAATCTTCGTTGTAATAACCATATTCCAAATTTTGGCTATACACATCCACTTTGACAATCTACGGGCTGGTTGTTTTGCTTAGTTTTTAGTTTCCAATTTTCACTTTTCCACTTTGACAATCTGTTGAAATGTTTTCAGCAAAGTAAAGGCCAGCATTTTCTTAGTGAATGTTCATTTTAGCTTTTCACTTTACATTTGCGAGTCATTTTAGTCCTTGACTTCTAAAAGAGTCAAATTAGTCCCAAGATTGTAAAATATGAGTCATATTAGTTTCTCAATCCACTCTTATTTAATATTCTATCAATTAAATGATGATAGGTAACATTAAGTAATATCTTGACATACTATATATTCTAAAAGTAGAATAAAGTTTAAAATGACTTATTTTGATATTTAAAATTATATAAAATGACTCATTTAAAAATTCATTTTAAGTCATAAAATAACTCATTTTGTGCAATTTTAGATACTAAATAAGTTATTTTAAACTTTATTCTACTTCAAATAATACATGGTATGATAAGTATTACTTAACACACATTATCATTTAATTGATAAATATTAAATAAGAGTGAAAACGAGGGATTAATTTGACTTACATTACAATGTAGACTAAGGATTAATTTGAATCATTTTAAAAGTTAAGAGATTAAAAATGACTCATTAGTGAAAAGTCAGAGATTAAAATGAGTATTAACTCTTTTCTCATTCATAGATCATAAGGACCATCGCACTCATCCTCAACTGATAATTTGGGATATTCACATCATTGTATTTACGTGAAGCCCCTTCCAACGTATGAATCCTTCCTCGTATGCACCAATTTCACTAGTTCTTCCATTATCCACCACCTCTTTTGACGCCGTGCCAATGTCATTATGTAACACCCTAATATTTAACCCAATATGCCTAGGACGTATTAAGATTAATTATTAGTTATTACTTCCTTTTAAAACTGGTTTGTAAAATTACTTAGCGGAAAATATGGGTAAATTTTTTTTTGAAATGAAACATGTAAAACAAGATGCGAGCGTTGCGTGCAACATAAACGAAACGTAAAGCGGAAGAGCAAATAAATCATACAAAACAAAAGCATTAAAGGACACCTCAATCATAAGAACAATCATCATAATATTAACTAACATAGTTTAATACATAACCACTGAAATAAAAGAAAGCATAAAGTCTTACCCATATAAGTGGGCGGAGCTTCCAGTCCAGAAACATAAAATACAAGAAAACATAGAAAGGTAATACATGGAAGCCCAAAAGATACCACCAGCTAAAGCAACCCTCCCCTCTAAAAAGCCTCCAGACGACGCTAATCCTCAAACGGAGATGTGGCCCGACTGTCGAAGCTCCTCGGATGTGGCCCAACGAAGAGAGGGCGTGGGCATGAGATCGCAGGAGCGACGTGGCCACCTCGGTGAAGGCGCCTCGGTCGTTCATACCTCATAGGCCTCGGCTGAGAGACCGTGCTCCTCGCTACCCCTCTGACGGCCAAAGGCACCGAGGGCGGAATCCTCCGAATAGGATAGAGGGATGAGATCCTAGACGGGTCCCTCCCACAACGACGTATGAGGGGCACATACTAGGATAGTCACGTCCTGAAGATGATGGTCGAGCACGGCGTTCGTACGGGGTCGCGTCCTCCTCAAAAATCAAGTCATCGCCATAGGGAGAAGTCGGGGTGAAGCGAAGCTGAGACCGGAAAGGCAAATGGGCATCCCATGTATGCAAAAATGCGTACCGCGCAACGACCCTGAAGTGATAGGCTGATGATGGGGGTCGTAATGTGCCTCATCCAGGGTAACGAAGATCACGAACGACGCCATCGTGGTCTGAAGACGTAACGGAAAAAGAAACAGAGAGAGGGGTGATAATCTTGCTAAAGAATCTTAGTAGGGAAACCTCCTATCCTAATGTCATTGTTTACGTCCCAGGAACCTTGGGTTTTATTATAAAAAGGTTAGACATGCAAAAGTTCATTATGAGGTTTTTATAAGATAATTATCCAAGGTCCGTGTCTTTTATGATGAATCTTAATGCATGTATGGAGCATAGCATAGCATGAATGCATGGCAATACAAGGCAACAATAAAACATATCATTAACAAATAGTTCACATATAAGTGGCATGTAGCTTCTCATGATCAAACTTCTTTTCATAAGCAAGATATTTCTCATCTTTCTCATTTCTCAACTTGTGACATCATGATCTTTAAAACAATAGTAACCGACCCCTGACACTAGGCTATGAGCTCATACATTAACTAGTCGTCACTAGTTCTTACTTATCCTCTTGATAAGCGAATCATAATCATAATCATAAAAATAACAATCCCGACTCCCAGAGTACGCAGACCTAAGGAATCACCCATCATGGGACTTTCTTCCTTCTCTGAAACGCATCAGACTGGTTAAGACCAGTGACTTTGTCCGCTTTGAGGCTAATGTCGATGCCCTCACGGTTTTACTTTCTCCTCATCGTAGGAGAAGTACGTCTCAGTCTGCGAAACGCATCATCTTGGTTAAGACCAATGACATTGTCCGCTTCGTATGGCCCCACGACCATACCCTCCACGGGTTTCCTTTCTCCTCACGTAGCAGGAGAAATGCGTCTCGGCATGTCACATATAAAATCTTTCTTTTCAAAACTTTCTCAAGTCCCTCAAATTTGACGGAAATTCGCAGCATAACAACTACACTTTGAATTTCCTCAAATTTGAGTCATGCCACATAACTCAATCACACATATCATTCTCATGGAACTTTCTCAATTAAATAAATCTCTAGTTCACATGAGCATACTCTTCTAATTCATTCATATTTTGAAATATCATGCATCTCAAACATGGCATAACACATCATCACATCAACATGCCACAAATACACACAAAGTCTCATGCTCATGACATTAACATATTCACATCATTATGAGTATACCCACTCGATCTCATGCTCACATCACACCTCCTATCTCATAGTGTCTTATGCTTTGGTCCTTAGGGGTCTTAAACTTGTGTTCCAATTATGGATTTTTATAACACCTAAGGGATCATTACCTATAATTTTCTCTAATGTTTATGATTTATGACATAACCAAACAGCTCTTAGTAATTTTGGGCAGAATTTTATCTCATGATTATGGGGTCCTAGAATCTTCATTTTGAACCTTTCTAAGTTTCGTCTTTGCCTAAGGCTCTATAATTAACTCCTAAACCAATTATGAGGGATTCCTACACATATCCACTAATTATAAACCATTTTTCTTAAGTCCAATTATGCTGGAACAGAATTACAAATTTGTGCATCTAAGTGTTCTAGAATTCACATTTTAAGTCCTTTCTAATTACTTGTTCTTCCTAAACTTCCCTAAATCGTTCCTTGCTTCACTCAAACATAATTTTACACATTTTAACACCATAAAACAGAATTTATACAGTGGCCAAACATGAAGGGCAGAACCGAAATGTAAAACCCATAAAATCACATAATCTCATGATTTAAATGCATATAAGTTGCTAGTTTTCTCTTGGAATCATTTTAGGAACTCAAAACTCTTTTAGAAACCAATTAATCTCATTAAAATCATAAAAATATATGCTAGGTCAGTAGCTAAATTATTTAGCTCAAGGAATGGATTTAAAACATAAAACTTTGTTCATAAAGTTCCTTGAGTACATCTAAGCTTAGAAAAATTCCAAGACTTAGACTATGCGCACTTATGATTAGATGAACTCATCCAAGTCCATCATCATCACACAAGGCCGAAATGGCATTCCTTGAAATGCCTCCATTTTCTAAAACTTTATGCAAGATACTTGGGCAAGTCTTTGAGCTCTAGGACATTTAAGTGATGACATAAACTTAAACATGATATGCACTCATTTTATTCTTCATTAGAAAGTAAAGTGAGAGCATAAAATAAATATGAGATGCAACCTCATTATTATCTTTAAAGATTAAGTGATGACTTGAAATATAAACATGAAATGCAAGCTTGGAATTTAAACATGATAATGCAAGTTCATTTAGTTATTCTTGAGAGTTTAGTGATGACATCAAAATAAACATGCTATGCAAGGCATAAACATAAACATGTGTGCAACTCATTTTATCTTAACTAGAGCTCTTACAAGACTTTAAAGGAACATCATAACCTTAACCCAATATGCATCTTAACAACATAAAGTGAGCTTTAGAGTTCTTAGCACCAAGACTTCAAAGAAGCCTTTGGTTTTGAACTTCATCATCAAGCTCAAGAAAATAGACACAAAGCTCAACACTTTGTCTAAACAAAATACAAGAACTAAGTCATATTCTTTATTTTATTGCTCATGGGCTTCAATCTAGAGTAAAACTCTTAGAACGGCCGACCAACTTTAAGGTTGGCAAGGGTAAGCTTAGAGCTCTTTGAAACATGTGATTAATTTTCTTAACAAAACTTTTGTGATCTACTTAACATTTTTAGCAAACTTTGTTCAAATAAAGGAAAGGAAACCAAATCTTTAAAGGAAAAGGGAAAGGAAAGGAAACCATTCAAGAAAGAAAGGAAAAGGAACCGAAAATATAAGCAAGGAAAAGAAAAGAAACACAAGCATGTATGGTCCAAGACCAAGTTGTTTCAAGCTTTAGAGGTTTCTCACATGACAACAACAAGTCATTATCTTGAAACCTCATCATCAAGCTAAAGTTCTTCTCATGAAAAGGCCTCATGGCCGAAATGAAAAAGGAAGAGAAAAAGAGTTTGAACCAAGAGAAAACTAGAACTTTCTTGAAGAAATAAGCAAAAACTTTAAAACAAAACCCCTACCAAAGGAAATCTTTGAAAGAGATGAAAGGAAGCTTTGATTTCTTGATGAAATGAGAAGAAATCCTCTTGAAACTTGGAGGAGAATTTGGCCAATGTGAGGGAATTTGAGAGGAAATGAGAGAATTTTTGCAAGAAGTGTGAACTTAGCAAATGAACCAAAATGTAACAAGGTTCTTCAAGGCTTGGTATTTATAGAAATTTTCAACATTGAGGCTTCAAAGGGAGGAGAACGGCGCTATTTTGGAGAGGGGGAGGGAGGAAATATCTTTCAAAGGTATGGTTGTGAGTATGGTTGAAGGCATGGTGAGGCATGGTCTTTGGAGTGTGAATGGTCAACACATGATGGGCAAATGGGGGAAGAGTGGCCGGCCACTTAAGGCCAAGGGAGAGAGAATTAGTTCATGTAATTGTGGATTAATTATGTGTTTAGGTGTTTCTTTAATTAAGGTTTTGGTTAGGAGTTTGTAAGAAAGTGTTTAGGTGAGGTAATTGGCTAATTAAGGTTGTCAAGACTTGATTAGGAGGGTAATCTTGCTAGATTAATAATTTAAAATCATTCTTTTGGTCAAATGAGGTATGGCACAATTCCTTAATTTAAGGAATTGGAGAGAAAAATACTATTCAAGATTCCATGACTAGGAATTTTGAATTAAAGATGCAATTAAAGTTTAACTAAACAATCTTAGGTTCTAATTAACCTTAATAAATTATTTTGACTCTAGATTAATTATGAAATAAATTAATCTTCAATTAAGGCATAATATTGTTTAGGTTTGTTTAATTGCGTCATTAGGCTCATTTACACTGTTCTAGGGGTAAATGGTAATTTTGCACTAAAGGGCCTAGCTCGACTAAACATCAAATATTCTGATAAACATCATTCCAAACTTCAGAATAGAACGGGCACTTTTTCTAGATAAAACACAGGGTATTTTGGTCATT